>CM060466.1:2606591-3109091 GCA_030544235.1 Lepturacanthus savala | reverse complement strand
ATCTGAGATTCGACCCCCTCCTCCAAAAAAAAAAGGGCTGTGTCCACTTTAATCACACGTCTGACTTGAAGCCAAGTGTACAGGGCATCAATAAAAGCATTGCTGCTGTGATTTATGCTTTGTACTGTGTTGCATAATGATGATCAGTATTTACTCTCTGAGCGCAGGCCGCAGCCTTCATAACTCACACTCAAGGTTGGCTGAGATTATGAATTGTAAATCCGTCAGGTCCCCGTGGGAAATTTGTAAGACAATGATTGCTTTAAGTGATGTTCAGACGTCGGATGTTGTTTTTTTTGTTGGTGGTGTTGTTTTTTTCAGAGGTTGAGATTGGCGACCCGCTGAGTGACTGCAGGGGAAGGAGGCTTCTCAAAGCGTCTGAAAAACATGTTTCCAGCAAATTCGTCCTAAAACTCGTCCACCTGGTGGTGTCTTTACTCAGCACTGAACGACTTTTATTCATTCCCTTAGAATAAACAGGGTGTTCTGCGACGTTAATTGAGCTCGACAGTGATGGGAAAACGTCAGTGGTCACGTTTTTTGTAGTGCTGTCATTTTAAAACGTTAATTCGATTAATCAATTACGTCGCAATTTAGCGCTTTAATGCTTGCGCATTTGAATTTTGTCCCATTGAAGGACCCGTAGTCTTCTCGGCCGTGTAAATTACCAACAATGACAGACATGGAACAGACTCAGGGGGATGAGGCAAGTGCGTCTTCAGTCACTGAACGACAACTTTATTTACAAAAAGAACAGAGACGGGACGATAAATAACAACCACCGGAGCAACTCCAGCCTGACCAAACATGTTGAGGCAAGTTAGATCCTGTGGGTTTTTGATTCCAGAGGTTGATACTGAAACCACAGATCCTCTTTTGGGGTTGAGGTGTTGTTCCTCTGACCTTTAACCGCTGGTAATCTATGTCATGTTGTCCTGACTTACCTGCTGTGTCAGCAGCAGATGTGGCCTCAGTGAAAGGCCTAAAGAAATGATGCGCGTTGGCGTCTTGTTCTTCATTTTGCCTCATTTAGAGGCGTGTTATACTTCATAGGTTGATACTGAATCCACAGATCCTCTTTTGGGGTTGAGGTGCTGTTCCTCTGACCTTTAACCTCTGGTAAACTATGTCATGTTGTCCTGACTTACCTGCTGTGTCAGCAGCAGATGTGGCCTCAGTGAAAGGCCTAAAGAAATATGCCCGTTGGCGTCTTGTTCTTCATTTTGCCTCATTTAGAGGCATGTTATACTTCATAGGTTGATACTGAATCCACAGATCCTCTTTTGGGGTTGAGGTGTTGTTCCTCTGACCTTTAACCTCTGGTAAACTATGTCATTTCTCCTGACTTACCTGCTGTGTCAGCAGCAGATGTGGCCTCAGTGAAAGGCATAAAGAAATATGCCTGTTGGCGTCTTGTTCTTCATTTTACCTCATTTAGAGGCGTGTTATACTTCTATTATTCATTCTTTAATTGCTATATTGAGCTTAAATGCCTATTTGAGACAGCCTTATTTTATTTATTTAACTGTATTACTGTATTTGTTTTACATTTCTGAATAATGCACCTGGTCTAACTGGTTTAATGTGCTGGACCTTTACTTCTGGATTTAATTCATGAAGCACAGTTCACCAATAAAAAAAATGGATTTCAGATCTTCTCTTCTTACTGTATTCAATTGATTAGTCATGCACTATAATTTATTAATATCCTAGAATTCTATCAGGAGACCTTTAGCAGATATGACATTAAAATGCAATTAATTCGATTAATTAATTAGAAAATACTGTAATTAATTTGATTTTTTGACTCGACTGACAGCACTAGTTTTTTGTAATTCAAATTTCTATTTAACACCTTAAAAGCTCGTTGTGGTACAAAAATACCCCAAAAAATACAGCCGAGGTAGTCCCATACAATAAATAAAATACAAATATATTGTACAATTACCAGTATTACAGTAATAATAATGAGAAATAAGGTATAAAATATCTCTTAAATCAAGCTCAGTTCTATGAAATTATCCCAAATCCCCAGTTCAACAGGAACTTTACACCTGATTCTCTCTAAATTCACCTCATAACATCTGGTCTCACTCATTAACATGTTCTTCTCTTGTAGTGTTGGACATGAAGGTGATTTCCAGACCCTTAATATGATTATTATCCCCACCATCAAAACTGAATATGCATTTTCTGTTAGCGTTGGAGTTTCTGTTTTATCCGTGGGGATGCTGGCAGGGCGGCTCCCACCCATGCCTCCAGATATTTAAACACATTATTTTCTTTAATAAATTAGACTTTGCGTTTTATTTGGAACTGTTGGGTTTTCATCAAAATATACACCTGCACCTGGCTGAAATAAACTCTGCTATTATTTGGTAATTAACAGTAGATCAACCTGTATAATAGCACGAAGTTCATTCTGTACTTGAACAGAGATAATTAGGAAAAAATTATTTATGGTCTGACTTATTACTTTTAAATAATATATTTAGGAACATTTTCATATTTTTTATTCACTAAGCTTTTTTTATGACATGAAAGGAAATTTATTGAATAATTAGCCTGAGATTGTTGAGTAGAATTAAATTCTTATTTTACTTTGGCTGTCGTACAGGGATTTGGCCGGAGGGCGAAGTCTGAGACGCATTTTCACCAAAGTAGCTGCAGGTGGAGGCTAAGAACTGATCCGAGGACTGTTCTGAGGACCGGAGGCCGTGGATTTAACTTCCCGTCAGACGCCAGACGCTTTTTTTTTTTTTTTTTGCAGCTGGAGACAGAGGCCGAGGCTGCGACTCCTGTTGATGCCAAAGGCTGAAAAACATCAGGTGTCGCAGATGTGAAATGGCCTGGGGCCATGTTTTACAAACCTTGAGACCTCAAGAACAAGGAGGACTCGTCACAGGACAGAATCCAGAATACGTTTCCCCTCTGGCATTAACTAATATTCATCTCAACCCAGTTAATATTCACTTTGTGTTCAGAAACAACATGAAGACCATCGTAGAGCAGGATATTACTTCATATTAGTGATGGGAATTTCAGCTCTTTTTAGGGAGCCGGTTCTTTCGGCTCCCAAATGGCTCTCCACTTAACCACTTGTACTTTTGCTTGCTACACAAATCAAATAGAAATGCCCATAAAAAGCCTATGCATAGAAATCAAAAAATAGAAATTAAATACAGGAATTCAAATAAAATGTTTTGTTATAGAGTAAAAATAACAAGTGAAATGACAGAAATGGAGAAACGGCTTGTGGACGGATGTGAGCAGACTTCATAACGAATTTATAGTTAACTTTAGATAAGTGCAACAAAACTGCAGCTTGTTTGCAGTAAAACATGCCTGAAATTTAACATCTTAATATGTAGGCATGGATGTATTATATGAACTGGATACTGGACAGATAAATGGCCGCTGTTCATTTCAATGGAAGTTGCTCACCTGGTGCATACGCTGAATAAGTTACGCAACGTTATGCAACTCATACAACATCTCCCATGATGCTCTGGGGCGATGACTCCCCTCTGGCATTAACTAATATTCATCCCAACCCAGTTAATATTCACTTTGTGTTCAGAAACAACATGAAGACCATCGTAGAGCAGGATATTACTTCATATTAGTGATGGGAATTTCAGCTCTTTTTAGGGAGCCGGTTCTTTCGGCTCCCAAATTGCTCTCCACTTAATCACTTATACCTTTTGTAATTCAGCCAAATTTAGTGCTGTTTTGATTTAAATTTCATTTGTAAATTGCATTTACAGTTGTAAAATCCCTTGTAACTGTAACTGCATAGAAATTGATGTATTATATGAACTGGATACTGGATAAATGGCCGCCGTTCATTTCAATGGAAGTTGCTCACCTGGTGCATACGCTGAATAAGTTCCTGATGTTCCGGGTTTATTTCCATGTTATGCAACTCATACAAAACTGATCTCCCATGATGCTCTGGGGCGATCTGAAAGCACAACTGTGAAAAAAAAAAAATCACCTTCAAGTTATTTAATTCACTCGCCGCCATCATTAAAATTACGAGACATAAATGAATAACAGATAAAAAGTAAAGAATTAATAATATAGAAAACGAGGATTAGTAATTAACAGGGTTAAAAATTGGGGTGTACTCTCTCTTTTATTATTGTGGTCGATGGGAAAAATGTGTTTGGGTTTTTTTTGTTGCAGTACCACAAGTGGCCACTGGAGAAAAATCGGTCGAATGCAATTCTATATGGTTGTAAATACCATAGTTCCCACATGTCACATGTCGTTCTAAAGCCCTGGCTATTGGCTATCAGAGTTAGATGGTAAATTTCCATTGGGTTGCACTGCATCAAACTAAAGGTTTTCAAACTTTTGCAGTCGGTCCCATTGGTTTTCAAGATGCCATCTCCTGACCCCATGGTTCCATTGCCTCATGCATGGTGTCAATCGATGCAAAACAACTTCCAGACCATAATTATTGTGATATTTGCGCATAGAAACCAACCACTGAAGAGTAGTATTGTTGTAAATGAATGTAAATGTCTCCTCAGCTTTGAGTTTTATTGATAAATACCAGTAGAAAACCTCAGCTCCAACATTAAATTTAGTATTTTATCTGTAGTAAAACCCAATGTTACTGTTACAGCATCAATATATATCATCAATATCCACATCATCAATACAATAATTAATAGTTTAATATAATATCAGTAGTAGAGACTATTTAGATATTTAATTTGTGTGATTATTTAATTGTCTCCTTTATAATAAACATCTTACAGAATATATTCTTCATGTTCTATAATGATCCTCAGTGGGATTTATATCATTTTATGGACAAATAATTGACCTTTGAACTCTTATCTTATTAATCATTGAACTTCGCATTCAGATAATTTAGCTTTTCTCAAGTTTTTTTTCAGATTTGGTCTTGTTTTAAGTCCTAATAAAGTATTTTTATCTGTAGTAAAATACAATTATTAGATCTTTTTTTCAATATTCTAACTATATATTCTCTATAACATCAACATAAATAGATTCTGACTCTTCTGTAGTCACCTCACATGTTGTAGATTTATTTTGATTCCAGGTTTAAGTCCAATAACCTTTGTGCTTGTAAAGATATTCAACATTTATTATCATTTATAGCAGGAAAACTAAAAAAATAATCCTGGGTCTTAAGTGGATGACATCAACATCCTGTTCAGCAAGAACAAAGACATCAACTAAACCTGTGTTATCTCAGACATTCATCTTCCATTTTCCTCTTTAAAGACACGACTCGTGCACTTTTTGGGAGGAAAATAAGCGCTGAAGCAGGTTGTCAAGGACAAATCCTGCTGAAGCTGGAAGTGGAATGAAAGAGAATGTGGACCTGAGTGATGAGGAGCTCGTGTTATTTATAAATAATCCACCAGGTTCACCTGTTGGACCCCTGAGGATCCGGTCCAACAGGTGAACCTGGTGGATTATTAATAAAAATGTTGCTGAAGAAAACACAGATTAATTAAAGCAGCCGATGAACAGAGAGTGTTTATCCTGATTAATCATGTTTTTCACAGGTTTAATTCAGACTGTCAAACTCTGTTCCATTTATTAAAGGTTTATTTCTAACCTATGTCTTAAAAGGATATTTGGAAATGGACAGAAATATGTGTGGAGGATATTTCAGGGTCTCTATTCATAGTTGTGACTTACCCTTTGATCAATCAGATCAATCAGATCAAAGGGTGGATATTTAAAAGAAACTAGAATATAAAACATTCAGTTATTTCACCTTTTTTGTTAAGTACATAACACCATAAACATGTTCATTCATAGTTGTGATGCCTTCAGTGAGAATCTACAATGGAAACAGTCATGAAAACACATTGAATAAGAAGATGTGTCCAAACTTTTGACCTGAACTGTATATTAATGATATTTTATTGTCCAGACCTCTGTCTAACCAAGTAAGAAGTAATTATAACTGATCATTTTAACCCAAATCATGATCTTTACAAATGTTTTTTGTGTCTAAACATCATTTTAACACCATAAAACTTCATTTTGTAACTGTCATGGCATCAGTTTAGTGGTCATTTAATTATAAAGACCTAGACCTGCATCTGCGTCAAATCTATAGAGAAGTGTACGTATTAAACACATTGAATGAGATGATGTGCCCAAACTTTCGGCCTGTACTATATATCATTGATGCCTATCAAGACAATATGGATGTTGAATACATGAGAACCACCAGCTTTGTTGTGATTAGCAGCAATAATGACAAAGGTATAGATTTAGACTGATGGATCCATATTTCCTGTGTTTTTGGTGAGTAGCTTCAAAGCAATGCAGCAGTAGTGTAATGCCTTACATTTTAAATACAGTAATATTGTAATATAACATTGTTTGAGGTGGATTTTGTGACTATATATTTGTATCACACCTTTAATGTGGATGTAAATTCATTTTTTTTTATCTGGGGGTCATAAAAATTTGGTTTAAAATAAAAATCCCTGCATTTACGTAGTCACTGATGGGAGGAGGATGAGCTCTGGAGAACAGCTGTCCGTGTGTGTGTGTGTGTGTGTGTGTGTGTGTGTGTGTGTAAATCCACACTTGAAAATAAAGTGTCCTTCCACTTAAACCTCACCTCTGCTCCTGCTCCTCGACGCCCCGTAACAACCAGCTTGTTACGGTCAATAATTAGCTTTAATTGATATGTAAATGCCGTCGTGTCTTCGTGCGATTCCCCCTGAACTCACAGGCAGCTTCTCCTGACAAGATAATCAATAGCCAATTACGCCGCACATGTACCCACTCATTCATGGAGCACGCGTCCCCCATGTCTCCATTTAGCCGTGATCAATGAGTTCATAGGAGACCAGGCGACAGTCAGCAAATTGAATGAACGCTGCATCTATGTTGTGTGTCTTCCTCTCTGCAGAAATGGATGTGCAGGAGTCTGGCTGAGAGATTACCTGCCACGGCACCAACAGGTTAACAAAGACGTATCGCAGATGTCGGGAATGAGCGCGCACGAGGCTCCATGAAGTGTTGACTAAGTGGTTTCACCTCGTTTTTGTTACTGCTGGTGAATAAGAGGAACTGAGACGACTCAGCGAAGTCACAGATTTTAAAAAATACTTGAATTTAACTTGGAAAAAAAGAGATTTTTACTGCTTGGTTTCCCGGAGCCACATGTTCACACTCACCCACACCACCACGTGAAGAGAAAACCAGAGACGACGACGTCTTTTCTTCATGTTTCATCAGCGTTGAAGCATCTGAACAGAAAAGTTTAAATGTTAAAGTCTTTTTATCTCCTATTATGGACGTTTTATCTCATATTTCTGACTTTTTATCTCAAATTCTTTAAAAAAAAACATGAAATTAGTAAAATGACTTGCCAGTGGAATAAGATAGTTTATCATAATTAGACTAATTATACTAAATTTCTCCCTGATAAATATTTTCTGCAGCTGTACAATATGAATAAATATATGTTTTTTCATGTCATGACCCTTAAACACACACAAATTAGCCTCCAGACCCTCATCTGATGACACTTTGCTTTTAGATATTAAAGAAACTGTGTGAAACGCGTCATTTATGGATGAACCTTTGTGTAAAACTTAAACTCCTCCTCACCTTTAAAAGTGGACGAACATAAAACAAGTGGAGGTGTCACAGCAGGGAAACAACAGAACTAAATGAGTAATGGCTGAATTCAATTTGAGCTGCTTGAGTTTCAGGCTGCTGGTGTCCTACCTGCTGACTTCCTGTCACCCTCGTTCTGACTTATTGGGACATTTGAACAGAGCAGAGCTGTCGTTAATGTTATTATTAGCATCTGTGCTGCTTTTTCCTGCGATGACAAGTCAAATTATCTCCTGGGAAAAAGGCCTTTTATTGATTGGCAAGAGAAATGAGCCCATTTATATAACTTTTGATAATTATGGTGATAGTTGCAGAAACTGCATATGCGTTGTCATGGAGTATTTAGTGAAACAGACTTATTTTTTATTTCCTTTTCTTTTTTTTTCCCAGCTACCATCGTAAAACGATTGTGAATCCCTAATGTCGGTGAAGCGCATTTAAGAATCTATAAGATTATACGAGAATATATAAGAAGCGATCACAAAGGCCGTCCGGGCCCAGAGCTCGTTCCCAGCTCTGCAGTTAATGCCTCCTCTTCCTCTTCCACATAAAAAGTTATATTCATAATCAATCAAACACCCACTTCGATCAGTTCAGTGCACTCGGGGGGCTTTGCTGCCACAATCTTACTCGGTCTGGTGATCAATAACTAGTCAGTCTCTAAACTCTTCGCTCCACTCGAGACGGAAAACTTTGCCCCAAGTTTAGTTGTTAAAACTGGGTGGAAACATTCAGAGAGTTAAAAAAAACTGCAAAAACTAAACCAATAGTAGTGAGGATGCAGCTTTTACCTCAGATATATATATATATATATATATATACATACCAACACCAACATTTATATATTCAGGTTTTCTCTAAATGGTCCTAGTTGAATGTGTCATGTGACAGATGATGATGGTCTGATGTGGATGATGTTGCTTCATCCATGCTGATATACAGACGGGGGTTAATTAACCAGAGAAACTTGGTTTATTTAAGTCCATTACTGCAGAACAGCTGATGTCTAAGTTGTTAACTAGTACTGGATAAATAAAATCTGTCTTTTTTGGGCCATAAATTTATCATGTTACCAAAATAAAAGTCCTTTCAACCTTTATCGCATTAACAATTTAAGTTAATCATGTTAACAAATTAAAAGTCTTTTAAACCTTTATCCTGTTAACAAGTTAAATTGAATATGTTACCAAATTAAAAGTCTTTTAAACCTTTATTGTGTTAACAAGTTAATGTTATGTTACCAAAATAAAAGTCTTTTAAGCCTTTATTGTGTTAACAAGGTAAATTTAGCATGTTACCAAAATAAAAGTCTTTTAAACCTTTATTGTGTTAACAAGTTAATGTTATGTTACCAAAATAAAAGTCTTTTAAACCTTTATTTTGTTAACAAGTTAATGTTACCAAAATAAAAGTCTTTTAAGCCTTTATTGTGTTAACAAGGTAAATTTATCATGTTAGCAAAATAAAAGTCTTTTAAGCCTTTATTGTGTTAACAAGGTAAATTTATCATGTTAGCAAAATAAAAGTCTTTTAAGCCTTTATTGTGTTAACAAGGTAAATTTATCATGTTACCAAATTAAAAGTCGGGGGTTAATTAACCAGAGAAACTTGGTTTATTTAAGTCCATTACTGCAGAACAGCTGATGTCTAAGTTGTTAACTAGTACTGGATTCATGATAATTAAATTAAATGTCCCATATTCTCCACTTTCCTGTTTTATAGTGAATTTTAACATCAACAACCAGATTTGAAGCAGCAAAGATCATCTCAGTCTAGTTTTCCACTTCTTTTCTCCAGCTTCTTTCTAAGCCTCTCCTCCTCCTCTTTAAATGGCTGTGGGGGGTGTTGGTGGTGACTGTATAGTAGTGACATCACAACTTCACGGAAGTCATGACTGCTTGTTTTAAGGCTCAGTTTCTGAATACAGGCTGTGTATGTTTCTCTGTGGATTGAGTGTTTTTTAAACATGGGACAGTATTAATACACTCTCTGCTGTCATATATACAGTAAATATAAATCTAGAAGGATTCATTGGAGTTAAACTCATTACATTTCAATAAAAATTGAAAATATATGTTCTTAAACCTTTGAACTGTAGTGTATCTCCCTAAATCTGGTTGTTTATATTCCTGTTAATTCCCATGTAAAGTTTCCAACTTTGAAAATTCCAGGAATATTTGGACAAAATCAAAGGAAGATCAGCAGCTAAACTGTTTCCAGCTGTGCTAACATGTTAGCATCAAGGGTTTTCTAATCATCCATTAACCTTCTGATCAATGATCAAACACATTGATCCATTAGAACACTGTAGTGATAGTTGCTGGAAATATATGTAGATATTGATGCAGCAAAAGCCAGATATTAGCAGCTACAATAGTCATTTACTACATTAATAATGTATAGAGTGGAAAGGTTTAAAGGTATTTTCATTGAAAAAACAGTGATTTTCTTTAGAAAATCAGGAAATTTCTAAGTTCTAACTTTTGACCAATAGGGTATATGACGTAATATTTTAATGTCATGTTTAGACATTATTTCCTACTTATATCAATGGATGGATAATTCATACTGTGACTGAACATGACCTTAAATATTTATTGCATGCCATATTTTATTCTAGGCTACATTTACAGCAGGTTAAAGGTACAATTCTCACC
Organism: Lepturacanthus savala; assembly: GCA_030544235.1. Lineage (NCBI taxonomy): Eukaryota > Metazoa > Chordata > Actinopteri > Scombriformes > Trichiuridae > Lepturacanthus > Lepturacanthus savala. The sequence goes on along the minus strand of CM060466.1, from coordinate 3,098,802 downwards.
TTTTCTCCTCTTTGTCTGGTCATCCTCTTGTTGGAAGAAATCCTGGGAAGAAAATTAAAATTAAATGAAACATAAGGGAAAAAAAATACCTAGGTCATGACCTTTGTGTCCTCAATGGTGACTACGGCCTGCTCACACATTAATAATTACAGTTCTGACACGGATATCTGTTTAATGTGTGAAACTATCCTGTTCTTCTTCTGCTATAACTATAATAACAAAGATGGAGAGTTAATGTCCATTATTAACTTCAATGAATCCAAATAAACAGGTATCAACTCTAATAATTCAATTGCTTTATCCAAATTTTCCACTTTTTCATCCAAAAAAGCAATATTTTAAAGGTGGATTTTATAACAAATGTATGTATGCTTATCTCCATGTGAAAAGTTATGAGCTTTAATGTTTAATGTGTTGTTAATGGACATTAGAATTAGTACATTTTCATTTATGAATTGACAGAAAGATGGTAAAAAGAATACTGCCAGCGGAGTGAAATGAGACATAAGTTCTCTGTGAGTAAAGATTAACGAGAAACGATGGTAACAAAGCATTCAGAGTATTCAGAATCCTCAGAAAGGAGCTGAGGAAACTGTCGCTCAAGGTCGTGCTCACACATGCAGAAAATATAACACAATCATCCAGCAGCTGCATTCAAGGGTAAAATGTTAGAAATGTTAAGTAGGAATGACACATTCTAGAAGATTATTTGTGCTGCAGAATAACGTGGAATTCTGAGCATTAAATGGTGAGTTAGAGAACCAGGAGAACCATTTGTGCCTATATTATTCATGTGCAGTTCATCACGGTTTTTCTTTTGTTGTGTATAAATAAGCTAAGTGGTAGAACACTGAGAGCTCTGAGCTTCACTCCCGCGTTATAAATTATGTAGACCTTGGGAGAATGAAGTGAAAAAGCAAATGTGAATGATGCCGACGCCGTGCTCTGACATTGTATCCGGAAAAACGCGGTAAAACGCGGTCGGACAAAGACGGAGAGACGGTTTCATGATGAGCGTGATGGAAAACGTCACTTTGACAAATGTCGGTCGGAGGCGTCAAGCTGCTTTTAATCTGAAAAAGAGATGAATCATGACAAAAACAGGAAGAGGAGAAGCCTCTTTTGCTGCATTGTGTTCATTGACAAACAGAAAACTGATGTTTCACAGCTCTTGTTGGTGACATCACAACTTCGGAATATAGCTGCAAGCTATATTCCGAAGTTGCCATGGTAACAGGATGAAGTTTATAAGCACCTACAAGAGTTTTGATGTTAATACAGCAAAAGATCGACTGAGATATAAGGCTACTTCCTGTTTGGCGGCTTCGCCGTCAAATTCGATTGGCTGTGACGGACAAAATCACACCATTACACGTGTCACGTGTCAGCCGAGCAATCATCATCATCTGTGTCCAGTTTGGTGGCGATTGGCCAAAATACGTGGTCAGTGGAATGTGTTTGCTGATGGGGTTGCTGACATAATCCAATATGGCGTCCATAATCCAAAATGGGTGAGGACCATCAATGTGACGACCCACAGGATGATCAGGCATTGGGATTAAAACACGTTATGATGATGACATACAGCGCCCCCTAAAGGTCAAAGGTCCTCCTGATGGGGTCTGAAGTATATTACCAAGTAGTAATGCATTCATGAGTTTTAGCCTGAAGATGATTTGTTTGATGACGCTTGGACAGATTTTGTGACCTGTGAAAACATTTAAGTGGTTTTGATAAAACCAAAAATGGTGGAAAATCTATGTTGGCAGGAAAATGACATCATAGAGTGTTTTGAACATGAATTCCAGGGATACAAAACCTTTGAAAATCAGATGCATGGTTCAAAAGTCACATGCAGAAATGTACCTTCAACTTTGACCAGTTGGTGGCGCTAGAGAGTTTAAAGGGTTGACGAGAAACTTGGCGATATTAACCCGTTAAACTCCAGGGTCCCCCTGAGATTGCTCCACTAATCATGTACAAATATAGTGAAGCTATACATCAAATTAAACAGGAGAAACTCCACTACAAGCACATATAAGTCATATTTACACACACCAAACACAACTCCAACACCAAGCTAATTAATTAACAAATATGAAAATCGGTATACGATCATAAAGCCAACCCACTCGCCACATTTTGATGGCTAGCGCTCTGATACTTCATGTTAGACAAACAAATGACATCTCATATGAAAGCTGAGACTGTGACGAGTCCAACGGTACCATCAGTGTAGCTTTATGACAAAAACTCAGTAAATTAGCAGCCAAAATACACTACAGTAAAAAGTCGCTTGTTTGAAGCGACGAACAAAAAATGTGTTTTTTTGTTGCTGTTTTAGGATGAAAATGTTTATTTGAGATCAATAAATGGTCGTTTAGTGTCGACCAACATCTCTGTGTTTATTCCAGAGACATACCCTACTGACTATGGGGATGTCCTAAACATAAAAAAGGCTGGAGGTCAAGGGGTTAATCAGGGAACTGTCCCAAATCAGTGTACCAAGCATTGACGGTTGCTATAGACTTCTGCTGCAGAAGAATCAGAAAATGTACAAACACTATGGAGCTTCACAGCTTTGCTGCTTGAGACTAAAACAATGAGACTTAGAAAAAAAGAATGATTGAGATGTAGTTTCACTTGATGGTTCCAACATGTTGAAACTATCTTCTGGAGATGCTCACAGTCATTTTATCTACAGGTATTTGGTAATTGGTGAGTTGAATAACCCTAAAAGCCCCAACGCAACATTTTACAGAAAAGACAAGGAAGAAAAGGAGAAACATCCTCAGTGACAGCTTCCATCCTCTCTACAGTCACTTTGAGTCCTTCTAGCAACCAAAACTGGATTTAACCACTTGAAATAATATTAAATGTTGAATACAGATAAAAATATGTGATTTATTGTTGGAGCTGAGGTTTAATACTGGGATTTATGAAGAAAACTCAATGCTGAACATGTATCAGAGGGTTTTGTATTTTGCAGGTTAATACTCATTAGTCATTCCAGGTGTTATTAATATCCTTAACTCAGTAAAGTGGCTGATCAGCTCTAGCTACAGATATTAAGTTTAAGTTTAACTGGTCTTTTTTGTCTCTTTAGCTGCTTGCATGGGCAATAAAGTGATTCAATCCTGGCGTTTTTAAAGCTGGATTTTCCCAGGCGACGTTGTGGTCGCATTCCGTCTCAATTACATCACTGACAGGAAATGTGCAGCGATCTCACTCTCCCTATTAACCACTCAAGACCCTCCTGGTTTACAAGGTTTCATCTCCACACAGTTATTGAATCCTAAAACACACCTGCTCCCCCAGCGGACGGCCTCACTCCTCCTCCACTAAACGCTAAGTGCTTCTGCTTGTCTTCCAGCACTGTGGGCTCTCTGGCTCTATTATAGCGCTGTATAAACTTTTAGATGCCTTAATGTGTGTTTCTGCCTGGACGGTGCTGGTAGTGGAACTTACGACAGGTCAGATTTATGGGTTAGTGTGTCTCCGAGCCGCGCGCCGTCAGCACAAATGGTGACATTTTCATGAGCAGTGGGAAAAAAAGTGAGCTCTCAGAAGCAAAATGTGCTGTAATAATGCTGTAAGCCTTGTTCACACATACAGAGAAGTAACAGTGCAGGTAAAACAATGGATTCTTTATTATTATTTGTATGAAAAAAAGTTAATATTTGCAAAAGAATTGTTTGTTGAAAGCCAACCATGAATATTCATGGTTGGCTCATTGACGTTTCTCTTTCATTTTCAAAGATGTTGAGGTACAATGTGAAATAATTTAGTTAATTTTTGCTTTTTTCATGAGAAAAACATTAAATAAATGTCCTTATTCACTGAATGAATCTTTTTTCATTGCAGACTTCTTAAATAACAATTAAAAAAGTGCCTTCACTGGATGTGCATCACTTTTATCTCTCCTCAAGTGTTAGTGTCTATCATCCATCAGTGCTGTCGGCACTAAATGCGGCGACGTCTGTTACTTCACCACCAGAAACTACTCTCTGCTCCTGTTTTAACCTGCTTGGTTACACACTTTATTAAACTTTTAGCGTGTAGGGAACATTCAGCTCGGTTCGGTAACTCTGGTGGTGTCACTTCAAAACATGTCCGCGTCACACTGAACTAAACAAAGGTTCCCAACGATAATTCCTATTGCCTGCCTAGATTGATTTTGATTAACTGTCGTCTAAGACTAAAGAAAGACTATTGACTAAAACTAGACTAAAATACTTTGGATTTTCTTCGACTAAAACTAGATTAAATGTCAGGACTGGTTATCAACTAAAATGTGACTAAACAACAAAGAACACAAGTAATGACTAAAACTAAAAAGTCCATTTGAGACAAGACTAAAACTGAGAGATGGTCAGCTGAACAGGTATGGTAAGTTCTGTTGGTCCAGTATAGCATGGGTAATGTATATTCAATTATAAATGTCCAGTAAGGGCTGCGTGAATAAAAAGATAAAGGTAAGTCTGGTTAATATTATACAAAAAGAGCAGTGGTGGGTTTTCACTAGGGATCACCAGTATTGAATGAATGGTAGCAGCACCATGTCTATAGATTATGTCTCCATAATAAAGTACTAATAAAATGATTGATTGAACTATACTATACTAAGCATTTCTGTATATAAAAAAAAGTTTCATGACAAGATCATCAATGTGGTGTTTAAAAGTAAATGACTTATTGAGCCAAATACCAAGGTGTTTGTACTCTGAGACTCGTTCAATATGGCAACCATTCAGTGTTGATAGGTGCAGACTGCTGAGATCAATGCTTCTGGCTCTAGACTTTGTTTTGCTTGTTGAAAAACTAATTTCAGGTCAACAAGGACATTTTGGAGAGCAGTGAAGGAGAGCTGCAGGTTCTCATTTACATGTTTTACAGAGACCACAGAACAATATAGAATAGTGTCATCAGCATAAAGATTGAGTCGCGTGTGAATGAAAATGATGATAAAAGAGTTCAAAACCAGGGAAAAGTAAATTATCTATCAGAAAAAGTCTCTTTCCTCCAACTAAGAGCTTCTCAGATGTCTAAAATAATAAATCAGAGGTGGGAAACTTGGCAGAAACTCACTTTTCATTCTTCAAACATCCGCTCTACTCTCATCACTTCCTGTTTTGTACAATCAAATGTCTTTAATAGACTATTCAGCTTCTAAAGGTGTTTTGTGCATCCGTGTCATGCAATCTTTTTTATTCTGTAAAAAAAGACATTTCCCTGCACACTCACCATATCTGGAGCCAGGTTTTCCTTGATAAAGAAACATGAGCCTCCCTCTGTCAATTTAGTTAATATATTCAGTGTTATATTATTATTTTGACATAAGAATGTTAAAAAATCTTGACAGTTCCCTTTTAAATCAGTTACTGGATGGCCCTGATCAATATCTTTAGTATTGGCTGATCTTTTTTATTTTTTCAGATTCTTTAAGACAGTTTTCTTTCTTCAGGGTTTTCAAACGTGTTAGATTCTGCTTTTCTGTAAAAGAGCAAAAATGATGTAATTCCTTTCAAAATCCATGATTTAAAGCTCCTCTGATGCATTAGGTGTAAATCTTGGGTCATAAGCACTGATTTATCTGTATTTCAACCTCCAGTTTGTATTTATCTCTTCATTTTCTAAACCTTTAGCTGAGTTGGAACCATTGGATTTTCCATATTTTCTGTAATTCTTCCTTGACCTTTGTGACCCAACACTGTCTCAGAAACTCTTTCATAATAGGAAGTTCAAGACGCTTCCTTTCAGCTTGAAACATTAGGTCACACGTGTTTGATCTGAGCTGCATAAAAATAGTCTTTAAAGTGGAGTAAAGCCATTCCTCCCTCACCTTCCGATAACTGCAGAGGTTTAAATCTAACCCTGCTTTTCTTCTCTTGCCATATAAATCTGAAAATTATCTCATTGAACTTGGAGAAGTGATTTAAAAGAATTTCCTCTGAAAGTGCTTGAAATCAGAGGCGATATAGGAGAAGAATGTTCATCTATACAGCGTCAACTCAATGATTGAGACTAAGAAAAGAGAAAATATTCCACTTGTGTGTATCATCTTTAACTTTTTCTAAAAGGGGATTATAAATTTAGCTATTAGCATTATACATAAAGATCTTTCTCTGATTTTCTTTGCTGATTTAAGGAGTTAAAGGCCAGAATTTGTAGTTTTGCACTTAATTATTAATTAGAAAGAAAATCTAAATAAATCAAGTCATCGTCAGTGTATAGCACCAACGGTTGTTCTTCTCCAATAAGACTCCGATACTCTTAATCTGTCCAATGAACAGATTCTGGGATCTCCCTTGGCGCGAACACCGCTCCAATTAAAACCCATCTGATGGGTAACCATCAATTTTTTATTTGAGCTGATGGTTGACTGTACAATGAGCTTATGGCATGGGTGTCCAATCCTGGTCCTGGAGGTGCCGGTGTGGGTGCAGGTTTTGATTGGAACAAAAACCTGCACCCACACCGGCACCTCCAGGACCAGGATTGGACACCCATGGCTTATGGCCTCAATGAAATCTTTTGCAGATCAAACTTTTCAAGCTTGGTGCATGAAGACGTCTATGTGAGTTGAGAGGTTGGGTCCTGTCGCCGCTTGTCCACTGATGTTCGACCATTTTAACATCGTGATTGGAACTTTTGCATTGATCAAATGAGCTTTTACTGCACTTATAGTAACATAAAAAGTGTAATTTATTGAATGAGTAATAAATTTACAAAGTGCAGATCAGGTCAGCCCCGCGCCCTTTTCACACCTCCATTACATCACGACTAAACTATTGCAATTTTCTCTGTATTCAGGCCTCCTCCAGCCTTCATTAACTCGCCTGCAGAGGGTCCAGAACCAGCCTCTATCCACCAGCTCCCTGTCTATTTTATAATTCAATTTAAGACCTTGCTGATTGTTTTCAACGCTCTTAATGGTCAGGCCCCATCATATATCAGGGACCTTATCTGCCAGCACTCAGCTCCTCGGTCTCTTAGATCTAACAATTCATTTCTCCTGCAGGTCTCATGGTCTTGACTAAAACTAAAGGTGGTGCTGTTAGAGGTTCGATGCATAAATCTACTATAAAGATGCATTTTTATTCTTTGTTTTTTTTAGCTCATTAAGCTTTTGTTGTCGTGTTTACAACCAGGTATTTTGCCCAATGTTGTTGTTTTATTTTGTTTTTAATTTTGTAGTTTAAATGTCTTATTTGTACAGCAAACTCATAAATGTGCTGTAGAAATTAGTTCCTTCTGTTTGCCAAATGCACCCAAGAGAACCTTCTGGACCTGGTGTTGTAAGGTACGAAAAACCCTGAGTTTGAATAAGTCAAAACCTCAATGCTAAGGTCTCAGTCCTGGTCTAAGGTCACTGCATAATCCAGAAAGGGAAACCTGTCGTGCTTGGTGTCCTCCCTGGTGAACTGGATGTTCTTGTCCAATGAATTGATGTGTTGGGTCAAGGCCTTAACCTCTTGGGTTTTTGATTTTTACTCATAAGTCACCCACACATCTAAACCAGTGGTTGGATGATCGTTCTAAGGATTTGTTTGTTGTCTAACCCAATGCTGAGTTTATTTTATTGAACATATCAAGTTTGGTTGGTTCATTGGGTTGTTCACGTGACCCAAAGTTCATAAGTTTCATAGCAACAGCAGTTGGTTGGCACCAATCAGACCATTTGAACCAAACGTGCTTAGTTTGGTTGGCGTTCGTTGGTGTGAAAGCATCTAAATCAAGATCCTAGACCTCCATAAAGAGGTCTAGGACTTCTGTGTGGTCCCTCTATTGAAACTCTGGTCCACACAAACTACTCGAGATGCATCATGGGAGGGGATACTAATTATTGTATTTGTTTGTTTGACGATAATACCTGATGAAACGTCAATTAGACCAATTCTGGTTGGTTTGCAGGTGTGAAAGTGGACCACGCTGGAGTCTATATGCCATGTAGTAATTTTGTTGCCTGGTGTGGATCCAATAATCAAACTAGTGGCGTGAAAGTGTCCTAAAACAGGACAATACAGGCAAGTATTCATGTGAAAGTGTTGTTTAACCTGAGGAAAACACCTGCTAATCTACAGGTTGTGCCTGTAAAAAAGATGAACTGTGTGGTTTTAAGTCCTGCACAAGCATATATGTAAAAAAAAGCTGATCAGCATGTGGTTACATGTTATTAATGTTCTCCTTATTAAAACCCCAGTCATGGACATTATGGGTTTTCTGTAATTTTGCAGTTTACTGCATGAATAAACTGTAAGTGTAAGCTGGTTATTCAACAACGTGTAAAAGCAGTGACCACTTACTTCACTACTGAATAACATCGGGGATTAAAATTTTAAATTCAGTGATTATACCTCATAATTACATACTGTAGGTTTTATAATCCCATTAACGCCTCATTACTTTGACAGTTTAGTGGTTGGTTTAATCGCTGCTTTAACAAGAGCCTGATATCGGTTTATTCTCGCTGTGGTCAAAGAAGGAAAGAGTTGGCTTACTCTACCCGAGGTTTATTCCTCCTTTAAAGGTTTTTTAGGGGGTTTTTCCTTGTATGATATGAGGGTCTAAGGACAGGATGTTACGCTGCTGTTAAACAAACTGTAAAATCCATTGAGGCGAATCTGTGATTTGTGGTTTTGGGCTGAATAAATAAAATTTACTTGACTTTCATCCAAAGTAGCTGCTGATATTCTGTAAACACATTAGAATATAATTAACCCTCATGTTGTGTTTATTTCATGTTAATTTGTGGTTAAATTTGAACATTATTTATGGCCTGTATGTCTCATTGATCTGAACTTATACATCTTTAAATTCAAGTTCTAAAAAACACAATTTCTGGATTATTTTGACTGTTAAAAGTCAAATTTACCAAGGATATTTAACATGTGGTGTGTGTGTGTGTGTGTGTGTGTGTGTGTGTTCCACCTAAAGTCTGTTACCACAAAAAACAACCATAACGTCTCATTCTTCTGCTTCTGTTCTACCAAAGAGTGAAGCAGAATTAGCTGATTCCAGTCAGTCTTGACAGATTTAAACCCACCGCTCTGTTTATTTGGACACGTTTTTTTGCAGCACAGACTTGTTGAGGCGAACGAGGCCTGAATGGGGGGAGATGTTGTTTCTGGAGAGAATCCAACGAGGCCAACACACCAGCGGCGTGATGAACGGCGCTGTCGCAGCAAAAGCGTTAATGTGCAGGGCTTTGGAGAATTATGATGAGGGCGTAGCTTAGCGCCTAGTGGAACGCATAATGCCACCGGTATTTGTTTATGTCACTTTGGCTCTTAATGAGAGGAGAATAAGTTTGGGGAATGAGTCTCTGGTGTGGCTGGACATCAATAAAACAAGGCTCCAGTGTGAGGAGTCATGACTAATTGATTCTAGGATTGAAAATCAAGGCCACATCATTCAGGCCTGTTACTTGTCTGCAGTGTTGGGAAGTTACTTCAAAACTGTAATGTTTTATTTATTACTTGTTACTGCCATTTCAAAGTAATTTGTTAAATTACTTTATTTAAAATGTAAGACATTACACTACTGTTGCATTACTTACCTGTTCCCCTCTAGGCCTGTTTATCAGCCTACCTCTCTAAAATGACACGCCCAGACTTAATGTAGTATATCTCTACAACTACAGGGGTTTACTAAATGATCTTGGGTTTAAAATAAAGCTAACACCTGTAAGATAGTTGTATAAGTGCCAGAATGCATTTATAATGTACAGTGTTGAAGTACATCCAGCTAGAATAAAGCAAAAAAGTGGGAAAAAATAGCTCCGCCCCCCAAAAAGCCCCATCTATTTAGGTTGAAAACCACCTGAAAATCATGTGTTTAGAGCAGAAAAGTAAAGTCTTATAAGTAATGACACAAAATGTCAATGCAAGTTGAACCAGACTAATTTTAGAGATGTTTTAGTACAGGTGTGTCCACGTGGCACATTTCATTAATATTATCACACAAATGCATAAACTATAAACTCAAATTATTGCTTGGGATTGAAATTAGTCATTTTCTATACCTGCTTATTCCTCATTAGGGTCACATGGTCTGCTGGAGCCAATCCCAGCGCATTATAGGCGAGAGGCAGCCAATCGTGGGGCACACACACCATTCACTCACACACTCACACCTACGGGCAATTTAGAGTCTCCAATTAACCTCAGCATGTGTTTGGACTGTGGGAGGAAGCCGGAGTACCTGGTGAAAACCCACACAGACACAGGGAGAACATGCAAACTCCACACAGAAAGGTCCCAGACCCAGGACCAAGGAGGTCTTGAACCTGTGACCTTGTTGCTGTGAGACAACAGCACTAACCCCTGTTCCACTGAGTTTCTTGTAGACATGTGGTCTGCTGCATGTAGTGCTGCTACTCAGGTTAACAAGAAGGATTCATTATTTATGAATGAAATCCCCAACTAGCAGGGGACCTAGTGGGGAACAGGTTACTCTCACCAAAATAACGTCTGTCATTATTGCTGCTAGTCAAAACAAGTTTCCACTGTTAAAGTGTTTCTAACCTCTGGATGCTGAAGAATCTCAGAGCAGCAGAAGGTTCATTTAGTCTGTTTAGTGGTTTTATCTCCACTTGCTTCCTTGTTAACTTCATGTTACCTTGGCTCCTCTGAACATGTTAAATTACTGCTGCTATTTCAGGAAGTGGACACTTCTTTAGGTGGAGAACACAAAGTGCATTTGACTACGATGTTCTTCAAATCCTTAGGTTTCACATACATAAAGTAATGATTGTCCATCTGCAGAATGTACTATCCACTGTTTTCTGCAGGTTCACTCATCTGACGAGCCAAAAGGAAAAAGAAGTGGATTTTTTTGCGTGGACGTTTCATTGCTACTGATCTTGCGGTGATATTAGCAATTTTGCATGAAGAAAAACTCATTTTTTCCCCTTTAATGCCTTCCATTACTGCATTACAGCAAGAATCAATGGATGACAGTCATTTATTCCTTTTGTAATGCATTACCCCCAACACTGCTCGTCTACGTCTGGAAGCCAAATACTCAGAGATGAACCTGGAGTCTTGCACATACCTGTGTGCATGCATGAACGGAGACTCCTTCAACTTTTCCTGCTCGTCTTCCTGTCGTCCTGGTGAGAAAACCCCCGTAGCAGCAGCTGCTCGGCAGCAGAGGCCCGGTCCCCTTCATCTCCATCTCTGCAGGACGTCTGCAGAAGAAGAAGACGTCAGCACAGCGGAAACAGAGGCTCCAGATACCTGGCAGCAGACCTTAATTCCCAGTAGTCACATATGAAGCAAGTGGCGTGTGTTTGCAAAGGGAAAGTGCAGCTTCCTCTGTGGAACAGAGCAAACAAAGAGCGAGTTCAAAGCTTCACCGATTAAAGTCGGAATCGGCAGTTTAACTTCTGTAATTATCCTCAAGTGCTCTGAGGAGGCTTTAGAAAGTCTAACCTGTGATTTTGTTGAGTATATTTGTTTATTTGAACGGGTGCACCAGATTTAGCAGTAAGCTACTTTCCATCTGTCCTAGATAAAAACAAGAAAAAATAAATAGACATTCAAAAGTTTGGGGTCATTTAGAAATGTCCTTATTTTTGGAAGAAAATCACAGTTTTTTTTAAATGAAGAGAACTTTAAACATCTCTCTGAGATCAACCTCAGCACTACGATAGATCATCACTATTAATATTAAAAGTTAAAATCACACATACACATATATCACAGCTCTATCCTGCAGCAATGCTTTAGTTCCAGTGTAAAGCTCCGTATCACGGCTCCTCCTCCTGTTGCTTCCCAGCACTTTGGTTATAATTCTAAGCTCAGTTTTCCCGTCTCTTCCTGCACCGACATAACTAAAGTATTGTAACGTCTCTCAAAAACCTAAGACGTTAACCCCAAGATGCATTTACAGACCCTCAGGAAATCCCAGCACTATCACCTAACAGAACAGAGTCTGGGCCTGAAACAGTAACATGCACAGGTTGTTACTCTATACAGGAACAAGTATAAAGAGATTTGCATTAAAATCATTTAAAGAGCTGATATAAACATTTTAGCCTTTTTTTTTTTTTTTTTACACAGGCACTAAAGTTTAGAATAAATATATAGATGGCTGCACCACATTTAGCGAAATGCTAATTTCCATCGTTCGTTTTACAGCATCACAGCTTTATTTGTGTTCAGATGTGTTTCAATGCTGATCAAGGTCAGTGTTTCCATTGGCTTCCATCGCTATTTCACACTAACCATAATTACTGTTTCTTGTCCATTCACACTTTCAGTTTCTTTGTGTCGACTGTGACTTTTTTCACCTGCGATTCAGACACTTCAGATATTTATTTGAAAACGGGTTCAGGTGACGTAAGAAAGTCGCCAGAACAGCGAACAGCTCGTCTACTTCCACAGAATCAATGGATGCAGAGAATCAGGGAAGGGAGGGGGAGCAGGGTTGCTTCCATAGGAGTCTCATGTCTGATATATATATATATATATATATATATATATATATATATATATATATATATATATATATATATATATATATATATATATATATATATATATATATATACATATATATATACACACACACACACACACACACACACACACACTACATTTTTATTGAAATGTAATGAGTTTAATTCCAATGAATCCTTCTAGATTTATATTTACTGTATATATGACAGCAGAGAGTGTATTAATACTGTCCCATGTTTAAAAAACACTCAATCCACAGAGAAACATACACAGCCTGTATTCAGAAACTGAGCCTTAAAACAAGCAGTCATGACTTCCGTGAAGTTGTGATGTCACTACTATACAGTCACCACCAACACCCCCCACAGCCATTTAAAGAGGAGGAGGAGAGGCTTAGAAAGAAGCTGGAGAAAAGAAGTGGAAAACTAGACTGAGATGATCTTTGCTGCTTCAAATCTGGTTGTTGATGTTAAAATTCACTATAAAACACAGGAAAGTGGAGAATATGGGACATTTAATTTAATTATCATGAATCCAGTACTAGTTAACAACTTAGACATCAGCTGTTCTGCAGTAATGGACTTAAATAAAGTGTAAAGTTGCTCCAACCAAGTTTCTCTGGTTAATTAACCCCCGACTTTTAATTTGGTAACATGATAAATTTACCTTGTTAACACAATAAAGGCTTAAAAGACTTTTAATTTGGTAACATGATAAATTTACCTTGTTAACAAAATAAAGGTTTAAAAGACTTTTAATTTGGAAACATTAAATTTAACTTGTTAACACAATAAAGGCTTAAAAGACTTATTTTGGTAACATTAACTTGTTAACAAAATAAAGGTTTAAAAGACTTTTATTTTGGTAACATAACATTAACTTGTTAACACAATAAAGGTTTAAAAGACTTTTATTTTGGTAACATGCTAAATTTACCTTGTTAACACAATAAAGGCTTAAAAGACTTTTATTTTGGTAACATAACATTAACTTGTTAACACAATAAAGGTTTAAAAGACTTTTAATTTGGTAACATATTCAATTTAACTTGTTAACAGGATAAAGGTTTAAAAGACTTTTAATTTGTTAACATGATTAACTTAAATTGTTAATGCCATAAAGGTTGAAAGGACTTTTAATTTGGTAACATGATAAATTTACGGCCCAAAAAAGACAGATTTTATTTATCCAGTACTAGTTAACAACTTAGACATCAGCTGTTCTGCAGTAATGGACTTAAATAAACCAAGTTTCTCTGGTTAATTAACCCCCGTCTGTATATCAGCATGGATGAAGCCTGATGTCTGGGTCTTTTCTAGGACTAGAGCTCTAGAGCTAAGCAGAACCCCATGATCTAGACCTAGTTAGTCAGGAGTTCATCCTACAGCAACATCATCCACATCAGACCATCATCATCTGTCACATGACACATTCAACTAGGACCATTTAGAGAAAAACTGATAAATCAACGTTCTAAACGGTTCTGTGAGGAAAAAAAACAAGTTCTGGTTGAAAATCTCAAGACAAACTAGAATTTTCAGCCTCTGCCCTCACTGTAACCCCCCCCAACCAACACACACACACACACACACACACACACCACTGCTTTTTGCAGATGCGGGATAAATAAGCAGGCCTCTTGCTGCCAGTGTGTGAAATGGTTCTTATCTGTCTCTGCCATTAGAGAGTGGGTTCTATTATAAAGCTCTGCATTATTCAGTGTGCCTGAGAGACTGATCATTATGGATTTCAACCCTTTTTTTTTTTTTTCTCCACCACACAGCCTCCAGATCCGGGCCTCGGCCTGCTGCCGGTTGTTGTTTTATCCAAACATCTGACCCCAAACACTGAAACACCAAGGTGGAACAAACCAAAAACGAGAAAAAAGGCAGAAAAAAGACACAGTTTCTGAAAGTTAAAACAACTGGGGATTAGTTTGAAGTAAAAATCTGAGTGGCATCAAATGCAATTGTTCCCTCAGTGTTGCAGGAGCCCCGACAGCAGCATGGAGCATATGGTGCTGCAGTGTTTTCTTCTCTTTTTTTTTTTTTTAAATGCGTGGGACAGCGGATGAATACTGAGTAGATGTGTGACAAGCTGCTCATCCCCTCAGCTTCAGCTTCAGCATCAACAATCTCCCTGCACATCACAGGCATTAAGAAATAAATAAATAAAACTTCCAAAGCCTCACGTCCTGCAGCAGCAGCAGCAGGTTGATGCTGCAGATAATGAAGCTTGTGGATGTGCAGCCTGACGGTGAGATGTTATGCTGATATAAAGCTGCTGGTGGGGGGAGGGGGAGGGGGCTTCCAGCAATTAGACAGTGCCATTAACCATTTGTTACACCCGCCTCAGGCTTGGCACCTCGCTGATTACAAACGCTGCCGGATCGATAATTAAACAAATTAGAGCGGACCGCCGGGTCAATTTCCATCCCGCCTCCTTCCAGCCGGCGGTGGCGGCGTCAGGCACACGACTGTTTGGAACGCACATTTTTATTTTTTATATTTTTTATTAGATTAGGAACTTTATTGATCCCGCGTCAGGGAAATTTTGTGCATGTTTCAATAAAAGTGTAAAAAACCTAAAAAACCCCCCCAAAATCCTAAGAAGCATTGTAAATTTTTCTATTATTCTATCAATATTTAGTGCAATGGCATTAATTACCTCTAATAGTTAAAGGTTTAATTAAGATAATTCACATTTTTCATAAAAAAACACATGTTCAGACCTTTTCCTAATATTTCACCACTCAGTTACTAAGACCAACATATAAAACACAATAGTTTTACATAAGTTTAACTATTTTTCCTCTATCTTCAAACTTTAAAACGGGTCAATTTGACCTGGAACATAACAGGAAGGTTAAGTCCAACCTGATATGACACAGAGAGAGAAACCTTTGATTTTAATAAAGCCGCCCTATTAAAAATAATAACCTTAATAAAGTCATTTTTTGAGTAAAGGAAGTTTTTGATGATGCTGCTACGTCTGGTAAGAATCACCTTAATCCTGAAACTCATAAAATTGTCTGTTTGACCCCAAACTTGGTGGTTTTAGTCCTGGAACTCTGTCATGCAGCCATTTTTAGTCTTTTTCTCACAGTGGAGTCATGAACACTGACCTTACCTGAACTGTTGTGGCGTCTTTTGTGACTCTTGAACGAGTCTTTTTCTGGTCTTGGGGTCATTTTAGTTGGACTCCTGGGAAGTTTCACCAATGTTTTCTCCATTTGTGGATAATGACTCTCACTGTGGTTCAACCAAAGCTTTAGAAACGGCTTTATAAGCTGTTCCAGACTGATGGATCTCATTTGTTCCTGAATTCCTTTAGATCTCAGCATGTTCAGCTTTTGAGGATCTTCTGGTCTACTTCACTTTGTCAGGCTGGTTCTATTTAAGTGATTTATTGATTGGGAACAGGTGATCAGGTGTGGGTGTGGCTACAGAAACTAAACTCAGGTGTGATAAACCAGTTTTAACAGAGGGGAAATCACTTTTTCAAACAGATCCATGTAGGTTTGGATATTTTTTCTCCTTTAAAAATAAAAACCTTAATTTAAAAACTGCATTTTTCTATTCACTCTTGTTTGATGATCTGGATCTCCAGCCCTTTTTTATGTTTAGGACATCCCCATAGTCAGTAGGGTATGTCTCTGGAATAAACACAGAGATGTTGGTCGACACTAAACGACCATTTATTGATCTCAAATAAACATTTTCATCCCAAAACAGCAACAAAAAAACACATTTTTTGTTAGTCGCTTCAAACAAGCGACTTTTTACTGTAGTGTTTTTTGGCTGCTAGTTTACTGAGTTTTTGTCATAAAGCTACACTGATGGTACCGTTGGACTCGTCACAGTCTCAGCTTTCATATGAGATGTCATTTGTTTATATAACATGAAGTATCAGAGCGCTAGCCATCAAAATGTGGAGAGTGGGTTGGCTTTATGATCGTATACCGATTTTCATATTTGTTAATGAATTAGCTTGGTGTTGGAGTTGTGTTTGGTGTGTGTAAATATGACTTATATGTGCTTGTAGTGGAGTTTCTCCTGTTTAATTTGATGTATAGCTTCACTATATTTGTACATGATTAGTGGAGCAATCTCAGGGACCCTGGAGTTTAACGGGTTAAGATAAAGACATTTAACCATTTGAGTCTGAATTGTAATTATTCAATTAATTTGTGTAAGATCTGAGTTAAATGACTGTTTATAGCAACAGTAGCTAACACTGTAAATGAGACTCATTGCCAGATGTTAGACAGACGCTATAAAAGTAGAATAAAACAAATCATAAACTCCATATACACAACACAATAAATGTGCACAAGCCACAAACCCACCGATAAATAAAAGCCTCCGGTTCAGATACTGTAGTTAGAGCCTCAATCCTGAATAAATATAAATCTCAGCTTAAAAAACAATAAACAGCGGAGGAGGAAACCAGACGAAAAGGACGAGATCATATATCCTCATATTGTTTACTTTGGTGGAGTAAATTTTAGTTACAGTCGTTAGAACCTGTCGAGATCGGCTCTTCTGTTTCCTACACAGCATAAATATCTAGGACTGTGGTTTTCCAACCTTTTGGGGTTTTAAAGCATCTCCAGCAGTTTAGTCCAAAGTGCTTTTTCTCCTCCTCAGGATGTTTCATCTGATGCTTTTACAGCGACGTGAAGGAAAAGTCTCAGCCTGATGAAATATGAACCATTAGTGAAAACATCTAGAGGGAAACTTGTCTGAGTTTTGACTCGAGTGTTCGAATCCATTAACAGACGCTGGAAAAACACTAATTATCTTCCAGTAAAGTGATTTATCAGCTAAGTGCCTTGTTATTCATCCATAACCCTGATACGTTTAGACTTATGTTCATATTTTATGCACCTTAGACCACATTTAACTTGTGTACAAATCGTTTTTTAAGCTTTAAACGGGTGTAATTTATCTATTTTATTGCCTGTAATGAACAGAACAGGCAAATATTTTATAAAACCATGAGAGGAAAATGATAAACTGAATTAACTGGATGTATAGTTAAAGCTATACATTTAAAAGAGAACTATATATATATATATATATATATCATTATCATATGATAAACCTGTATGCTGCATACTATATTAATCATGTGACTATAATCATAATATATGCATTTATATAATAAATAATTAAGGAAAATAAGGCACTAACTTTCTATATCAAGTTTCTTTCTTTCCATTATTATAATAAATCATTTGACAACTATACTAAACTAAATCAAGTCAATAATAATTCACTATATCTATATTTTCTTATCCTTACTTAGTACTTTTTGGTACCATTTTGTTGTTTTTTTCCCCTTTTTTTCCTATTTCCCTCCCATTATTATAATAAGAATGTTTATTATAAAAAGGGTAAACATAATCTTTATAGCTTTGAAACAACAGGTGCTAATATTTTAACTCTATTTATTTGTTTATTTATTGCAAATGATGGTGAAAAACCTGTCCTGAAGACCAAAATCAATCTCTAATTCTCAAACTTATGTTAAAACCTGTATATTATATGTTAAAATGGCAAAAAACACCAAGTACTTTATGGGACTTACATACTTTAGTTCCCTTAATTTGATTATTACTTTACAGCTTCAGCTTATGCAACAACATTTATTATATATTAAACCTTTTTTTTCTATTTTGATGTATTTTCTTTGTAAATGATGTGGAAACCTGTGCTGCTACAGCTGACGACCAAAATAAACTAAATCAATCAATCGATAATTCCCAGAGGTGTCCTTTCTTATATTTTAAAATGGTAATTTAATTTGAGGTCTTGATGTCCTTGTTAGTGCAGAACTGGCAGCTTTTACAGTAGAAGCTGCAGCTTTGACTTCAAGCTGCGTCACCGTGTTGGTGGAGGCAGAGATTCAGGTTCTGGTTCTGGTTCTGGTTCTGGTTCAGGGTAAACAGAGCTCTAGTCCTAGAAAAGACCCAGACATCAGGCTTCATCCATGCTGATATACAGACGGGGGTTAATTAACACTTTAATCACTTTATTTAAGTCCATTACTGCAGAACAGCTGATGTCTAAGTTGTTAACTAGTACTGGATTCATGATAATTAAATTAAATGTCCCATATTCTCCACTTTCCTGTGTTTTATAGTGAATTTTGACATCAACAACCAGATTTGAAGCAGCAAAGATCATCTCAGTCTAGTTTTCCACTTCTTTTCTCCAGCTTCTTTCTAAGCCTCTCCTCCTCCTCTTTAAATGGCTGTGGGGGGTGTTGGTGGTGACTGTAAAGTAGTGACATCACAACTTCACGGAAGTCATGACTGCTTGTTTTAAGGCTCAGTTTCTGAACACAGGCTGTGTATGTTTCTCTGTGGATTGAATGTTTTTTAAACATGGGACAGTATTAATACACTCTCTGCTGTCATATATACAGTAAATATAAATCTAGAAGGATTCATTGGAGTTAAACTCATTAAACTGTCGTGTATATTGTATATTATATGTAAAATGTTGACTTCAGTATTTGAACAATCGTGGCTATGACCCAGATGTTTCTAGGTCACAAAAAATCCCAGCAAACCTGCAAAATCCAGGCAGCTACAGGTGAAATATGCAGATTTTCACACCTGCTGTAAACCTGCTGTAAACCTGCTGTAAACCTGCTATAAACCTGCTGTAAACCTGCTGTAAACCTGCTGTAAACCTGCTATAAACCTGCTATAAACCTGCTATAAACCTGCTGTAAACTTGCTGTAAACTTGCTGTAAACCTGCTGTAAACCTGCTGTAAACCTGCTGTAAACCTGCTGTAAACCTGCTATAAACCTGCTATAAACCTGCTGTAAACCTGCTGTAAACCTGCTGTAAACTTGCTGTAAACCTGCTGTAAACCTGCTGTAAACTTGCTGTAAACTTGCTGTAAACTTGCTGTAAACCTGCTGTAAACCTGCTGTAAACTTGCTGTAAACTTGCTGTAAACCTGCTGTAAACCTGCTGTAAACCTGCTGTAAACCTGCTATAAACCTGCTGTAAACCTGCTGTAAACCTGCTGTAAACCTGCTGTAAACCCGCTGTAAACTTGCTGTAAACCTGCTGTAAACCTGCGGTAAACCTGCTATAAACCTGCTGTAAACTTGCTGTAAACCTGCTATAAACCTGCTGTAAACTTGCTGTAAACCTGCTATAAACCTGCTGTAAACTTGCTGTAAACTTGCTGTAAACATGCTGTAAACATGCTGTAAACTTGCTGTAAACCTGCTGTAAACCTGCTATAAACCTGCTATAAACCTGCTGTAAACCTGCTGTAAACCTGCTGTAAACCTGCTGTAAACCTGCTATAAACCTGCTGTAAACCTGCTGTAAACCTGCTGTAAACCTGCTGTAAACCTGCTGTAAACCTGCTGTAAACCTGCTGTAAACCTGCTGTAAACTTGCTGTAAACCTGCTGTAAACCTGCTGTAAACTTGCTGTAAACTTGCTGTAAACTTGCTGTAAACCTGCTGTAAACCTGCTGTAAACCTGCTGTAAACTTGCTGTAAACTTGCTGTAAACCTGCTGTAAACCTGCTGTAAACCTGCTGTAAACCTGCTATAAACCTGCTGTAAACCTGCTGTAAACCTGCTGTAAACCTGCTGTAAACCCGCTGTAAACTTGCTGTAAACCTGCTGTAAACCTGCGGTAAACCTGCTATAAACCTGCTGTAAACTTGCTGTAAACCTGCTATAAACCTGCTGTAAACTTGCTGTAAACCTGCTATAAACTTGCTGTAAACTTGCTGTAAACTTGCTGTAAACATGCTGTAAACCTGCTGTAAACATGCTGTAAACTTGCTGTAAACCTGCTGTAAACCTGCTGTAAACCTGCTGTAAACCTGCTATAAACCTGCTATAAACCTGCTGTAAACCTGCTATAAACCTGCTATAAACCTGCTGTAAACCTGCTGTAAACCTGCTGTAAACCTGCTGTAAACTTGCTGTAAACCTGCTGTAAACCTGCTGTAAACCTGTTGGATCCGCGTCCAGAGCTGCTCACTTTTCTGAGTTTAGCTTTACTGTGGTGTCATGCTGCTCCAGGAGGAACAGGAACGGTGTTGGATGAGCTCACTCAGCAGGACCGGGAGCAGCAGGGGAGACACAAAGCCTGAAGTAATCCTGGATTACAGGGAAAACAAAAGAGGAGGAGGCGGCGACGTGGACAAGGTCACTGACACCTGCAAACAGACGATGATACAGAGGAACTAGAGTCTTTATATCATAGCCCTATAAGACAAAAGGGAGTTTTCTGGCCTAAATCATCTCTTAATGACGCTGCCAAGTCTGGTAAAATCACCTTAACCCCTTGACCTCCAGCCCTTTTTTATGTTTAGGACATCCCCATAGTCAGTAGGGTATGTCTCTGGAATAAACACAGAGATGTTGGTCGACACTAAACGACCATTTATTGATCTCAAATAAACATTTTCATCCCAAAACAGCAACAAAAAAACACAGTTTTTTGTTCGTCGCTTCAAACAAGCAACTTTTTACTGTAGTGTTTTTTGGCTGCTAGTTTACTGAGTTTTTGTCATAAAGCTACAGTGATGGTACCGTTGGACTCGTCACAGTCTCAGCTTTCATATGAGATGTCATTTGTTTGTGTAACATGAAGTATCAGAGCGCTAGCCATCAAAATGTGGCGAGTGGGTTGGCTTTATGATCGTATACCGATTTTCATATTTGTTAATTAATTAGCTTGGTGTTGGAGTTGTGTTTGGTGTGTGTAAATATGACTTATATGTGCTTGTAGTGGAGTTTCTCCTGTTTAATTTGATGTATAGCTTCACTATATTTGTACATGATTAGTGGAGCAATCTCCTAAAACCCCTGTGGGGGACCCTGGAGTTTAACGGGTTAATCCTGAGTAGAAAGGATCCGAATCTCATTTGATTTGTTTTTGCCATGTTTGATGATAAAATGTTTGGATCAATGGTGCAGAAGAAGCTTTAAACATGATTCTTGAATCAATTTCTATTGGTGGATGATAAAGACTAAAGACATAAAGGCTATAATGTTTTATAGTAATTTAGTCTACAAGTTATACTCCTAATAATTTATCCGTGTATCACTGTCATTTTATACTTTAAATTCTTTCAAATTGTTTCATGCATATAATCAGTTGAGTCACTAACAATCATGTTATGCATCTATTTTTACATTTTGTCCTCTTTTCTTTGCAGAAAATAGCATTTTAATGGTATTTTTGGGGGATTATTCTAGAGACATGAATGATTAAATAGATATATACATGTCAGGGTTTTTTATTTCAAGTGTAAAATGACAGTCCTAGACTAAAAGGTGGGCTTTATGTATTTCTGTTAACAAAAATATCAAGGTCCTGCTCTCGGGTGAAAGTTTGTCCTTCTTCCAATCTCACGGTTGTGGAGTCGTGTAACTCCGACATCCTGCAGCAGCAGGAAAACTGCCCGGAATGTTGCAGCGTCCTGTGAACCAGAAGTGGCCTCATGGTTGGATCCGTGTTTCCCAGCAGCCTCAAGTCTCCGTTTATTCCCAAACTCACGTCTCCTCTCCAGGCCGCTCATGTCTGGGATGAACTTTCCTTCAGTCTGTGGTGTAAAAACAAGCTCCGCAGCAGATTGTGTGTCTCTGGCTGCTCCGTACCAGGTCATTTTGATTAGATTTTCTCCTCCTCTCTGTCTTTCACAGGGGATTGAACACGATTTGTTTTTTGCCTTTTTTCTTTTTTTTTTTGTTGTAGTCGGGATCACATTTCAACATTGTCGTCTATTTCCGTGACTTCCTTCCTCTGTTTCACATTCACGCTGCATTTCCTCCTCCTCGTCATGATCAAATATATAACCGGTGTGTGTGTGTGTGTGTGTGTGTGTGTGTGTGTGTGTGTGTGTGTGTGGCTGTCTGCCACTCTCCAACTGAATTCAAGTCAATACGCCTTCTTGGCATGAAGCGTAAATTTTATATTATTACACAATATTATTATACTATAGGATTTTATGGCTTTTATTTAGTTTTGCTGTTGATTTGTGTTATTCATTATGATTCGGCAGCATTTACCATGTATTTCTCTCTCTGTAACAGCCCATAATTACTGTTGGGTCAGATCTGATATACCAGGTCAGATGTAAATGTTTTTATAGGCATTTTGTAAAAAGAAAAAAAAAAACTGAGAATATTATGAAGCCTTGTTTTCATCAGAAAAAAATAAATGTATGTTTTACATATTTAAACTTTACTTACACCTTATTTTTCAGTTTTTCTGCTATAAATGATGATAAATATAGAATATTTATACAACCACAAGGTTTTTTTTATTATTTGAACCTGTTATCAAAAGAAATCTACATGTGAGGTGATTGGAGAAGAGTCGGAATCAATTTATGTTGATGTCACAGAGAAAATAGTTGGAATTTTGCAATTGTGTGTTTTACTACAGATAAAAATACATGAATTAAAACTTAAAACAAGACCAAACTGACCCAAACCAGCCTCTGAAATCAGCTAAATTATCTGCAATGCAATATTTAATTAATTAATACAAGTTCAAAGATCAATTATTTATCCATAAAATGATAGAAATCCCCCTGAGGATCATTCTATAACATGAAGAATATATTCTTTAAGATGTTTATTATAAAGGAGACAATTAAATAATCACACAAATTAAATATCTAAATAGTCTCTACTACTGATATTATATTAAACTATTGTCTTATTGTATTGATGATGTGGATATTGATGATATATATTGATGCTGGAACAGTAACATTGTGTTTTAATACAGATAAAAATACTTTATTTAGTGTTGGAGCTGAGGTTTAATACTGTAATTTATGAATAAAACTCAATGCTGAACCTGTTTATATATATATATATTGTATTTTAACAGGTTAATTCATCTTTTTCCTAAACGTTCTTTAGATGAAGTCATGTGAGCAGTGATTTATTATCCCAACATCTTCTATGTGAGGATGATGGAACTCTTTTCTTATCGGTTGTTTAATTATTTAGAAACATTTTCACTTTTCTTTTGGCGCCTGGGTCGTGTAGCAGCGACGTTTTAACACTCCACCATCAGCTGTGTGTAAACCTGCTGTGTCCATTAACCAGAGGTGTGACTTCATCATTAGATGATGCACTTCTCAGTCACTTTGTGCATTTGGTGTGACGATGTACTAGAGCTGGTAGTTTCTGAACGATCAACTTAGCAGCTTCTTTCACTTTCACAGGTTAAACGTCATCTAATAAAGCGGCAACAGACCCAGATCCAGACATTTTCGTTGTTTCAGCCAATCAGGAGCCACCAGGAAGAGCTGAACATTAAGATCAAGGATGCATGATGAAATCTGACGATGGCATCGACGCTCATGTTGCATTCAATTGCACTTGGAAAGATCTGACAAGTTCAATAGAACGAGCGCAATAGAACGGCCCTTGAACTCAGAAATCTGTCAAAGTGCTAAAACACTACATGTTTAAGGGAAGGGGAAGAGCTGGAAAAGAGAATAGAATGGAGCAAGAGTTGATACCTGTACCTGTCGCAGGATTATCGCAGGATTCTCTCGCTGCTGTGTTAAAGACAACAAGGCAAGGTAAGTTTAGAGCATTTCAACAACAAGGTAAGTCAAAGTACTTTACATAAAACATTAAAAGCATCAAGGTACAATTTAAAACAGTTGATTAAAAGGAGGAAAATAAAAACACCATTAATAAGCATCAAAAAACAGAAAACTCTTCAGCTCTGACTTAAAAACAGTGGGAGTTGCAGCAGAACTGGGAGGTTGTTCCAGTTCTTTATGAGTTTGTTCCAGTTCTTTATGAGTTTGTTCCAGTTCTTTCGGAGTTTGTTCCAGTTCTTTCGGAGTTTGTTCCAGTTCTTTATGAGTTTGTTTCAGTTCTTTCGGAGTTTGTTTCAGTTCTTTCGGAGTTTGTTTCAGTTCTTTCGGAGTTTGTTCCAGTTCTTTCGGAGTTTGTTCCAGTTCTTTATGAGTTTGTTCCAGTTCTTTATGAGTTTGTTCCAGTTCTTTATGAGTTTGTTCCAGTTCTTTATGAGTTTGTTCCAGTTCTTTATGAGTTTGTTCCAGTTCTTTCGGAGTTTGTTCCAGTTCTTTATGAGTTTGTTTCAGTTCTTTATGAGTTTGTTTCAGTTCTTTATGAGTTTGTTCCAGTTCTTTCGGAGTTTGTTTCAGTTCTTTCGGAGTTTGTTCCAGTTCTTTCGGAGTTTGTTCCAGTTCTTTCGGAGTTTGTTCCAGTTCTTTCGGAGTTTGTTCCAGTTCTTTCGGAGTTTGTTCCAGTTCTTTATGAGTTTGTTCCAGTTCTTTATGAGTTTGTTCCAGTTCTTTATGAGTTTGTTCCAGTTCTTTATGAGTTTGTTCCAGTTCTTTATGAGTTTGTTTCAGTTCTTTATGAGTTTGTTCCAGTTCTTTCGGAGTTTGTTTCAGTTCTTTCGGAGTTTGTTCCAGTTCTTTCGGAGTTTGTTCCAGTTCTTTAGGAGTTTGTTCCAGTTCTTTGTGAGTTTGTTCCAGTTATTTGTGAATTTGTTCCAGTTCTCTAAGAATTTGTTCCATTTCTCTGGTAGTTTGTCCAGTTCTCTGGACGTTTTTTCCAGTTCTTTGGGCGTTTGTTCCAGTTATTTGTGAGTTTGTTCCAGTTCTCTAAGAGTTTGTTCCATTTCTCTGGGAGTTTGTCTAGTTCTCTGGGTGTTTGCTCCAGTTCTCTAAGAATTTGTTCCATTTCTCTGGTAGTTTGCTGCAGTTCTCTAGGCATTTGTTCCAGTTCTTTGTGAGTTTGTTCCAGTTCTCTGTGTGTTTGTTCCACTTATTTGTGAGTTTGTTCCAGTTCTCTAAGAATTTGTTCCATTTCTCTGGTAGTTTGTCTAGTTCTCTGGGCGTTTGTTCCAGATGTGTGGGGCATATAAACACTGCTTCACCATGTTTAGTTCTGACTCTGGGAACATAAAGTGGCCCATCCCAGATCATCTAAAAGGTCTGGATGGTTCATAAGAGATCAGCAGATTTGATTTCAGAGTCAGATTTGAGTTTTAAGTTATTATACTTGCAGCATATGCCATTTTTTCTCTCTCTGAAGTAGCTAATAAACTTCCCCAGCATCACTCTTTGATGCTTGAAAGACATCCAAACAAACATCACCTCACAGTGGTCGGCCATGTTTTCTGAGTTTCCACAATTTACCTTGGAAGATGGAATTTCTGATTTGTTCCAAGTGCAATCAAACGCAGCATCAGTCTTGCTGCCAGTTTTCCCTCAGGGCTACACGTTACTGTTGCTCTGAAAGTGTTTTCTCCAGAGATAGAGATGTCTGGAAAATTACAACCAAGGTCCAACATGTCTCTTTCTACTAGGAACTTTTTAATCCATGGAGGTTTTACTCTTGACACCAAGGAGATTATGAATTCACTGGTGTTTGTCTGTCTGTTTGTTAGCAAGATAACTCAAATAACTTTGGGTGGATTTTTGTCAAACTTTCAGCGACTGTTGGGAACGGCACAATGAACAGATGACTACATTTTGGTAATGATCTGGAAGAAATCCTGGTTTCTGGATCACTTTGAATTTTCTCTTAACATTGTGGTAAATGGATCTTTAAACAGGTGCCACCTGGTGGTGATATCTGGCACCTGCATAGATTGGGCGTATGATTGGTGGAGGTCTGTGCTCTCAGAATGACTTTTCTAGTATTTGTAAAACCTTCAAACCATGTTAGCCTGGCTCCGCCCTCCTACAAACATCCACTTAATTTTCATTACCCTTAAGTAATATTACTCTGTTTGGGTTTTCGGTATTTGTTGGTTTTCTCCAGACAATTACACCTGTCCAATCGAAGAACAGAAATAGCTAGTTTGAGTTGCAGTCGGTCTGTACGATATAGGATATATACGATATTCTTATTCATCAGTTTGTATTGAAATTGATGTTGCACCACAGAATCAATCCCACATAGAAAATTATAACCAAAAGAACAAAACCAAAAAACACTAATCATAATATACAGATAAGATCATGTTCTGGTTAAACCGATGAATAAAAGACCTCTTTAGTTGGTTTTAGTTCAGTCATGATGAAAGATACGAGCGTAAATGTTTGGTTTGTTGTTGAATATCTGGAAGTTAAAGCATCTTTAGTGACTTTTTTTTACCGTTTTTACCAATTCCAGTGTTCCGTTGTGTTACTTCACAACCAAATGTTAGCGATTGATTACGTTTTAAACTTTAATGGAGTTCCTGCTTTCAAGTGTGTTAATACTTGTCAATGGAGACAGAACAGATTCTCTACAAATGAACTGTAATATATATTATAGCACAGAGCTGGTTAATGAGGCAGGAACCTGGAAGACAGAACATTATGGGGTATGAGGTGCAGGCGAGAAATTCAATGCACTTTTGGTGAAATTTATACACACAATAAAAAAAAAAATAAGATTTTTCATTAAAAATGTATTTCCTGGTTGGATTTGCAGGAGGTTTAACCACATTCTGACTTCCATCATGTCAGGAAAACTCTACTGAAACATTCAGCGCCAACAGCAAAAAAAACAACTTGTTCCTCGTTATAGAAGCTTCCGTTACAGCTAAAAAACACAATAAAAGCCTGGTTAATGTAACCTCACGGATACTCAAACATTCTAAAAGCTGCATATTTTATGGTTTTACAATAAGAGAGAGGAGGAGGAGGAGGAGGAGGAGGAGGAGGAGGAGGAGACTCCAGCAGTGGGACAGGCTCCTCTGGAAGATGGGGAGCGGCTTTCATTTAAGGCGGAAAACACAGATCTCTGTCACGTCCACAGACGCGTTGGAAATTCAATTTAATCCCATATTGGTAGTAGAACATGCTCCAAAATGCTTGTCCTTCTACATTTTTGACCCAATTTTGCTTTTAACTTCATATCACTACATTTTAGAGAAACCGTAGTGTAGATTTCAAACTTATTTTATCAGCAATTGAGCAAAAAGATCTAATTTTTAATAGCTTTACTGCCTCATCTTTTATAGATTTAAAATAAACAAATACACAAGAGTTGATGTAACTTAAAAGCAGCTGGCACTGCAAAAACACAGTGGAACTATTGACAGAAATGTCTATAGGACGCAGCTTAAACAGCGTCACACTGTATAAAAGCAGGAAAAATGAATATTTAGCCAAACACAATGACAGGGCGCTTCAGGAGCCTCCTTTAATTAATATGCTTTTATTTTGAAAGAGCGACTTTTAACTAGTAACTAAACCAACTTTGCATTTCTGGATTTTGTTAAGAAAATGATCTGAATCACTCATATAAGGAGTTTTTTTCGCCACATGCAGCGCAGAGCTTATATAATATTGCACGGTTTCCTTTTTCCTGCTGTGTGCGCGCGTGTGCGTGCGTGCGCGCGCTCGGCAAACAGGCAGGACGACCTTAAATAAGGGGCTGGACTCTGTAGGTAGAGAGAAGCCGCTGCCTCCTTCTGTGATGCAGACTCGATGTCCGCTATATAAAGTGCGCACCGCGGCCACAGCGCCAGCTTCAGCGGACAGTTCCGTGGTGCTGAAACCTCAGAGAGACGCCACGCTCCCTCTTTCTCTCCCTCTTTCTATCTTTTACGCACACGCACGCGTTAGAGCCGCCGCCGCCGCCGCACGACCGGAACCATGGACGCTTCCCCTTGGAAACTTTTTGTACTTTCCTGCCTGGTCGTGGCGGACGGCTCCGCGCAGGACTTCGGACAGCAGCAGACGCAGTTTGTTTGCACGTCGGTGCCCAAGGATATGGACCTGTGCGCGGCCACGATGCAGAACAGCGGGCCGGCGGAGGACCTGAAGACCACGGTCATGCAGCTGCGGGAGACGGTGCTGCAGCAGAAGGAGACCATCATGAACCAGAAGGAGACAATCAGGGAACTAACGTCCAAGTTGAGCCGCTGCGAGAGCCAGAGCTTCCCTCCGGCGGCGGCGGGAGCTGCGGGAGCGGCGGCGGGGGCGGGGGGTCCCGGCGGGAGGCAGAGGCCGGGGGGCAAGAACACGATGGGAGATGTATCGCGGGGGACCACGGACACTCTGGCGCAGCTGGGACAGACTTTACAGACGCTGAAACAGAGACTGGAGAACCTGGAGGTAGGCAACCACAACAAAAAAGATAAATGTCACGGTGGGGGCACGGAGCTGAACCGGGTCAAAAGTTAAAAAATCAGCCCCCTCCTGGTTGTTAATTAGAATTCGGACGGAGCTCCACGTGTGCGCGCTGCGCCGCTGCCTTCCTTTTTTTCAGTAATGTGTCGCAGAGCATGAACCTGGCGTTAAAAGTGAGTGTTGTGGGTGAGTTTGGCAGCAGAGGAGGTCTACGGTCCCCCCCTGTCCCCCCCTGTCCCCCTTTAACCCGCTTCTCTGTCCCTCTCTGTCCGTTTGCAGCAGTACAGCCGCGGCAGCAACAACACGGTGCAGGCGAACAGCCTGAAGGACCTGCTGCAGAACAAGATAGACGACATGGAGAAGCAGGTCCTGTCCCGGGTCAACACGTTAGAGGAGAGCAAACCGGGCGCCCGCAACGACAGCGAGCAGCGGAACCGAGTGGAGTCCACGCTCACCTCCCTGCACCACCGCATCACGGACCTGGAGAAAGGTGCGTTTTTGGATGTCCAGGGGCGCACGGGACTTCAACCACTGACCGCGACGCGCTGTTTTCTGTTCTTTTTTTTTTTGAGCACAGGAGTTTTTAGTTGTAATTTAACTGTTTTAAAGCAGAATTCAGAGAAAATTACATATCAGCAGCTCGTGCGCATCATGTGGAAGCAGCTGCCGCAACCGTCACGATGCGCACATATATAGTGAGGGAGGAGAGCTGCATTGCTTTGCATATCTCAAGATCTGTTAACACTTGTTTTTTTTTTCATTTTTGCATCGCTGAGTTGATGTTTCACAGAGAAAACAACTAGGAAAAAAACCCTGAAACATGAGCCCGATGCTGCAGGACGAGGATTTATTATTTTTTATTCAGACGCAGAGAAACTTTGCAGGGCGCGTCTCTCTGTTTCTGAAGGTTTGATGAGAGAGAGAAGGAGAGATGGAGAGAATAAGAGGGAGGAGACAGAGCCTTTCTACACTCAGGCAGCACAGAAGCTGCTCGTTTCATAATCTGTAGCTTAAACAGTGAGGATGTCAACATGAAAACAAAGATTACACTTTCCTACCCTTCAAATCCATAATCTCCTTCCGAGTGTTTGTGCATGTGTGTGTGTAAACGTGGATGTTTGCTTTATAGAGCCTCACACTCCATTTAAATCCCTGCATTTATAACGACGTAACTGTGAAATCTCATCTCCAGGTAAAGACGGCAGACCGACGGACCGGGTCCAGCTCACCTTCCCCCTCAGAACCAACTACATGTACGCCAAAGCCAAGCGGAGCCTCCCTGAGATGTACTCCTTCAGCGTGTGCCTGTGGATCAAATCCAACGCCTCCCCCGGGGTGGGGACGCCCTTCTCCTACGCCGTCCCGGGTCAGGCCAACGAGCTGGTGCTGATCGAGTGGGGGAACAACCCCATGGAGATCCTCATCAACGACAAGGTAAAGGTTTTCTTACCAGGGAATGGATCTAAAAGGTGCTGCGCCGAGTCAGAAACAACTTTCTCACGCTAAAACTGGAGCAGGGGTTAAAAATAGGTGCTAAGGGGAAGATATGTGAAGGAGGAAGTGATTCAGCAGGAGACGAGGTTTCAGGTTGCAGGAGGAAGGAGGAGACGGGGAGTGACTGGGCTGCTGAAGTGTTTAAAAACCTAAAACGTCTGTGCTTGCAGGTGGCGAAGCTGCCGTTCCTCATCAACGACGGGAAGTGGCACCACCTCTGCATCACGTGGACCACCCGCGACGGGATGTGGGAGGCCTTCCAGGACGGCGTGCTGAGGGGCAGCGGGGAGAACCTGGCGCCGTACCACCCCATCAAACCGGACGGCGTGCTGGTCCTGGGACAAGAGCAGGTGATTTTTACACACTTTCATGTCGATATAACACAAATGTAATCATTGTGGATTTGCTTTTTTTCCCTTTTGGATTAGTTTTTTGGAGAAAGGTGGAGACAGATGGACAATTAAGGCAGTTGCTCATCTTTCTCTATTGGTAAACCAATGGAGAAAGATGGACAATTACCAATGGAGAAAGGTGGACGATTGCCTTAATTGTCCACCTTTCTCCAAAAACCAATGGAGAACGGTGGACAAATAAGGCAGTTGTCCACCTTCCTCTAAAAAACCAATGGTTTGGTTTTTGGAGAAAGGTGGAAAATTAAGACAAATGTCCACCTTTCTCCAAAAACCAATGGAGAACCACCTTTCTCCTCTCCTTTGGTTTTTGGAGAAAGGTGGAGAATGGTGCACAATTATGCACCTTTCTTCAAAAACCAATAAAGAAAGGTGGAGAAAGATTGACACTTAAGACTATTGCTAAAAACAATGGAGACAGATGGAGAAAGATGAGCAATTAAGACAAGTTTCCACCTTCCTCCATTGTTTTTTAGAGAAAGGTGGACAATTAAGGCAATTTCCAACTACTTAGCATGTAATTCATCACCCTGTCATAGCAAACCATTAGAATGAATTATCATGTTAGCCTGAATTAACACCATCAGTCACACTGTTAAATAAAAGGCTTAAAGGCGGCGGTTCAATGATATAAAAGTAACCTATTGCTCCTAAATCACATTTATGTTTAGCTCAAGGCTGCAAACTCAGCACAGGGTTTATTCTCACCTAAGAACAAAAGGTCCTTTATGTCCAACTGTGGGATTAACGTCCACGTTCTTCCGTCTCTTCCAGGACACGTTGGGAGGCGGCTTCGACGCGACGCAGGCCTTCGTCGGCGAGCTGGCCAACCTGAACATCTGGAACAGGAAACTTTCCATCGCCGAGATCTACAACTTGGCGACCTGCAACAGCAAAGCCCCGGCC
This sequence comes from Lepturacanthus savala, assembly GCA_030544235.1. NCBI lineage: Eukaryota > Metazoa > Chordata > Actinopteri > Scombriformes > Trichiuridae > Lepturacanthus > Lepturacanthus savala. The sequence continues at coordinate 3,067,398 of CM060466.1, read as the reverse complement.
GGCAACGTCTTCTCCTGGACGGAGAGCAACATCGAAATATTCGGCGGGGCGACCAAATGGACCTTCGAGCCTTGCCGTTCGCTCAACTGAACTGAAGCGTCCACCCCCCCCCCCAAAAAAACCCCCGAAAAACCCCTGTTCAAAGAGAGGCCTCTCTGTATTTCTGAGCTTTTGTCGTTTCTCGTCCTCATTTTGACGTTCGTTAGAGACTATTTGAATCTTGAGTTAGTGGTTAAGCTTAAAAATCTGGGATTTCTATCATTCTTAGGTATTTATGTGCAAAACAACACTTTTCGACTTGAGGGGGGAAAAAAAAATCTCGGGGGAAACCTCAGTGAGAAAGTATCGGTATCTGTTTTCTCTTTTTTTTTTCTTTTTTTACTCCCCCACCCTTTCCCGGACGTTGTTTTTGGTTGAAAGCACACCTTGAGCTTTTTGTTTTTTTTTCCTTTTTCATTTGGCTTATTCCGTCTCGGACTGGCAGCTGGCAATCTGCGCCTTACGTTTTGGACAATTCACAATCCAAGTGAGGAATTACATAACCGCCCCCCCCCCCCTCCCCCACCCAAAACCCACCGATCCCGCCTTTTTTCCCCCTTTTTCGGAGACAGTGGGAGGCTGTCCGTCCAATTCTTGTCAGTGTTTGGCGCTGTGAAGTGATGTCTGACTCGGTACAGCTCCCCCATCTCCACCTCCACCCCCCACCTCCTCCTCCCTCCTTCCTCCCCCCCCACCATTCCCTCCGGAACTTGCACTGTGACTGACGAGGAGGACGAGAGGAGGAGGGTACGCTGAAGGACACTGCAAAGTCAAGACTGTGGTACAAGTCAAATTTGTAATCGTCGTTATCGCTTCCAGTGTTTCTGTAAGAATGTCGTTTAAAAAACTTGCCAACATATTGCTACAAAAAGCCTGGGTGCCTTGGGCTGGTACAAATATTCAGCACATTCAGTACGTTTTGAGTTGCGAATTAAATGTTAAGTGGTTTCTGTTTTTTTTCTGTTTTTTCCTCTTTTTTTTGTTGTTCTTCTTCTTTGAACCAGGTTGAGTTCCTTCTTGTTGCCCCGGTAATGTAATTTAATTTCGTTTGTTATCTGACATGACGTGTTTTTGGCAGGTGTTTGTACTACTCTGTATTAGGAATGTTACAGTATCTGTATAGTAACAGCATGAATGACAGAGTGCTGTGAAAGCATTGTTGAAATCTGCTTTACTATCTTCTCTGGGTCTGGGTTTTTTACTGTATTGTTATATGCTCCAAGCATGGCAAAAACTGAGAGATGAAGAATTTAATTTTTGTAATAAAATTGTGATACTTAATGTCACGGTTGCATCCCCCCTGGTGTTTTGGTTATGTGATGAACTGATCGGATGTCACGTATCTTTACGGTGTCAAATTGTGAAGAAGGGGAGCTAATTCCCACATAAGTGAAATGACCAAAGGCAGCGAAGGTCACAGCAGGTGCCTCAGAAAACAAATCAAACCGTGCCTCTATCTGTGCGAGTGTGTGTGTGTGTGTGTGTGTGTGGTGTGTGTAGAGACTCTCTTTTTAGCTGACTGCAGATGATAACCAGTGCGATGCTTTGTTGTTGCCGCTGAGAGATGCAGCACCTGCACTAAAAGACAGCGAGAGGCTGTCGGAGGAGAAAAGTGCCTCGTCATATCAGCCTGTCGATGAGGGTTAACTCAGAGAAATCCATTACATTATAATATGTCTGTACTTAAAATGTATTGCACTACTATTACATTACTTGGTCTTCAAAAATCCGGTGATTCCACTGTTGAAAGTGTTTCTCATGTCTTCAACAAGTCTCAAACTTCATGTTACTATGGCTCCTCTGTAAATGTTAAATTACTGCTGCTATTTCAGGAAGTGGACACTTCTTCAGGTGGAGACTTTAAATTGTTTCGCGAACTTAAAGTAATGAGTGTCCATCTGGAGGATGTGCTATCTGCAGGTGTCTGAAGAGCCAAAAGGAAAAGGAAGTGAAACATTATTTACACTGACATTTCTTGAGGGGATTTTAGCGAATTTCTCTGTAGAAAAACCAAAAAACGACCTCTTCAATCCAGATTAAATTGCATTGTAATGCACATTTATAGCTTAAAATCTTACCATGCGTTGACCTTCTGCTTCCAGAGATTCACACGCTAACAAGATCCTGCTGTTCTGACTTTGAATTAGGAGCTTGATCACAGGTGTGAAAACCAATTAAATTATATTTAACAATCAGACGTTCTGGATTTGCCCAACAAGTTCATTTTAAAAATATGAGCCATGATCTCCACTTACTTGCTTGTCCAGTGTTGTATAAATTCAGAGCCTTGGCTGAAATATTTTTGGGGAAATGGCAAAGTGGTGCCTTTTCTCTGCAAGATTTTCAAGCTTGACCTTTAATTGGATTTTCTTTGGCTAAAATCTGCATCACCTGAAGTGACATTTAAACTGTGTTCACCTGCTAATTGAATCGCTTTTTCAGAACACACACTTGACAATTCCAATTTCCACCTCCACCTATCCACTGATGTTTCAGCCGTCGTTACTCAAGCATATTGTAACTCCTACCTAATATTATTGTCCTAGGTGTAGTCAAAGTCCTCTTAGTGTCTTAGCGTGAAAAGAAATCAAGCTATGCAGGAGCAACATATCACCACCAGGTGGCCCCAAATGATTGCGCCAGTTTGAAGGTCCATTTACCACAATGTTACCAAACAACAAAATATTCAAAGTGATCCAAAAACCAGGATTTCTTGCGGATCATTACCAAAATTTAATCATCTGTTCATGGTACCATTCCCAACATTTGTTGAAAAGTTGATGAAAATCCACCCAAAACTTTTTAAGATATCCTGCTAACAAACAGACAGATTTCACTGTCAGCTGTCACACTTCAGTGTTTGCATGTAAATTGACAATTCAAATATTTAATATATAATATATTATTTGATATATATAATATTTATATGCTTATGGTTATATATGCTTACATCATTTTAAAGTGTTTTAACCAATTTACCTTATTTACACCATAAAATTTAATATTTTTTGTAATCTAATTAAGTTCCTTTGAAATACAGGTACATGTCAATTAATGCATTTTTCATTATCTGTAAATCACAATCGCTTGAAATATTCCACTCTGTGTGTAAGGAATCTATGTAAAATACTAGTTTAAAAATATTTAACTTTTCCAATATTCTAATTATTTGTAATGCACCTTTATATTGGGGAAAGGCAAATATCTAGTATACTTGCAGGTAGAGTCATGACGATTAGTTGATTGATCAATAGGTTTATGAATTGGTCAACTTGACTTATAATTAAAATAAATGATTCCACTTTTTGCTGGAGACCCTCTGGAACCATCTCAAGGTGGATTGACTATTTTGATAATTATTTAATCAATTTAAGTCATTTTATAAGAAGAAAATGTCCAAATTCTCTGGTTCCAGCTTCTCTTCTCTGATTATTTCCTGGTTTCTTTAGTCTCTATAATAATAAACTGATGATCTTTGGGTTGTGGACAAAAAAAGACATTTTAAGTTGAATCTTTGGGAAACAGTGATCATTTTACACCATTTTATTAACCAGACAACTAATTGACCATAATCAATAGATCGGCTATTAAAACAGTGGTTAGTTGCAACACTAACAGCAGCATCATTGTACTTGGCTTTCATCACTGAATAGATATGTTTACTTCAGCAAATATTCTGCCAATTACAGGGAAGCTGCGTTTCAGTTGCATTAATCGCCAACAATTTTGATAATCAATTAATGGATTTGAGTAATATTTAAGAAAAATGTCCAATTCTCTGGTTCCAGCTTCTCTTCTCTGATTATTTCCTGGTTTCTTTAGTCTTCTATAATAGTAAAATGATGATCTTTGGGTTGTGGACAAAAAGAAAAAGACATTTTATGTTGAATCTTCATCTTTGGGAAACAGTGATTGACATTTTACACTATTTTATGAACCAAATTGATTAATCCGGTTTATAGATTAATCGACTTTTTAGCTGGAGCCATATTTACAGCGTTTCTGTCTTAATCTTGACGTTAAAGTGGCTTTTATTTAGCTGTGATCACATTATGCACAGGAGACAGCAGCCAGGGCCAAGAACCTGCTAGAAGAACGTTGAGACATGACTGTGAAACAAAGAGCAGATCTGTGCTCCTGAGTCAGACTCCCACACAAGTGTGATCCTTGGAAACAGCATTAAACACACACTGGGACGGGAAATTACATATTCTGTCTCTCAGCCACATTGGCAGATGGATCCCAAAAGACTTATCAGCCAATTACATTTATAGAAGATATCAGGAGGGATGAGAGACGCCGTCCAACTGAATTCAGGATTCAGCAGGAATCTGTTCTGTTCTGAGAGCTGCTGGAAACCGAACAAGACAGCGATTCCCTTCCTGAACACGCTGTCGTTTTAATGTTGGAACCGCTTCGATGAGCATTGTTTTGTGTTACCTAATCACACCTAATCAGAGAGGGCTTTCTTTCATTTTTATTTGTGTTTGAGTTTATTGCTGCATTTGTGCTTCATGCAGGATTTAAAGCTAACATAGATCCAGAGCAGCTATGTCAGACATAAAGATCTCATGAGGAAAATGTCCACCGTTATAAATAAAATGGTTGGGGTTCCACCTAACAACCGAGCACAATGGGACGGCTCCATACAGGCTTCATACAAGCAGGGTTGTTAGTAATTGTCATCGTCTATATTCAAAGCTAGAGCATATTTTGCTGGCGAAGCACAAGTTCCAGGACACATCCTCACATAGCAATATAAACAGAAGGAGAAGATGTCCTACTTAACTTCTTAGGACTTGTATATTAAGGTGAAGTTATTTTCACAAACCTCGTTTTAGATGTTATGTTCAAAGAGATTATATAATCGAGTTGTTGTTAGACAGATGCTTTAAAATTCCCATATCGTACACTTTTCCTGGGTTTTTTTTTTTTTGAAGCTCTGTTTCCACTAACAAAATATATTTGTGGTTTAAAGAACCAAAAACTCATCTCAATTTAGTTTTATATCTCTGGAGCTCCAGAAAGAACCAGACAGTTCCTGCTTATTAATGTCTCCTCTGATTGCCTGATTTGACTGGCTATGAAAGGTGAGTGTATAGTTGTGACATCACAGCTTCATGGATATACTGGCCCATGTTTAAATGGTAAATAGCATTTATATAGGCTTTCTAGTCTCAACACGTGATAAAATGCCCTCTAGGGGACCATTCCAATGGACGAAATTTGATAAATTGCCCTCCAGGGTGCCCTGGTAGGGGACAAAACCTGATCAAATGTCCTCTAGGGTGCCCTTCCAATGGATAACATGTGATAAAAAGTCCTCTTGGATGCCCTTCTAGTAGACAAACCTGATCAAATGTCCTCTAGGGTGCCCTTCCAATGGATAACATGTGATAAAAAGTCCTCTTGGATGCCCTTCTAGTGGACAAACATGATGAAATGTACTCTAGGGTGCCCTTCCGATGAATAGAATGTGAAGAAATTCCCTTTAGGGTTCCGTACTAGTAGACAAACATGATAAATTAACCTCTATGGTGCCCTACTGGTGCACAAACCTGGTACATTACACTCTAGTATGCCCTACTAGTGGACAAAACATGATAAAATGCCCTCTATGGTTCCGCACTAGTAGACAAACATGATAAATTATACTTTAGTATGTCCTACTAGTGGACAAAATCTGATAAAGTGCCCTTTAGGGTACCCAACTAGTAGACAAACGTGATAAATGAAGCTCTGTGGTGCCCTACCAGTGTACAAATCTGGTAAATTAAGCTCTAGTGTGCCCTACCAGTGGACAAAACATGATAAAATGCCCTCTAGGGTTCTGTACTAGTAGACAAACATGTTAAATTAAGCTCAAGTATGCCTACTAGTGGACAAAATGTGATAAAATTCCCTCTACGGTTCCGTACTAGTAGACAAACATGATAAATTAACCTCTATGGTGCCCTACTGGTGCACAAACATGGTACATTACACTCTAGTATGCCCTACTAGTGGACAAAACATGATAAAATGCCCTCTATGGTTCCATACTAGTAGACAAACATGATAAATTATACTTTAGTATGTCCTACTAGTGGACAAAATCTGATAAAGTGCCCTTTAGGGTACCCAACTAGTAGACAAACGTGATAAATTAAGCTCTATGGTGCCCTACCAGTGTACAAATCTGGTAAATTACAGTCTAGTGTGCCCTACAAGTGTACAAAACATGATAAAATGCCCTCTAGGGTTCTGTACTAGTAGACAAATGTGATAAATTAGCTCTATGGTGCCCTACCGGTGTACAAATCTGGTAAATTACAGTCTAGTGTGCCCTACTAGTGGACAAACATGATAAAATGCCCTCTAGGGTTCTGTACTAGTAGACAAATGTGATAAATTAACCTCTATGGTGCCCTACCGGTGTACAAATCTGGTAAATTATAGTCTAGTATGCCCTACTAGTTGACAAAACATGATAAAATGCCCTCTAGGGTTCTGTAATAGTAGACAAACATGATAAATTATGCTTTAGTATGCCCTAATAGAGGACACAATGTGATAAAATGCCCTCTACGGTTCCGTACTAGTAGACAAATGTGATAAATGAAGCTCTATGGTGTCCCACCAGTGTACAAATCTGGTAAATTACAGTCTAGTGTGCTCTACTAGTGAAAAACATGATAAAATGCCCTCTAGGGTTCTGTACTAGTAGACAAACATGATGAATATACTTTAGTATGCCCTACTAGAGGACACAACGTGATGAAATGCCCTCTAGGGTACCCTACTAGTAGACAAATGTGATAAATTAAGCTCTATGGTGCCCTACTGGTGTACAAAGCTGGTAAAGTACGCCCTACTAGTGGACAAAACATGATAAAATGCCTTCTAGGGTTCCTTACTAGTAGACAAACATGATAAATTATGCCTTAGTATGTCCTACTAGTGGACAGAATGTGATAAAGTGCCCTCTAGGGTGCCCTACTAGAGGAGAAACATGATGAATTGTCATGTAGGAGCCCTTCTAGTGGACAAAAGCTGATAAGGTGTCCTCTCACTTTCTCTCGGCTGGTGCTCCACCACAGACAGTACAGCTAAAGCAATTTTTACCCTCAAGTGCATTTACACACACTTACACAACAACCACTTACCAACTATGTATATATAAGCAGTAAAAAAAATAAATAACTAAGAGTTGTTGAATGAATCATTAGATTTTGATACAAAAATAGGTGGGTTCCACTGATTTATTCCATTTTTTCTAAAATCCAGACGTATAACCGTCGTACCAAAACAGAAGGAGAGAGCATTTTTAAAGATGAGCCCCCCTGAGTCAAGCTGCCCAAGACAGACAAGATTCATGGTGCTACGTTATATCAATTCTTCCGCGGAGGTTGTTTTTCTTTTGGAGAGATTGAGTGGATAAAGACGTGACATCTCTGCTGACATCTCATTAATTCATAAGCCGTCCCCTGTGGCAGAGGGAAGGTAGGAGGAATAATGTTCCAGTTCAGAACGGCAGCGATTTCTCTTGTTAACACCGGGACGACAAAGCGGTGGCATGTGGGCAGCGGTGCCCTAAAGGTTAGAGAAGCCAGATCCTAACCAAGACGATTGGTGGTTCAGTCCCTGGACCAGCAGGATCGTTCTGGGTGGTGAAAGTCAAGAAGCAGCTCTTCACCTTCCCTTGTAGAGAGGCGAGTACCTCCTCTTCAGGTGGACCCCATGGGATCTTAATCCAGGAAAGATATGTATAGTAGTGAACAGCAGGAGTCGAGTGATTTCTTCAACATGCTTGAATTGTGCCATTAATTACACGCGTGGTGTTTGTCCATTCTACAACAATTAATTCCCTGATTTCTAAAAGATTAAACTTAGAAATAGTTAAGTATAGTGCAGCTGTGATTACATCCAAAACAAATTCTGGTTGTAAAGAGAGATTGGTTTAACTTTTGGTACCTTAACTTAAAGCTGTATGTTATCATTGACAGGAACATTCATAACTTAAGTCTCACCGTAGAAACCCATGTGGCTCCGTCCTTAATGGCCTCAAATGTGAAAATCTACAGGTTCAACCTAACAAAATTCAAGGGGCTTGCATCTCTTAAAGTGACAGTAATCTACTTCACCTTTATTTACCCAATTTTAGCTTTTAACTGATTACTATCATTGCTCTCACATTATGGTTTTTTAATTGACATATGTGGTCCAGCAGAAGGTGGAAGCACTAATGAGTCCAGTATAAGTAAAAGAGTTTGGGGTTGCCAGGTTCTACAAGAAGACCTGCCCTCCTAGGGTGATTCCACAAAGCTGATGCGGAATCGCCTGCATTTCCTCGAATGGCCACATGAGGCTCCAGAGTTCATTTCCCTGTTCCTGACAACACAGTTTAAATTTCATTCAGGCTTAAAGTTACGCATAAAAGAAAGTAGAAAGAAACTCCCACCCAGCTCCACACTCTCCGTCCAAACATGTTCATTAGAGAGACAAAATACCACAATTTATCTTTTAATACTGTTTGATTTATGCCATGAATCAAACAAATGCTTTTATCTATTTAAAAGATAATTCTGCAAGTCTAAGAAGTCATATTTTGGCATAAATCTGTTGACGTTTAACATGTTTTTGACACATATCGTGATACAGGAGAAGAAGTTCACTCAGCTGTTCTACTTTGTTCAGTGATATAAGTTGAATCAAATGTGTGATTCATGGCATAAATAAACACTATCAATTAAATATAATAAATCAATTGTGTAAAATACAGTCCTATGAGGTCACTGGAAGGTGAAACTACTCAGGACCAATGCGTTGACAAACCAACAGGTCCATTATTAACAGAGTCTGTGGTTCCCTCACACACATGCTGAAGCCTTTCGACTGTCAACAACCTGCTAAATCCTGCTGCTGGACTTCTTTGTTGTCGAGCAACAAGACATGAAGTGGTCAAAGGGATTTGACCCTTATCTGATGCCTGGAGGTAGAGATCCAGCATCAAACCGGAGACGGAAGGACAGGGAGCCTCGTCGTGTTCCTCCTCTCCAGTCTCCTCCCATGGGGCGAGCTCCACAGCAGGAAGTGGAACTTGTGGCATTTACTGATCAGCAGAAGCTTCCAGGAATGATGCAGGGAGAATAATGAGGGTTTCTGGGCGAGCTGGGATGAAGGTGGATTTAAACCTCGCTGAGAAACGAAAATTCTCTACCAAGCAAAAACTTGTCTTGTCCATAGAGAGAAAACCCGATCACCATCTTTATTACCTCTCTCTGTATATCATATCTGTCTCATTGGGCTTCACAGCGGAATGAGACAGCAGTAGAAATGATTTCCTTTTAAATAACTTTAGCATGTGTGAAATAACCTTGTAGCAGTGAATAGATAAAGTAGGATAGAAAACTGATTTTGAAAGTCCAATAAAATGTATGTTTAGTTTAATCTGCTCTCATTGAATGAGGTTTATATCATCCTCAAAACTGTATTATTGAAAACTGGATTCTGGATTGGATTAGTCCAATAATCACCCTCCTTTTAGCTCTGGTTTTAGTCTCCACCAGCTCCTGAGGTAAAAATCTAGCTCCTTACCTCCAATGCCTCATAAATAAGTCTTGATTTTATCTATTAACCCATTTATTTATAAGGAGATACTATGTTCTTTTCATGTTCTTATATTGGCATTTTAATTGTCTTGTTTTATCCATGATTAGTGAGTTGCTATGAATCCAATCCAAGCTGTTTCATTGTTGTTATTTGTCCTGTGAAAAGCATTTTTTGGTGAAAACGTTACAACAAAAAGGTTTTTAATCCTGGAAATCCCAGATTTTCCAAGGGTTTGCGTAGGTTTCTGCCAAGTGCTTCAGTTCACTCCCAACACCAAAGACATGAGTGTGGTATGAGTTGTGTGGGAGGTTCTCAAGTGACAGCAGAAGTGAACCCCCAGAGAAAACTGCACTTTGGGGGCGGAGCCACAGGGAATCGGCAGACTCTAGTGGGCGGAGCCTGGGAGGAAATTATGGACTCTAGGGAGACTTGGTAGTCTCCAAGGACAAGGACACTGGTGCAGCCCAGTGGAGATAGAAGACTCACTCACTATTACCTGTTTAAGTACTTTTAAAGGGACTATACAACACATAAACAGCAATTTATCTTTCAAAAGGTTTGCACAACTCATATGTTTTGACAGACTTTTACTTTTATACTTTAAGTAGTTTTGAAACTAGAGTTTTCACAATTTTACCAGAGTAAAAAAGACCTGAGTAATGCATGTGAAGACATCTGGAAAAGTCAGGAAATAAAAAAGTGACAAGAAAAAGAGGAAAATATTTCAAAAATAAAACAGGAACTGGACACAGAAGGAAACAGAAAAACAACCAAAATCCCCAAATAACAAGAAAACCAGGCAGGGCAGTGTCAGATCATGACAGTATGTTAGGTCTAAAACAACTTCTTAGAGCTGAAAATGTTAAAAATGTTGCTCATAGCCAGTTTAAGAAAAGCTTCAGTTATGTTCTTGGTTCCTGATTTAACAGGAAGACGTGCGAAGGTGTTGAGAACTGCCGCAGGACATACCTGCTAGCTAATCCCCTTAGCATTAAATAGTAATTAGCTTTGCGCTGAAACCGTGACACTCACACACACACACACACACACACACAGGCAACTTTCTTATAATCCACCTGTGAGTAAGGGAAAAGCGAACCGTCAGCCACCAGTCAGCTCTTCTGCTTTTGGTTTCAGATGCACCTGTGGTGATGTTCTGCTCTCAGGAGCTCGGATGCATGATTTGATTTTTAAGAACGCGCTGCCACATAATAATTAGCCTCGATCGTCCCATTGGATTTCATTAATGCCGTCTCAGGTGCTGCTGCTGCAGGAGCCACAGTGAGAGAGAAGTGTCAGCAAACAGTTTAGGTAACAGTGATTGAGTCACTCCCACCGCAGCCTATTGATTGTTGCCTTATAATACTCCTACAGTACTTTCTGCTGGGTTCAACATGTTTGAGTCACGAATCTTTTCAGTCTTTTTCTGTAAAACATAGATTTTTTCTTTTCCTTAAATGTGCTACTGCCCCAGGGCCCCAGAAACATCATCGATATAATAGCATTTTCTATATGTTTTCCTAATAATTGGCTTGTAAACTATCTATAAACACTGTTAAATACACTGCAAATAGTTAATAGTTGTTTTACTGCTTGTTAATAATTGATAGTTGTAATAATTGGTTTGTAAATCTCATAAATATTAATAGGATGTTATTATAAAGTCTATGACATAACCCATAATTATAACCAATGATTATTTAATACTTGGCTCTAAAAACAATTCAGTTAAATAGTTTAGAAACCAATTATTAACTATTGAAATATTAACTGTATTAATTGTCTAAATAATCTTTATATATGCTTTTGCATTAGTTGTTCAATTAATTATTAATACATCGACTAATTTACCATCATTATTACTATTATTTCTCTATTTTTCTATCAATTATTTCTCTATTTCTATCTATTAATAGGTTAGTTTAGCAGTTCTTAGCTCTGTTATATTATTATATATAATGCTGAGTTATAAATATGCTGCTAAATATGAAATATATTGACTCATGAATAGTTTGCATGCAGCTATGTGTATGTGATTTGTTGCTGATGACAAAATAAATACAAACTCCGTCACAAAATCCATCCAAATAATGAATATAGATGCCTTACAAACCAATTATAACCATTAAATAGCAGTAAAATAACTATTAACTACCGTTTAAATAACAATTAGTCTATAGTTTATAGATGATGGTTGTTACCACTAGAAATATGAGTGGATTTACACCAACTTGTGGATATGAACCCTGCAGAGAGAAGGTGAAGGTGACAACACGACCCCTGATATAAAAGCATAAGAATAAATGTGTATAGTATAAAAGTGTATAAATCAGAGGAAAACAGGAGTTTTCATTTAGATTTGGGGCAGATTTAAAAGCATCAGGAGGCATCGCAGCTTCATGTGGAGTCACTGTGGTTGGTGAATTACCAGACTTGTTTTATGCTCCTATCAATTCATCAGGCTCTTTTATTCCATTTCCACATGATTCTCTGCTGCATCCCGAACCGACCAGGACGGATCCGGAGAGTCCAGGCCCGTCTTTGAGATGCAGGGAATCGTTTGAAGTCGACATTTGCTGGGTTTTCTACCCACAGACCAACACTCTCGGGTGTTTCCTCCCCTCTGGTTGGCACCAGTTTCTCCCAGGTGTCTTTTTCATGAACGAACGCTTGAATTTTCCTTCTGATTCGTTAGTTTTGAGCCGTCTTCATGTTTCCCCGGACGTCCTAAAACAAATACAATATTAGTTTAAGCAAAAATAGCAATGAAAAACAACCACATGGCTGTTTCCTGCTCCCACCCCATTTCTTTTTCTGATTTATTAATGCAGCGAGCCCTAACCTACTGCCACTTACCCCCTCGCTGGATCCTCGATAAAATATGTATGGCTGACGCATGGCGACAGGATGTCAAAGAGGAAGCTGGTGGAACACGGGCGAAGGGGAGGACTCGTCGTCACCAGGAGCCCTGATCTCATTTAAAAGGGCGACTCGGGTGAGTTCCCCCGTGGAAATCAGGATCTGTGAAGCAGGCGGATGAGGAAAAAGGAAAAGACAGAGAGGATAAAACCGGCCCTGCGAAAAGTTCCCGGAGAACATTTGGTTGTAAAGTGAGTGATTCTCTTGACAAAGTGTTAGATTCACGCTGAGAGAAATGAATATGGTTTGGTAATGTGGGAATAATTGGTATTTTTAAATTCATTCCGGCTTCATGAACTGAAATAATAGATTTTGTACAAGAAAGAAACATTTCTGTGGGGCATTATTCACCCCATTAACCTGTTAAGATCCTAAACCCCCTGATACTGGGGCAGCATTGAGTTTTATTTATAGCATGAGAAAACCTGAGCTACAACACTAAATAAAACATATGTCAACTCATGTGCCACAGCAGAAGAAAAAGAAAAGGAGAAGAAAATAAAGAAACCAGAAAAACAAGCATCTGTTTGGTAGCTATGTCCCTTTTTTAACTAAATAATTAAGCAAACGTCTATAAAAGACTGAAATCAAGCTTCATTTTAATACTTTATACAGTGATGGAGCCGTAATGTTCACTAACCTCATCCTGAATTAGAATTATTTCTTAAAATAAAGTTTAGAGTAAAGTTTCACTGAAATGAACTGTCCTATTTACTGAAGCAGATGAAAACTTTATGGGATCTAACGATTGTTCCAGGTATTAGTCAGGCCCCCAGGCGTTACCAGTAAACTGAGTTAGAGCTTGTGGAATCCTAAATTTTTGACTGCAAAATCTATGAAAAATGTTCCCTTTTGAGCAGGAATACAGGCCAAAAGCTGCAAAATGGAAACTATAACAGCAAACAACTATTTGGAAATTGTGTTTCTGGATAAAAATGTAATAATAAATATATCCCATGAGTATTTTAGTAATTCAAACATGCCCATAAGTGAAATTAGTCCCTTTAATGGCTTAATGGGAAATATTTACTTGCCTTTAATCAGGATGTTCTCTTTCCGTGACAAATTATCCATTTATTTCTATGGAAACCATGAAGGACACTACAGACCTTTAAATTACTTTACTGCTTTGTTAAATACTAGATTTTAATTGGTCCATTACAGAACTCTACAGTCTGTTATTTCTGAAAAGCAGAGCGTTGCTACGGATGAAGTTCTGATCATCCTCAGAATTTAAATCAATATTTTGTGTTAAATGGTCCATATCTTTAGTAAGTAGCTGTGTAATAATGAGATAATGTTCATGGTCGTTATTTTGCAATAACTTCCCGAAGGACTCCAGACCCATTTACCACTTTATTCTCGGCTGTAATCAATGTTTTGCAACTGTGAATAAAGGATTTACGAACTCTTTACGTCCATTTATGAGTCGTTAATGTTATTTGTTACCAGGTCCCAATAGATCACTTCAAAAAGAAATCTGCAGTTATAAACATTAACTAGAAAATGTCCTGTTTCCTGTAATATGAGCAAATTTATGATATTATAAACAAGACGCAGGTTTACTATGTACATTTGACATTTCAAAATTCCATACTTTTCCATACTTATGTATCATGTAAATTCATTATGTTATGCTTGTGTGTCTGTTCTATCAGTCTGAATCATATGTGTTTTGGTGGGTTAGTGCTTAAACACGCTAATGAGCACCAGGTATTTGAGAAAACCAGCATTTTTCTCCCTCTGCGCTGGTCTCCCATTTGAGCTCCTATCAGAAAATAACATGTACCGTCGTTACCACAAGGACTTCACTAAACATTTGTTGTCAAATTTTGTTGACAGACATGGCTGCCCATTCAAATTCAGGAAATCTCTCAGATATTTTTAGTAAATTGTTAGAATCCGAACAAATTTCTCTACATAGTTGGAAAAAAGGAAGGAAAATTCTGGATTTGAAGCAACATTCCGTCCCATAGGCTCCTATTATAAACTCGAGATTTCTGCAATCTTGATCAGTGACTGATCAAAAACTATATTACCTATCAAAATGTGGAATAACACATTAACACACAAGACATCCGTCTACAGTTTGCAGTTTAAATGGAGTTTCTAGGTAAAAGTATACCTAAGCAGTAGCCAGCAGTTAGCAACGCCAAAACTAGCATGTGAAACTACATTCTGAAGCACTGGTTAATTAAAACCTATGTGTTGGCTAGAAGAGAAAACAATGATGTATTAGCTTTGGTTATAAAGTATGGACTGTTGTGGAATGAAAAATTGTGGAAAAATAACAAGCAATCCAATTATACTTCACGCTGTGAGACTACGGGACCGTGTTCATAGGTTTGTGAACTGGAATAAGCCGCTCTCACCCTGAGCAGCCAACGCTGCCTCCAAACTCTCTGACTATGGCTTCAGCACAACTTCTGCTAAACTAGTGCGACAACGGAGAACATTTCTCATTTACCAGGATTTACCAGGCTCCCAATACTTCCTGACCTCTGCAATTACAGAGCATTATTCAGCCGACACAGCAAACATCCTCAGTTATGGAGAAAACACTGAGACAATAAGAGAATTCATCTAAATTACTGTCTGGACTTCAACCAACAAACAATGGGAAGCTGGTAATGAGGAAAACTACGGAAGCCCAAAGGGGATGTGCTTGCATTTATTATTATTTTAATGCTGTTGTCTCCGGATCATGTTTCATTTAATTTCCAGCTGCATTCTGAACTCGGGTCTCGAGTCTTTTCAAAATAAAACTTGTTTCATATTTGAGAAATCTCTATTCTAACCCACAAGCTGCTGTTTAAACATGAAATCAGCAGAGTTGAGTTCAGACTTAGGCTATTTATTATATAAGTATTATATATATATATATTTAACTTATTAATAATTATTATTATTTCACCCACAACTTCAAAAAAATACACTGTAAAACACTGTGAAATCTGCAGAAATTATTACAGTAGATTAAAGTATAACATTAAATCACAGTAATTATTAGTGTAGAAAATCACAGCAGCTGAAGAGTTTGTTTTATAATACAGTTAAACACACAATACTCTATAAATGTAACTATATTCATGTAAATTTAAGTAATTATGTAGTAAGTATATAAGTAAATCACCTAATACTGTAAATACAACAGAAATCTGAATATTTAATTGATTTTTATTGTACAATTAATCACATAATACTGTAAATACAACAGAAATCACAGTATTTAATAGATTTTTTGTACAATTAATCACCTAATACTGTAAATACAACAGAAATCACAGTATTTAATAAATTTTTTGTACAATTAATCACTTAATACTGTAAATATAATTAAATTCACAGTATTTAATTGATTTTTACTGTACAATTAATCACCTAATACTGTAAATATAATTAAAATCACAGAATTATTTAATTTTTTGTACAATTAATCACCTAATACTGTAAATATAATTAAAATCACAGTATTTAATTACTTTTTTGTACAGTTAATCACATAATACTGTAAATATAATTAAAATAACTGCGTTTAATTGATTTTTACTGTACAGTTAATCACCTAATACTGTAAATATAATTAAAATCACAGTATTTAATTACTTTTTTGTACAGTTAATCACATAATACTGTAAATATAACTAAAATAACAGCGTTTAATTGATTTTTACTGTACAATTAATCACCTAATACTGTAAATATAATTAAAATCACAGTATTTAATAGATTTTTACTGTACAATTAATCACCTAATACTGTAAATATAATTAAAATCACAGTATTTAATTGATTTTTACTGTATAATTAATCACCTAATACTGTAAACACAACAGAAATCACAGTATTTAATTGATTTTTACTGTATAATTAATCACCTAATACTGTAAATATAATTAAAATCACAGTATTTAATTGATTTTTACTGTATAATTAATCACCTAATACTGTAAATATAATTAAAATCACAGTATTTAATTGATTTTTACTGTATAATTAATCACCTAATACTGTAAATATAATTAAAATCACAGTATTTAATTGATTTTTACTGTACAATTTATCACCTAATACTGTAAATATAATTAAAATCACAGTATTTAATTGATTTTTATTGTAAAATTAATCACACAACTAAATACAACTAATACAAGTATTTAATAGTGTTTATTTTAAAGTAAAGTAAAGTACTACTGAGTAACTTTCTGGATAATTGCTGATAATTTTAATGTAACTAACTTTACAGTTTTAGTTGTATATAAATTTTATAATTAAAGTGTAGATGAGCCACTACAGCATGTTTCATGTTATTTACCATAAACACTTTTTGAAAAGACTCTATACATGGGTAACGTGTATAATACAGAATATAACAGCCACAGAAACAGGTTGAGTGTCGTCGGCTTGACGACAGGTTATAAATTAAC
Organism: Lepturacanthus savala; assembly: GCA_030544235.1. NCBI lineage: Eukaryota > Metazoa > Chordata > Actinopteri > Scombriformes > Trichiuridae > Lepturacanthus > Lepturacanthus savala. The sequence continues at coordinate 3,050,422 of CM060466.1, read as the reverse complement.
TCATTATCACAACAAAAGGAGCTTTGTTAACTCGAGATCATTTGTACTCTCGAGATAACGGCATTAAAATAACAATTGAAACCACAGGACTTCAATAGAAAACACAGAAAAAGGAGTAATTCACATACTTTGCATAAAACATAATGTTCTTCTATAAAAATGAATGACATCATTCAGAATTGTCCAAGAGAAATGGATCTATTTTCTTCTATTTTAACTGTGTCTCTATTCTTATCTGGAACATGAACATGGAATATTTATTGCTGTTAATTATCATTTATATTAGTGCAGATGAAAAATATTGTCTTCTAAGCTGCTTTGAAATTAAAAATCCTTATAAATCTGTTCTCCTGTTAAACGCTGCCTCCTGTAATTTATCTTTTATTCTCTACACAACATCTGTTGAGAAAGATTGTCCTCATTTTTTAATTTTTCCTTATTTCCTCATTTGTTTTAGGTAGTTTAGGTTCAAGCCTAACACATATACACATAGACAAATTTATCACATGCATCAAAACACTTGGAAAAATAGAGAAATTCAGCCTGGATTTAGAATCTCTATGTTCTTCTTTGACAGCCAATCAGAAGAGAGGCTCATGAATATTAATGAGACAAATTAAAAAACTACCTGAGCTTTCTGGAGCTTGAATGAGTTTGATTTTTGTACTTTAAATTATAAATATATCATTTTCTCCTCAAGTAAAACCCAGGAAAGTGCAGATATGGGGCCTTTAAAAAGTGTTGCTGATTAGTTTTGTTAGATAAGAAATCAAGATGATGTTTTTATTGGAAATCTGTTGATCACAGGAGAGAATCTTCATTCTACATTAATTCCATGATTTTACATTCAAATATATGTCACCACAAGCTTCAATATTAAGAAAAGCAAATCGCGTGATTAACCACTTCAGCTCCAGGTTGATTTTCAGTTTTTTCCAGCAGGTTTTCCTGCTATAAATGATAATAAATGTTGAATATCTTTACAAACACAAAGGTTATTGGACTTAAACTTGGAATCAACAAAATCTACAACACGTGAGGTGACTACAGAAGAATCAGAGTCTATTTATGTTGCTGTTATAGAGAAAATATAGTTTGAATATTGCTTGAAACTTGAAATAAACTAAATTATCTGCAATGCAAAGTTTAATGATGAATAGGATACGATGTTTAAAAAGGAGATTATAAAGGAGACAATTAAATAATCACACAAACAGCTCAAATCTAAATTAACCCATAAGAAGCCACTGTGACTCTGGTGCCCCTTTAAATGATAAATGTGAATAATTCCTCATTTCCAGCTTTATCCTCAACTTAAACTGATGAAGGCCCTAAATAACGTGTTCTATATTACATTTAACCTGTTCCCACTACAATTCTTAATTAAATTGATGTAAAACAAGTGTCACATCAGGCTTATTAACCTTAAAATAGTCATGGAAAACCAAGAAAACCAACTAGCAAAGTTATAACTGTGATATATGCAAATAAAATGACTAAATATGTGATATTAAGCACAAAAACAGCAATTTACCATAAATATATATAACATCACAAAATCTATGATACTGGGAGTTAGTATTCCAAGAAATGTGATATTTGATCTATTTAATATCACTGAGAATGTTCCTTAAAGGAGAAATGGGTCCATGGTCCAGGGTCTTATGGGTTAAATATCTAAATAGTCTCTACTACTGATATTATATTAAACTATTGTATATATAATAGTGTCATCAGCATAAAGATTGAGTCGTGTGTGAATGAAACTGATAATAAAAGGGATTTATCTGATAAAAGTAAATGATCTATCAGAAAAAGTCCCTTTCCTCCAACTAATTAAAACTTAAAACAAGACCAAACTGACCCAAACCAGCCTCTGAAATCAGCTAAATTGTCTGAAATGTAATATTTAATTAATTAATAAGAGGTCAAAGGTCAATTATTTGTCTATAAAATGATATAAATCCCACTGAGGATCATTCCAGAACATGAAGAATATATTCTGTAAGATGTTTATTATAAAGGAGACAATTAAATAATCACACAAATTAAATATCTAAATAGTCTCTACTACTGATATTATATTAAACTATTGTCTTATTGTATTGATGATGTGGATATTGATGATATATATTGATGCTTTAACAGTAACATTGGGTTTTACTGCAGATAAAACACTTTATTTAGTGGAGCTGAGGTTTAATACTGGGATTTATGAAGAAAACTCAAAGCTGAACCTGTATCAGGGTTTAATTAGTTATTTAGCTCTAGTTTCCTTTATAGAACTTATAATATAGAACATCATGTGTTCAGAGTCCAGATGAATTTAACAACACAGAATGTTGCTGTGTTCCTTCTCTTTCCTTCCTCCTCTACTCTTCATATCCTCTTTTACTACCTCATCATCTTTATTTCTCTCAATGTGAACACAACCGAGCGGGTGTATGCTTTCTTTATTTCCCCCTCATGCACATTCTTCCCTCACACATTCCCCACGAATTCTCATACTTTTCGCTCTTTTTTTTTCTTCTCATGCCCCCCCCCCCTCCTCCCTTTCCCCGCCTTCATCTTTCTCTCTCTAGGGAAGCAGTTACAGCCCATATCTCACAGAAACGGGCCATCCACCAGAGGAGGCCGGTGATTTCCATAATGGGGAAGGAGGGGAGGGGAGGGAGCCTCACAGCGGTCTTGCTGCATCGAGAAAAACCTTCAAGAAAAAAGGGTGTGGATGGCAAAAATTGGATCGGGGGAAGGGAGGGAAAAAAGTAAAAAAAAAAAGCGAGAAGATCAGGATGTTTTGAGGAGACGAATCAGCGTTGGACTTTACAGGAGCTTCCTCCAGAGGCTGGAGAAGTGTAGGGTGAACTGTGAATGGGATGATGTAACCTCCCGAGGGGGGAGGTTAAGTAGAGAGTGTGATCATATATTCAAGGTCAACTGTAGAAGTCCTTGGATGCCCGGTTGAGATTAACCCTTTAAGAACTGATGCAACATTTACGTGTATATCACTTTAAGAATAAACGTGACATTTACGTGTATATCACTTTAAGAACCAACACGACATTTACGTGTATATCACTTTAAGAACCAACGCGACATTTACGTGTATATCACTTTAAGAACCAACGTGACATTTACGTGTATATCACTTTAAGAACCAACGCGACATTTACGTGTATATCACTTTAAGAACCAACGCGACATTTACGTGTATATCACTTTAAGAACAAACGTGACATTTACGTGTATATCACTTTAAGAACAAACGTGACATTTACGTGTATATCACTTTAAGAACCAACGCGACATTTACGTGTATATCACTTTAAGAACCAACGCGACATTTACGTGTATATCACTTTAAGAACCAACGCGACCTTTACGTGTATATCACTTTAAGAACCAACGCGACATTTACGTGTATATCACTTTAAGAACCAACGCGACATTTACGTGTATATCACTTTAAGAACAAACGCGACATTTACGTGTATATCACTTTAAGAACAAACGCGACATTTACGTGTATATCACTTTAAGAACCAACGCGACATTTACGTGTATATCACTTTAAGAACCAACGCGACATTTACGTGTATATCACTTTAAGAACCAACGCGACATTTACGTGTATATCACTTTAAGAACCAACGCGACATTTACGTGTATATCACTTTAAGAACCAACGCGACATTTACGTGTATATCACTTTAAGAACCAACGCGACATTTACGTGTATATCACTTTAAGAACCAACGCGACATTTACGTGTATATCACTTTAAGAACAAACGCGACATTTACGTGTATATCACTTTAAGAACCAACGCGACATTTACGTGTATATCACTTTAAGAACCAACGCGACATTTACGTGTATATCACTTTAAGAACCAACGCGACATTTACGTGTATATCACTTTAAGAACCAACGCGACATTTACGTGTATATCACTTTAAGAACCAACGCGACATTTACGTGTATATCACTTTAAGAACCAACGCGACATTTACGTGTATATCACTTTAAGAACCAACGCGACATTTACATGTATATCACTTTAAGAACCAACGCGACATTTACATGTATATCACTTTAAGAACCAACGCGACATTTACATGTATATCACTTTAAGAACCAACGCGACATTTACGTGTATATCACTTTAAGAACCAACGCGACATTTACGTGTATATCACTTTAAGAACCAACGCGACATTTACGTGTATATCACTTTAAGAACCAACACGACATTTACGTGTATATCACTTTAAGAACCAACGCGACATTTACGTGTATATCACTTTAAGAACCAACGCGACATTTACGTGTATATCACTTTAAGAACCAACGCGACATTTACGTGTATATCACTTTAAGAACCAACGCGACATTTACGTGTATATCACTTTAAGAACCAACGCGACATTTACGTGTATATCACTTTAAGAACCAACGCGACATTTACGTGTATATCACTTTAAGAACCAATGCGACATTTACGTGTATATCACTTTAAGAACCAACGCGACATTTACGTGTATATCACTTTAAGAACCAACACGACATTTACATGTATATCACTTTAAGAACCAACGCGACATTTACGTGTATATCACTTTAAGAACCAACGCGACATTTACGTGTATATCACTTTAAGAACCAACGCGACATTTAAGTGTATATCACTTTAAGAACCAACGCGACATTTACGTGTATATCACTTTAAGAACCAACGCAACATTTACGTGTATATCACTTTAAGAACAAACGTGACATTTACGTGTATATCACTTTAAGAACCAACGCGACATTTACGTGTATATCACTTTAAGAACCAACGCGACATTTACGTGTATATCACTTTAAGAACCAACGCGACATTTACGTGTATACCACTTTAAGAATAAATGCAATATTTACGTGTGTATCACTTTAAGAAAACTCACAACATTTACCTGTATGTCACTTTAAGAATAAACGTGACATTTACATGTATGTCTCTTTAAGAACAGATGCAACATTTATGTGTATATCACTTTAAGAAGAAATGCAATATTTAAGTGTATATCACTTTAAGAAGAAATGCAATATTTACGTGTGTATCACTTTAAGAAAACTCACAACATTTACGTGTATGTCACTTTAAGAATAAATGTGGCATTTACGTGTATGTCTCTTTAAGAACAGATGCAACATTTATGTGTATATCACTTTAAGAAGAAATGCAATATTTACGTGTATATCTCTTTAAGAACAGACGCAACACCTATGTGTATTTTGCTTTCAGAACAGTTGCAACATTTACGTGTATATCACTTTAAGAATAAATTCAATATTTAAGTGTATATCACTTTAAGAAGAAATGCAATATTTACGTGTGTATCACTTTAAGAAAACTCACAACATTTATGTGTATATCACTTTAAGAAAACTCACAACATTTATGTGTATATCACTTTAAGAAGAAATTAAATATTTACGTATATATCTCTTTAAGAACAGAAGCAACATCTATGTGTATTTTGCTTTCAGAACAGTTGCAACAATTTACGTGTATACCACTTTAAGAAGAAATGCAATATTTACGTGTGTATCACTTTAAGAAAACTCACATTTATGTGTATATAACTTTAAGAATAAATGTGACATTTACGTGTATATCACTTTAAGAAGAAATTCAATAATTAAGTGTATATCACTTTAAGAAGAAATTCAATAATTAAGTGTATATCACTTTAAGAACAGTCACAACATTTACGTGTATACCACTTTAAGAAGAAATGCATTATTTATGTGTATCGCTTTAAGAATAAAAGTGACATTTACGTGTATATCTATTTAAAAACAGATGCCTCATTTATGTGTGTATTTAAAAACACATGCTTCCCTTTAAGACCAGAAGAACAGATGCAACATTTACGTGTATATCACTTTAAGAAGAAACACAATATTTACGTGTATATCTCTTTAAGAACAGTAACAACATTTACATGTACAGTATATCCCTTTAAGAAGAAATGCAATATTTACGTGCATATCAATATAAGAAAACTCACAACATGTACGTGTATGTCCCTTTAAGAACTGATGCAACATTTACATGTACAAGTAATACAATACATGCAATTGCATGTATTTAACTCGTCCTACGTTGTTTTCAGACAGCGTCTTAGAAGGTTTTAAAATAAAAGTATCTCAGGTCAAAATGCATTAGCACCCCTGCTAGCTCCCGAGAGTTTTGAGGGCTCTAATGATGGAAAAGACACCTTTAAATGAATCAGATGCAGCCTGACAGATGAAGCTAACAGGGAAGAGACAGAGAAATAATGAAAGATAATGAGATAAATGCAGATAGAGAGAGAGAGAGAGGGGAAAGTCAGAGGGAGAAATAAGAGCTGGGAGCTACAGATGCCGCCACTGGGTTCACATTCATATTCCATCTCTGAAGCTGCCTTTCTTAGGAAACACCCCTCGCCTCCCTCCTCTTCCTCCTCCATCCCTCCCTCCCTCCTTCTCTCTCTCCGTGTGTCAGAGCACCGCAATAGCAGTATGAATAATTGAACGAGCCTGAATCGGGATTGAGAATTTTCTGTTGCGGTTGTGTCTGCCGGCGAGGCAGCAAGGCAGCAGGCGTTTACGATACCAAAAATAAAAACTAAATAAAAAACAAAAACACACACAAAGTAAAATCCCTGCATGTCCTATCTGCTTCGGCACAAACAAGAACACAAGAGGTAAAACGGCCTTCAGCCGTCCCACTGAGGGAGTAAAGGAGATTATGGTCGACTACAGATGTGCAGGAGCCTCGTTTGACATTGAGATGTTCAGACTCTTGAGCACTTTATAACAGAGAGAGTGTTTTATACGAGGGTCTGTGGAGCGTCGGATTAATCGGGTTTTCCCAGTGGAGATGTGGAAAAAAATAAAAGCACATGCAAAGGAGCAAAGTTAGAGATAGTGCAGTGGATGGATATGAGTGTGTTGCATGTGAGAAGGAAGATAGAGAAGTGCTGCAGTGGATGTGTGTGTTAGAGAGAGAGAGAGAGAGAGAGAGAGAGAGAGAGAGAGAGAGAGGGAGGGACAGAGAGACGCTGCAGTAGCTGTGTGTGTGTGTGTGCGTGTGTGTGTGTGTGTGTGTGTGTGTGTGTGTGGACAGAAAACAGCCTGAGTACCTGCTTAAGTGCCTGTGAGATATGGAACAGAAGGGCGGAAATGTGTGTGTGTGTGTGTGTGTGTGTGTGTGTGTATATATTCAGTTCCAGCTTTAATTGGCCCAAATCTGCCAATCAGTGAAGCCGGTTCATCGTCCCTATGTGTGGCCTCCTGGGAGAAGAAGGTAGTGACATTAAACTACACACACACACACACACACACACACACTTCACACGTGCACCCACACACACATTCACACACACGCACCTGCCCATTTGCCTTGCATCCATCTGGGAACAATGCCAGGGGATGTGCAATGTAATTAGGTCAATTGTGAATAGTTTAATACATATTCACAGGTTTACAGGTTTACACACACACACAAGCAAACACACACACACACACACACACACACACATGCAAGACATGCATGTTTCGACACTACCAGAGTTTTAAGTGACTTGCAAGTGACTTTTTTTTTTTTTAAACACCAGAACACGTGATTTTCTACATTCATATAATCTCTAGATCTTACAAGACGACCAGTGTGATGTTACGTTAGACGGACATCACTGAAACAGAAACTCCAAACCGTCGATTTGTTAGCTTCTCTGCCGTTTTATACACATGATGCAACAGATTGTCACGGAACTGTTCGTATGATCTTTTCATGAAAAGCTCTGTTGCTGTTATCTTCACTGGAAAATGCTAAATTTCGAGGTAGTTTTTCCCGTGAGTTTGTTTTTCAGTAGCTTCTTTCAGTGGAGGTATACACCCAAATAAATTTCATGATAGATTCCTACCGTTGCTATGGTGGTTGCTATGGAAAAGGTGCTGTTTAGCATCTTTTTTTTATGGTGTGACAGTGCTGTGGTTATAGTGTAAGTGAAGGGTTGTGAATCGCAATGTCTGTTAATAAAATGGAGCCATCCGTCCAGTTACGGCTTCAAAAAACAGCATAAACGTGATGTAATGTTCCAGAAATGCATTTGATGTCAAACTCATTCTACAGAAACTGCAGAGAAGATCCCAGGCAGAGAAATATTGGGCTGATATCAGTGTTTTACTCGCTCATTGGAAGAAAATCATTAAAATAAGGTTTAACATCCAAAAATCTTCCCTTACTTCCCTTACTCTTAAGGAAATCCTCAATATCTGTCAATATCAATCAATATAAGCACATTTTTATCAATATATATATTTTTGTTCACATCCTTTAACCCTCCTTTGTGACTCAGGCCTTCTCTGTACATTTATATTTTCCAGGTCCAGATTTGGCAAAGCTCCTCAAAAACCACAAGAGACAATATACAACATCACAGGCCGAGCTGTAAACCAGTAAATTGACCTTTGTGGGTTTTTGTGCATCTGTCAGACTTATAAAATCCAGCTTTTATCTGACCTGAACAGAAACAGCTGTGTTAAACTCTACAATGATGTGACTGTAAATCGCACGTCTATTTTAAATTGTCATACTCGACTAGCAATTAGTGAAATGAAAGAGAACTCTCTGCCGCTTAATGAGCTTTGCTTAAGTCAACCTGGCTACATACTGGTGAGCTAAACCACAGCGTTAGCTAAACTCTACAATGATGTACATGTAAATCATGCATCTGCTGTATTTTAAATGCTCAACTAACAATTAGTGAAATGAAAGTGAAATCTCTGCCGCTAAATAAGCTTTGCTAAAATCAACCAAGCTAAATCACAGCGCTAGCTAGGACCACCAGTGTGGCTACTAACACTTAATCGCTTAACTAATGGCTTGGAAAATCCTTTTTTTTTGGACCTGAACAGAAGGAACTCTGTTAAACTGTACAATGATGCACTGCAAAAAGTGAAATCTTAACAGTTAGCTTGTTTTTGGTCCGATATTGAGTAGAAATATCTTCTTCCAATGGCAGATAATTTACCTTAAAGACATTTTCACCTCATCATATTTGTTTTTGCAATGTGTAAATATAAATCATGCACCTGTTACTCACCCAACAATTAGTGAAATGAAAGCAAAACCTTTGCCACGAAATGAGCTTTGCTAAAGTCAACCCGGCTGCATACTAGCAAGCTAAATCACAGCGCTAGCTAGCAGGTATAACACTTAACGAACGTCTTCATGGTAATTAGAAAAACGTTAGTCGTGACTGTTCAGTGCAACGTGATTCATCTCTGCACAAAGCCGTACTGGCAGCGATATTGTTTGGAGTGTTGCTACTGCAGCAAAAGACATTACATAATGTGACATATAAATAAGTTGGAATTACATAAGCGAGCACAGAGAAGCAGCAAGTTTTTCTTGGATCGGCGGCGGCTGGGGACTGTGAGCTGGCGGATGATGGAGGGAGAAAAAAAAAAAGACAGAAAGAAGAGAAGCAAAAAGCGATGATTCAGCAACTGAGCGAAAGCCAAGCTGAAGCCATGTGGCTGCGAAGCTCACGATGACAAGGCAGAGGAGAGAGGAGACGCTTCAAATGCAACCAGCAGCAAAAAGACCAGGGTTCTACTTCACATGGAAAATAATGAAGAGATAAAGGAGGACAAGAAAGGACGAGACCTGACGAGTTTCTAATGTCTGCGTCTCTGTAAACAGCGGTTATTGTCGCTGTCGCACGCGTGGCGAGGTGATCGAAGCTGAGCGAGCTGCCACCAGACAACCAATCAGTCTCGTGATGGAGGGGGAAGTTAAGAGGCTTTTTTACGCCGAGGTTTCCTGCAGCGCTTCACTTCACTGCAGCTGCAGTATATTGTTTCCAAGATGCTCATGTCACTCGATGCGTCTTGGATTTTTACAAAGCGTTGATGATGTATTCCACTGTCCCGACACAACCAAAACAATAGCAGTTTAAAGCTGAATGTGTATAATACATCACTCTAGATTTTCTGCTTATGGTCAATAAATGATCTCTCTAGCAAGTTTTGCCTCTGACTTTGACTTCTATTAAAAACCCTACAGGCTTAAAATACTGTTTTTTCCCTAAATGAATATTCAAACACTCAAAAACATCAGATTTGGTATCTCAAAAGCCACAAGAGACGATATACAACATCACAAGCTAAGCTGTAAACCAATAAACTGACCTCAGTGTTGAGTTTCTGTGCATGTTTTATCTGACCTGAACAAAAAGAGCTGTGTTAAACTGCAATAAAGTTATTTTAAATTGTAATAATCGACTAACAATGAGTGAAATGAAAGAGAACGGCTGCATGCTAGCAAGCTAAACCACAGCGCTAGCTAGCACCACCAGCATGGCTATAACACTTAATGAATGACTTTTAAAATCCAGTTTTTATCTGACCTGAATAAAAGGACATGCGTTAAACTGTGCAATGATGTAACTGTAAATCACACATCTGTTGTATTTTGAAATCAAATGAAATGAAATCAAAATCGCTGCTGCTAAATCAGCTTTGCTAAAGTCAACCCATCTGCATACTACTGAGCTAAACCACAGTGCTAGCTAGCATCACCAGCGCGGCTATATTTCTGGCATTGTTTTTTCTGATAATTTGAAATATTCCCACAATGTTGATTTCTGAGGAATCATCAGCCAGCGGTTTCTGATGGTGCATTACCCTTAAAGAGCTTTTAATTTCTATTTTCTAATTTTCTACAATAACTGCTAGGGCTATATTCTAAAAAATAGTCATTTGCTGACAAATGTTTTATAGTTTGAGCTTATTCACTAATTTGCACTGTAGTTTGGTTTAGAAAAGAACCTAAAACTGGAATGATGTTATGCAACTTTTGAAAATCAGGCCTAGAACTTCAATGGAAACAGCTCCTCCCCCCTCCTTTCCTGTTTCTCCTCTGTAGCTCCGCCCCATGCTACTGCTCTGCCTGTTGTGCACAAGCAAGCTAGCAAGCTACTATAAGACACAGCTACAAATCGCTGTTTTCATAAAACAAGCTAGCAAGAAACTAACAGTTACAACAGCAAAGCACAAAGTAATCGCAGCCAGTTGAACGCAGGGGGGAGTTTGCTTACTGTTAGCATAATGCTAACATAACAACCACCTGTTTTCATTGTAGATTTATCAAAGCAAACAATCAAAACACACGCTAATGTTACAGCACATTTAGATATGACAGAAAAGTTAGCAGCTTACCGGTTCAGGAGATAAAAGACGAGCTCTGACTCCAACTTCAGTCCAAGGATGTTCCTGCAGTTCTCTCGTGATTTTTGTTGGATTCGCTCTCAGGTTCTTTTTTTTTTTGGCTTCTTCTGACTTCCTGCTGTTGTTCAAGCTGTTGTTGCCAACATTTGTCTTTTCACTACGAGCTTCCAGAGCCGTTGAAATGACCTTTTTGTGATTTCACAGTAAAGATTAACATATAGTAAATATTCAATAGGAACAGACTGAGGACGCGAGAACATATTTATGCTCTTTCTCTTTTCATGACATTTGTTGACAATAAGAACAATGCAGAATACCACCTGTATTTTCTTTGTGTTTCATGAATCACAGCTGGCAGTCACCTGTTACTCTGGTTCGCCTGCTTTGCTCTTTGCTGAAATATTCATGTTGGAGATAAAACATATCGGTGGCTTTGACGCTCTGAGAGAAGCACCTGAAAGACATTTGAGTCATGAAGGTCAAATCGCAGGAAAGCAGTGGCTGGGTTTTTGAATAGAACACAGTATTATGACAAGAGGCCTCTGAGTCACCATGACTCCTGGTTTGCTCCTGGTCCGCACATTAATATATCATGGTGAATAGAAGCCGCTTTAAAAATGTAAAAGTTCTCGGGTGTAATCGCACTGTAACTTTGCAATTCTGCAAAACGCAGCCGTCAGCTTCTCGTTCAGCGTGTTAGCGCCGCTGAGTTAATTTGAAGGCTCAGAAGTTCATGTAAGCCGCGTGGAATAGAACGGGAACGATTCATTCCAGCCCATATGCACCGAGCTCAGATTCAAATGCAGAAGAGGCTGACATCACGCAAATGAACATCCACTCGTGTTTCAGATCATCCTTTGGAGAAAATGGAATGCGTGTGGATGCTCTGCAGGAGAATATGACCCGGCGTCACATGATTCCCCGTTGGGTTCTCCCAGAACCCCTTACCAATTACTGCTGTGATGTCTCCGAAAGACAACTTGAGCCCTATTCACTCTGCAAAAACCCCTCGCCACCCCCTAACCACACACAGGTAACTCACGGATTCATTAAAAAAAAACCCTTGCTCATGTGCAAACATCCCTTAAGGGACTTTTGTCTTCTTCTTTCCACTTAACTCAGCCTGAAGTTGACCTTCACGTGCTGGAGATGAACAAGCGAAGGCGTCTCCTTGTAAAGCTGTTGACCACCATTATAAACACACAATTACTGCAGTGAAAATGTTTTTCTTTTTTGCAGGATATGTTGTTTTGAGAAATCCGAAGACTTGCTTCTTAAAAAGCAAATAAAATAAACACTAAAAAGAAATGTGCAATTATGAATCAATACAAAAAACAAGTGACGGGTGATTTATAAATGTTAAGATCCGCAAAAAATATTCTGAATTTGAAATAATTTGTCAGCAAAATCCTGCCCTTTTCTTTACAGATAGACCTTTTTCCACAACTGTCAGACTGAGACTTAGAAAAACTTAGTGATAGCTGAGTTTATTGGAGGAAAAATGGAGAACTCTTAGCAGTGACGAATGAATGTCTCTGAAATTACTGAGAAGCTATTCTGGCTCTCGGAGGAGAGGCACAGTAATCTGAAAAGATCTAAGGAAAAGGAAAATAAAAGAAACTCCAAGAGAAGGAAAAAGACTAATCACTACGGGAAAGAACATAAACACAAACTGCTGCGAGAGGAGGAATTTCTGACCTGATAAAGAATCAACAAAAGTAAAAAGGCTCCCGTCAAAAAGTGGAGGATCTAAGTTATGAAACTTTTAGCACAGAATCAAAATTACTCTGAGGAGGAAACTATGAATGAGACAAACAAATAATCACTCTTTAATTGGAAAACATTTGAACCATTGAGGCATAATGAACATGATTATTCCTGGTCTCCCTATATGGTCTCCCTACCTATGGGATTTCTTCCCCAATGCAGCAACGAAAAGCTGGAAAACCGGGAAAATCAGTCTATGGTCGAGTCTGAAGAAGAGTTTTAATTGTGGGTCTGATTCTGGTCTAGAGTTTAAAAGCCAGATGTGCTACAGGTCATCCATGACCCTGACCTCCACATGCATCCCAGCAAGCAACTTTATGGAATTTAAAAGACATCTAATAGTTGTCTGTAGAGATACAACTGGAGCTGGAAGGTCAGTCAGTCAGTCATTTTCTACACCTGCTTATTCCTCATTAGGGTCACATGGTCTGCTGGAGCCAATCCCAGCGCGGTACGGTGAGAGGCAGGGATACACCCCAGATGGTCTCCAGCCAATCGTGGGGCACACACACCATTCACTCACACACTCACACCTACGGGCAATTTAGAGTCTCCAATTAACCTCAGCATGTTTTTGGACTGTGGGAGGAAGCTGGAGTACCTGGTGAAAACCCACACAGACACGGGGAGAACATGCAAACTCCACACAGAAAGGTCCCAGACCCAGGACCAAGGAGGTCTTGAACCTGTGACCTTCTTGCTGTGAGGCAACAGCGCTAACCCCTGCCCCACCGTGTCGCCCGAGCTGGAAGGTTGTCGGTCCAATTTTTTTCCTTAAATTTCCTTTGATTTAAATTTTTCCCATTAGGCCACATTTCAGCACAAGCAAGTGCTTAATTATCATATCAACATGGTCTCACATCACAAAGATCCTCGTGTTTTTGACTTGTGCAACGTAAGAGGCTGCATCGTCAATCAAAGTTCACACGTCTTCCAGCGAGAACAGCAGAGGATGACCAGGCAAAGAGGAGGAAAGGGGAAAATTGTAATATTCCAAGATAGTGAAGTAGCCTACAGATGCATTAACCAATATAGATGCTAACCTGTAACCTGCTATATATGTAGCCTAGGCTAAAATATGAAAGGACATGCAATGAATATGAATATTTAAAGGTCATGTTTAGTCATATCATTGTTTATCTATTTAATAATAGGCTGTGATTTGGATGTTTGGATGGATATAAGTAGTAAAGATTGTGACTAAACATGACATTAGCATATTAGGTCATACATTACCATTCAAAAGCTTGGGGTCACTTAGAAATGTCCTTATTTTTGAAAGAAAAGCACAGTGTTTTTTCAATGAAATTAACATTAAACTACACTCTATACATCACTAATGTGGTAAATGACTATTCCAGCTGCAAATGTCTGTTTTTTTTGGTGCATCAATATCTACATAGGTGTATAGAGACCCATTTCCAGCAACTATCACTCCAGTGTTCTAATGCTAATCTAATCTAATTGCATCAGAAGGTTAATGGATGATTAGAATTCATAGAAAACACAAAATCCTGGGGGACCCCAAATTTTCTAACAGTAGTATACACACACACACACACACACACACATACACATACACATACACACACACACACACATATATATGTGTGTGTTATATATATAAGATGTTGACCTTCCTTAACCAGGGTAGTTACAATATCACATGGATGAGTTGTAGGTTGTGCAGCCTGTTTGTTCATGCGTGTAACATCACTAAGTGAAGTGCACTTTCTTATTTTCTATTAGAACGTAATCCAGGACGTCGTAATGGGAGCAGATGTCCTGCAGCTTCTAGTCGGCAGCACACAGCCTCTACACTGTAGCTCCATATTTATTACGTTCAATATGAAACATTAAATGCGCTGCAATTACATTTCTCCATCCCGACTTTAGAGAAACACCTTCACGATGATCAATATCGTCTCTTTTCAAGCCTCGGCTTAATAAATCATCAAAACTCAACGCTGCAACCCGGAGCCGAACTGTCAAAGAAATTTATCCGAAGCAGGAAGTGTCGTAAGTTTCCTCGGGGTGTTGTCCCGCACAAACTCACATATTCACCTGTAGATGAGCACAGATGCATCAAAGCAGGAGGAAAGGGGGTCTTCCTGTTCCGGTTCTGTGTTTCTCTGAATGACGTGATCTCTATCGTAGTCCCTTTAATCTCCATCCAGCTGAAAACCACCTCAAGGCCCAGGTATACTGTCGATTTTTCCACGGCAGACAGACGGTGAATATTTCATGTCTGCAGACTCTCAGCTCACGAAGAGCTCAGGACCACATGAAACGCTGTTTGATGGTTAAACCAAGTAGTGAGAAATCAGCTGGATTAAAAACCCCCGGGATAAAAAAGGGACTGAAAGCACTTTATCTCTTCCTTCTCTTGGAAGTCATTCATCTGAGAGAATTGGAGATCGTATTTGGACCTGGGAAAAGGAAAAGGGTAAATCTGCTACCAGTCGCGAATGGAAGATGCTGTTTGTTTGTTTTATATAAAGATTCTTAAACCAACCAGAGAGACGATTCCATCGGCTGCAGCATAAAATGTTAACAACAGTCGCCTGGTTGGGACTTGGCTTGACCCGGCCTTGACTTCCTGTTTTCTTTACCTCAAAGTAAAAATCATCAGGTTTTGTTCTGGTGGAATCTAGAGAGTCACAGCTTGAATGGCTGGGATGAAAAATACTGAATGATGAATATACTAAAAGAATTTAGTCTGTCGGTTATGTAAAATAATGAAATGTTGACGTTGATTTGAGTTTTTCTGGCAGATTTTAGACTCGTAAACCAGTGTTAGTTTAATCAGAGACTACACAAAGTATATTTATCACAAAATCAATGAATCAATGACTTTAACCACTGAGTGTGATGAAATCTACTTTATTAAATAAAAACCTAGTAAAAACGCCTTTATTTTTCAGTGCCATCAGTGCTGTCGGTATTAAATGCGGCGATGCGGCGAGTGCTGCCACTCGTCACTTCAATAAATGCATTTCTGTGCTTGAAATACATTGAAAAATTTAATTATTCCTCATTTTAGATGTCGTAGCTGCATCTGCATATTTATCTGCTGCTAAATAAATAACATTTTGCGCCATCTTTGGCTTTAGCAAGGTAATGATCCTAGTTTTAGACTCTTTTAACTAGATAACTTTGATTAACATTGATATTAACTTGAGAAAAACAACCAAAACTAGACTAAAATGCCAGGACTTGTTGACTAAGCTATGACTAAATAAAAAATATATAAACTTACCTCGATTGGTTTGGAGACTCAACTCGTCTCTTTCAGAATTATATTAACAACTTAAAGTGGAAGTGATGGGTTGCAAATCCCAATGTCTCTTAAGAGAATGGAGCCTCAAGACGTTTTTAAAACAGCTTCAAAAACAGTGTAAATGCGATATCAAGTTCCCGTTTGCTCAAACTGGAGCAGAGACAACAACTGCTCTGATTCTTCTTAAGAGACATTTTGATTCACCAGCTTTTACTTACATTTAAATAATATGGAGCCTCAGGATTCCACATGTTCTGGATTTAAAAAAAAAAAAGAAAAAAGTTGAGTAACAGCTTCAAAAACAGTAAAAAGTGATGTTCCAGACAGACAGAGACGCTGCTTCCTACGCTTTGCTACTCTGCGATAGTTTGAGCAGTGAGTTTTGACATTTATACAGAGGAATGTGCATTTCATTTTAGTTAATATGAAAAAAAATCTGATTTCTATTGTTGCTATGGTGGTTGCTATGGACTACACAGCATCTCTTGGTTAGCATCTCTTTTTATGGTGTGACAAAGCTGAACAGTTCAAAAACCTCCTGAAACCACCTGAAATCTTAAAAAATGAAAATATCTTGTTTTTGGTAGAATTACTCCAATAGTGAGTAGAATTATCTTATTTCAGCAGCAGATAATTTATCTAATTTTGAGTTTTCTTTTCCTGATTTGGGTTAATTTGGTCTTATTTTAAGAAAACAAGGCTAACTTTTTTTTTTTTTTCTACAAAAACTTGAAATAATCTAAATTATCTGCAATGCAAAGGTCAATAGTTAACAAGATAAGAGTTCAAAGGTCAATTATTTGTCCATGAAATGATATAAATCCCACTGAGGATCGTTCCAGAACATGAAGAATATATTCTGTAAGATGTTTATTATAAAGGAGCCAATTAAATAATCACACAAACAGCTCAAATCTACATTAAATATAACATTGATGTAAAATACTTTATTTAATGTTGGAGCTGAGGTTTAATACTGGGATGTTTTGGATTTTAACAGATTAAAACATCCAAAAAACCTAAAACCTTCAAAAATATTTAGTACTAAATTAGTTCCAAATCATAGAAAGTGAAATTTAGTAAAGTTTGGATTATAAGAGTGTTATATTAATACTGACTAATGTTTCAAAATAAAGGACTTCTTCTTTTTTTGTTTTTAGATTTTAACAAGTTGATGTGAATGAAACAAATTAAACTATATTAAGGTGATTTTTGATGCTTGTTAAATGTCACAACTTCAAATAAGACTTTGATAAACGTCTCTTTTCTTCCTCTATAACAAATAAGCTTAGAAATGAACAAAATAGAGAATCATGAGGCAGAAAGGAGAGAAGACAATGGCCACAATAACACACAGAGAGAGAGAGAAACTACCATTTGACTTGATAATTCCAGACACTCACTTCTCTTATTGCATATTACAAGACAAAAAAAGCTGTAATTCATCATAGTGGAAGATTTGTTTCCCTTTTAGCTGTGATCTGCTTCTCTACATTATCGTTTGAAGTAATTCCTCCATGTGCTGCAGACGCCTCTGCAGATCCTCTCTCTTTCTCTCTGGAGCTCATTCAACGCAATCAAAGGAGAAGTGAGCACTTTTTTCTTCTCCTTCACAGGCCGACGTGGCCCCAAAGTTCTGTCTCGGCCGCCGTCCTTTGTTTGGCTTCGCCGCAGCTCTGCCGACGAGAAAAAAAAAGAAAAGAAAAAGAAACCGTCTCAAGGGCAAAGCAGCCGAGCTTCTGGGCGCCGTTTCATTAGCCCTGTTCAGATCCGCAGGAGTTTGACGGATTGATTTCTGAGGCTTTTTCGCTCGTTCTCTTCCTTTGTCGCGTCGAATATAAGCGAACGGAACCTGAAACGGCGGTAATTAGAGTATTCTGTTACCGAGAAACGTATCAGGAGTATCGCAGTTTCATCTAAAACAGCAGCTCGAGTTGTATTACACGACTGTGAATCCATTTAATGGCGAGTTGCAGAGTTCAGAGACACGGCCTTGTAAAGCACTAAATTGGATATTATCGCATACGAAAGTCAGGAAAATACGTGGCTCAACGCCAAATGAAACCTGTGGGGAAAAGAGGAGACAATTATAAAAGTGTTAAAAAAAATCTGAAGAAGATAAAAGGAGGTCATAGATAATGGTGTTAAAAAAAAAGAGGAGAGGGAAAAGCTCACTGCAAAAATTAGACCTTATTAGGGGAACATATCTCATAATGTTGAGCAGAATTATCTAATTCCATTGGCAGATTTTACACTAAATTCAAATTTGTTAAAGTTTTCTTTTTACATTTTAATGACATGAGATTAGAAGCCAAAAAAAAGCCAAACATATTAGATTTCCATGTGTTTTCTGTCACCACGGATCATTTCCTTTAACTAATTTAAGCCCAGAATGTTTTAAAGATTCTGTTCATATAATTATAGAAGTTAAGTCACTAACAATCATCTTATGCATCTATTTTTTTTTCCATTTTAATAGTTGTTATAGTTGCTGTTTGCACCAATATACCAATAAACAAAAAACCTATTCATCCTATGTACAACACTGATTTTTGGGGGGATTATTCTAGAGACTTTGAATGATTAAATAGATTTATACATGTCAGGGTTGAAAAATGAGAATAATCTAAATAAAATGACTCTTTCTGGAGCGTTTGGACAAGAAATGGACAGGAAGTTGATGACGTCATGTGACAGGAAGTAGGTGGAAATATTTTGTCTAAGTTGTCTACGATCATGTCATTAAAAATGTATGAGTAACATTAAGATTTAATATATTAAGTGTAAAATGACAGTCATAGATTTGAAGGCTCATAGGCTTTAATGGGTTAAATTACTATGGTTTTCCACCTTTGCATGTGTCTGTTTAATCATTAAAGTCTCTAGAATAACCCCCAAAAGTCATTTTCTACCTGAGATAAATAGTTTTTTGTTTATAAGCAGTCGTTGCCAAAATGTGACTTTCTGCATAGCAGAGTACAAAATAAAAAATGTAAAATGTAATGCATATAATTATATGCATGAAAAGAATTGGGCTTAAATGAACCGAGATAAAAAGTCAAGCAATTTATTCCTGTTTTTAGAAAACAAGACTAAATTGGCCAAAATAAAGAAGAAATAAGCTTGAAGTTATCTGCCAATAGAATGAGATACTTCAAGATTTTACTAAATATTGGACTAATTGTCCCAAAAAAACAAGATATTTTCATTTTATTATTGTGCAGTGCTGCAGGAGGAGAGTGGCAGCAGGAGAGCTGCCCTCTGTCGCTCTCCAGGCTCTAAAATAACCACAAAAAAAAAAGAATAAAGCAAAGATGTCCGCCCAAGTTTCTATTGCTCTGGGCCTCTGAAGCCAGAGAGCGAGCGGGGAGGTGGAGATGAAGAAGGAGGGTTTACAGACGGGAGGAAACAAAGAACAGCAGAGGAGGAAGCTGTCACATATTCTCTCTGCTACCATCAGTCCCTCATGGACCAGTGAGGGAGATAATAAGAGCAGAGATTCTGCCAGAGAGCTGATAAATATATATATCACATCCTATAGCGTTAATAATGCCCTCCTCGTTATTTGAATAATGCTGAGTGAACATAAAGCAGCTGCTCGCTGAAAGATTATGATAAAACATTCAGTTTGGGGAAGAAACGGATGATTGATGTTTGATCACAACTCTAATAGGACGTCACGTCGTTATGACGACCTCGCTTCTTCAAATGTCGCATCAATAAATCCTTTTATTTTAACCATGCTTCATGTTGTTTTTAGGGGGGTTATTTTCTGTTTTTCTGACTAATTTCCCTCCTGTTTTTCTATATTATTTTTTCCAGCCCTGTTTTTTGGCGTTAGTTTTCTGAATTATCGTGATATTTCAAAAATCCAGCGAGAGAACTGTCAAACTGTAGGAGACTCCAGTAAATCTATAGTGTCTCATGCTCCTGCCTGCAGTGAAGTTGGCTCGTTATTGGATATTTTCTTGATGTTTGGTTTTATCGGAGCTTTTAATCAGAGACCAAAGCAGCGTCCATGTAAATAACGAGTGTAGAATACAGCAGCAGCAGCATCATACTCTGATATACTAGAATATACTAGAAATGTTTTATCTGGAAAACAACATGTCACCAATCTACTGTCATTCTCTGTGGTCGTGTTATTAAGATGATTTTTGGTCCTTAGATTTCACATTTTCAAATAAAACAATGTGGGACCTTTGATAAATGTCTTCATAAAGACTCTTTTGTCTACTTTTTGCCACTATGACAAAAAAAAAAAAGCTTGGAAATGAACAAAATAGAGAAACATGAGGCAGAAAGAAGAGCTTTTCTACCTTTGATAAGCTAGAAAACCAGCGGAGGTGACTGATAAGTGATAGTGAAGCAGAACCTCTGTCTGGACAATGAAAACTACCGTTTGACCTGATAATTCCAGTCAGTAAGACGTGTTGTAGCTGAGCTTTTCTCATGTGACATATGAATAAAACTCAATGAAACACCTGTATCAGAGGGTTTGGGATTTAGAAGAAACAATCTCCACAACAATCCACCACATTCTGTCCTGAGCTGGTACCGGTCCGTCTGACTCGGGACCAGGTCTACACCTCCTCCAGCTGATCCCTGACCCCTTTCCCGCTGATCGATACCGCCCCATCTGACCGCTTCTATTCCTGGCCTCCATCCCTGCAGAGTCAGCTCCCTCCTCCCCCTTTCTTCCCTTCTTTTTTCCGCTGCCCTCGCTGGGACCGGCCTGGCCTGGCCTGGCGCTGCCCGCTGCCAAGTCTGACTCATTTAAAGAGAGACACGCTCGTAATAACGTCCGGCGTGGCCGCTGACGGCCCCAACGCGTGCTGGCGTTGGCCGTTCTCGGGCCGTGGGAGCGGCTTTGATTGCAGCATGAAGCAGAAATTCTCCTCCAGCACAGATGACCAACAGTCTGAAGCACATCGGGGACATTTATTATTTATTTCAAAGGCTCCGGGTGTAAAAAGCTGAGTGACCCAAAAATGTAATAAGGACAGGATATAAAAAGACCCAGTCTGACCCACATCCAGTTTAAATATGGACTGAGTGCATAAAAAATAGTTGCTCTGATGGCGTCTTCTTCGCCTGCAACACCTGTGCTGTTAAAAAGCAGAAACAACTATAGCACCTTCTCATCAGAAAACACACGGACAAGAAGGTTTTGTTGTCGTCGGTCTTCAAAGTTCCTGATGTTCTTCAATGCCCCATTCCCTGGAAAAAACAAGGAGAGGGAGAGATTAGCTGTGACAAAGAACAAAGCTTTAGGTTTGGTGATGATCGGTGGCGATGACGATCGTTTAATATCGACATTAAACGCCACAAACTCATTTCTGGATTTGGAGCTGCTGTTCTCTCGCTCTAAAAACCTCCCAAACAGACACAGAGACTGGTGATTATCCCGTCATGTGACAGGAAATCAGGGCGGATCAGCACATTTTCAACTAAAAGAAATGGGATTTTGTTCTTGGAAATGTACAACATGAATATCACATCAATCAAATTTTAATTATAAAGCACAGTGTTAATTTCATCAGACGAGACGAGATGAAACACATTCATTCACTATGTTTATTTCATGATGCAAATGAGAAAATATCAATGCCCTTGAACACTGACTGTGACAAAAGACGAAATCTACACTATTAAATAAAACACAAATGGTGACATTTTCACGAGTAGTGGAAAAAAGTGAGCTCTCAGAAGACAAATGTGTTGTAATAATGCTGTAAACCTTCTTCACACATACAGAGAAGTAACAGTGCAGTTAAAAAATAGAATATTATTATTTCTATGAAAAAAGAACATGTTTGCAATAATATCATGTGTTGAAAGCCAATCATGAATATTAATTCAAACCTTTTTTAAGCCTCAAAAGTTTCCCTCATTTGCAATGATGTTGACGTACAATGTTAAAATGTGCAATACAACAGTGTTCAGATGAAATCAACATCCTAAACTGACTGTGATGAAATTAACTTATTAACTTATTAAATAAAAACGTCTCTCTTTTCATCAAGTTTTTAAATTACTGTCAAAAAATCGCCTTCATTACTTCTTGTATTCCTCCTGCTGCTGCTGCCATCAATGCTGTCGGCACTAAATGCAGCGATGTGGTGAGTGCTGCCAATGAATAGTTATTTCATGTGTTAACACGTGTTTCAATAAATTCATTCCTGCCTGAAACACACTAAAAATAGAAGATATAAAAGTATTATCGCTAATTTTAGATGTTGTAGCTGCATGTGGGTTGATATGAAAAAATTTTTATTTATTACGTTCTTTAGCATTAGCACGTTGCCTATTGTGTGTGTGTGTGTGTGTGTGTGTGTGTGTGTGTGTGTGTGTGTGTCATCCATCAGTGCTGTCGGCACTAAATGTGGCGATGTCTGTTCCTGCTACTGTTTTAACCTGCTGGGTTACACACTTTATTAAACTTTTAGCGTGTAGGGAACATTCAGCTCAGTCTTGTAACTCCCTTGGTGTCACTGCGAAACATGTCCGTGTGTCACCCTGAATTAAACAAAGGTTCCTACATGTGTAATATATATGTATAAATGAGATTTCTATTTAAGGGCCTGAAACATAGCAGTCAGACTGTCATATCTCATGAATGCAGAGACTAATTAGAGATAATGGCTGAAAAGCGGAGGGAGAAAAAAAAACAAAAGTCTTAAAGTGGAAGATGCCACCACATGTTTAAAAATTAAAGACATGTTTGCAGCTTCTGTAGCTGAAGATGATCCATCCGGTTCCCACTGGGAGCAGATCTGCTGCAACAACAGAGGATTGACCCACAGAAAGCAGACTCTGAGGCTGCACTGATGAGGCTGCAGATTCTGACGAGGCTGCAGACGCTAATTCTGCAGACTCAGGCCTAATCCACACAACTGCAGGTTTTTTTAATCCAAACTTAATGGCCCCCTTTTTTTTAAAAATAAATCCTGTCCACACCACCGGTGTGATAGTGCCGCAAAATCCGCCTCAAACAATGTCATTCACATGCCAAAGCAGCAGGTGGCGACATCACTCCTAACAGGAAGGCCATTTTAGCCAATCACAACGCTAGACCGCTTCACACGTCTCCATGGATACAACTTCCTGTTTACCGTCTCACAGTGTGACGTCAAACAACGTCGGCAAGAAATTGCAGTTCATGTTTTACTTTTATGTGGAAATTATGTCGACCAAAGGTAAGAGAGGGAATATCTATCCTGCAATGCAACGTTTTGGATGCTGGCTGCATTAAAACCCCAAAGAAGAAGAAGAAACTGTGGTTTTCCCATACAAAAAGTCTGGTTCTGACTGGCAAAACCAGACTTTTTGAAAAAGTTCATCCTGCACTTACCAAAAACTCTGGTTTCAGGAGCATACAACTGCTGTTACATGTAGATGAAAGTCTGTTTCTCTGCATGGTTTCAAAAATACCATGCATCCATTGTTGGTGTGGATGGTCCCTTAGAGTCTGCAGACTCTAATGATGCTGCAGACACTGATTCTGCAGACACTGATTCTGCAAACATTGATTGTGCAGCTTCTGATTCTGCAGACATTGATTCTGCAGCCACTGATTCTGCAATCATTAATTCTACAGACATCGAGGCTGCTCGCTGTCCTCCAGACAGAAACAGAGTGACCAGGAGAACATCAGCACAGCCGGTAGCTTGTGTTGGAATGACATGTTCTCAGATTAATGGGCATGTTATCAACTTTCCGTTGGAGTGAAGCCATGTTTCTGCCTCTGGTTTTTGGAATCATTACAGCAATAATGCATCTGAAGAGGCAGGCGATCATCCAAAACACTTTGTCTCTATCGCACATCACATATGTTTAAATAAAGTTTCATTATCTGTTGTAGGTAATCTGGAGGATATGTGTAAAAAAGATTTGGCCAAAACCAATAAACGGGTTAACTCCAATAGGATTTCCACCATTTCAAAATCACCGCTTCTGATCAGAAATGGCTGCAGGTGTGTTTTCACTGCATTCTAGGGGGAGAATGTCAGATGTGATGTAAAGATTGTTTGATATCATCTATAATTGTTGTTGCAGGTTCATGCGAGCAGAAAGAATCCATCCAGGATTCTGAGCAAAGAACAGAGACCTGGTGTCGTCTGTTTGCAGGAGGAGACTGATGTTTGATGATAAACAGCCGTCGGATTTAATCAGCTGCACCGTGGCTCGTTTTTTTTTTTTATTACCAGGAAACCCCCCCATCTCATCCCAGGCAGCTAGAGACGCCCGAAGCCAGATGCACCACAAATAGAACCTGGAAAACCCTGGTGTGTCAACAGTGTTTTAACAGTTTTGAGCCAGAGCTGCGAACAGCAGCCGTTTAGCATTCAGCTCTCAGGCTTAGCTCAAATTGCTAAAAAACACCAGGGGAGACACAAACTCCGAGCTGATCTGTGACTGGGAAAGCAGCCAGATCCGCTGGTGTTGGAGAGGTGTTTAAACTTAGAGGTGAGTTTACACCGAGGAGACGGTGCTGAGCGTGTTGCATCATCATGCCAGAAACCAAAGCGTTGCAAAAGTAATAAATTACTGTAAAGCATTGATTTTTGCTGTAACACAGTAAAGTTAGCAATTACAGGGAAAAAATGGTAATATTTTACTCAGTATAAATGTGAGTAACTTGCAATACAATGCGTTTTAACCTAGATTGAAATGGTTGTTTTTTTTTTGTTTTTCTACATACAAATTCACCAAAATCACCACAAGATATAATTTGTCCATATCCTGCCAGAGTGAAACCAGGATGATGCATTTGTATAAAAAAAAAATCTCTATTGATGCAATTTGACTATGATTTCACACTATAGCTTTCGATTAAGTTTCCTGGTTGGATGGTTGGATGGTGGCAGTTTGTTCCAGTTCTCTTGGAGTTTGTTCCACGTCTCTGGGAATCTGTTCCAGGTCTCTGGCAGTTCCTTTCAGGGTCTCTGGCAGTTCGTTCCAGGTCTCTGGGAGTTCGTTCCAGGTCTCTGGGAGTTCCTTTCAGGGTCTCTGGCAGTTCGTTCCAGGTCTCTGGAGGTTCGTTCCAGGTCTCTGGGAATCTGTTCCAGGTCTCTGGCAGTTCCTTTCAGGGTCTCTGGCAGTTCGTTCCAGGTCTCTGGGAGTTCGTTCCAGATCTCTGGGAGTTTGTTCCAGGTCTCTGGGAGTTCCTTTCAGGTCTCTGGGAGTTCCTTTCAGGTGTCTGGGTCTCTGGGAGTTCGTTCTAGGTCTCTGGGAGTCTGTTCCAGGTCTCTGGGAGTTCCTTTCAGGTCTCTGGTTCTCTGGGAGTTTGTTCTAGGTCTCTGGGAGTTTGTTCCAGGTCTCTGGGAGTCTGTTCCAGGTCTCTGGGAGTTCCTTTCAGGTCTCTGGGAGTTCCTTTCAGGTCTCTGGTTCTCTGGGAGTTCGTTCTAGGTCTCTGGGAGTTTGTTCCAGGTCTCTGGGAGTTTGTTCCAGGTCTCTGGGAGTTTGTTCCAGGTCTCTGGGAGTCTGTTCCAGGTCTCTGGGAGTTCCTTTCAGGTCTCTGGTTCTCTGGGATTTCGTTCCAGGTCTCTGGGAGTCTGTTCAGGTCTCTGGGAGTCTGTTCAGGTCTCTGGGAGTCTGTTCAGGTCTCTGGGAGTTCATTCCAGGTCTCTGGGAGTTCATTCCAGGTCTCTGGGAGTCTGTTCTAGGTCTCTGGGATTTTGTTCCAGTTCTCTGGGAGTTCGTTCCAGGTCTCTGGGAGTTGGATCCAGTTCTCTGGGAGTTTGTTCCAGGTCTCTGGGAGTTGGATCCAGTTCTCTGGGAGTTTGTTCCAGGTCTCTGGGAGTTCGTTCCAGGTCTCTGGGAGTTCGTTCAAGTTCTCTGGGATTTTGTTCCAGGTCTCTGGGAGTTGGATCCAGGTCTCTGGGAGTCTGTTCCAGGTCTTTGGGAGTTTCTTCCAGGTCTCTGGGAGTTTGTTCCAGGTCTCTGGGAGTTCCTTTCAGGTCTCTGGGTCTCTGGGAGTTCGTTCTAGGTCTCTGGGAGTTCCTTCCAGGTCTTTGGGAGTTTGTTCCAGGTCTCTGGGAGTTTGTTCCAGATCTGTGGGGCAGGACACTGCTGAACACTGAACGCTGCTTCTCCATGTTTAGTTCTGACTGATCTGAGTAGATCTTTAGAGGCATCAGAATTCAGAAAAAAAAGGGTAAAGAAACGGAGCAAAGAGAGAGAAAGAGCCAGATGGAGAATGAGGAGAGCTGTTATCACATTAGAAGCAGCCACAGCGCTGGTCAAGATGCTGAATGGGCCATAAAAGGACGGAGTAATGGAGTGGCGATGGCCGGAGAGCGGACATTACACCAGGCCGACCCGGGGTCAGCCAGGACGAGGAGGCACGTCGGCTCCCAGTGGACGGGATGTTAATCTACTGCAGGACACGGCGCTTATTAGATATGGACACATTCTGTCCCGGCTGGGGGATTACAGAGAGGCTATTATCAATTATTAATTCAGAGGGAGTGTGTGAAGCAGTTCTGTTTTTCTGCACAATCATCTCTGCAGGTACAGATCCATAAAACACACACCAGACCTAACAAAGGGAGCAGGAACCATCTCTGCTCTGTGGTTACAGCTGTAAAATTGGCATTGAATTGAGTTGTGGTTATAATAATATAATAAAAATAATTATAAAATAATAATAATAAAATTCCAAAGCTTCTTCATTTTTATGACCATGCGTTGTGTGTATACATGAAAAAATGTTGACCTGGATTTTTATTCTCATTTTATTTCTAAATTTTATTATTATATTTCCTTTTATTTCTCCTGCACTATGTATGTTTAGTTCTTTTGGGGATATTTTCCTTCCTGACATGTTTTAATGAGCATCTCCTTTGATTGGCTGATTTGAATGACTGCATAGTTGTGACATCACAACTTCATGGAAGTCCTGACAAAACACTAGACAGTATTAATATAACACTCAGACCTTCTTATAATCAAACCTCAAAGGTTTTTTGGGGCAGTTGTGGATGTTTAAAATTCTATTTTAACCTGTATTTAATCTAGATTTGAGCTGTTTGTGTGATTATTTAATTGTCTCCTTTTTAAACATTTTACAGAATATATTCTTCATGTTCTGGAATGATCCTCAGTGGGATTTATATCATTTTATGGACAAATAATTGACCTTTGAACTCTCAATGCAGATAAATTTGGTTATTTCAAGTTTTTTTTCCTGATTTGCGTCAGTTTGGTCTTGTTTTAAGTTTTAAATAAAGGTTTTTATCTGTAGTAAAACACAATTCGGATTATTTTGCAGTGTTCTAATTATATTAAGTAGAATATTATTTAGTCTTTAAGACGACTCAACAGATTTTGAATAGAACCACATATCTATCATCTATTATAAAGGTATAAAGAACATTTTCCCAGGACTTTTCTAAAACCTTTTAGGTTTATTTGTATTTTCAAAACGTTTCCAGGCTTGGAAACTTCCACGTTTTTTCCAAATTTCCATTTTTTTTTCATGATTTCATGATCTCATATTAAGAAAACTGTTTTTAGTCCAACAAATTTTCTGAAATGTCATGTTTTAATATGCAAATGAGGCATTATCTAAGTAAATATACTCTAATGTGCATATATTTCCAGAACATTTGAAGCAAGGTTCAAAATTCCTGTTTTTAAAACAGGGAATTTGGGGTATATCTTTGATTTTTCATGATTTTATAAATAAAATGTTCCATAAATCAGACATTGAATGATATATGAAAAAACTCCTCTATACAGACCTTCAGAATATAGAATAAAAGTGTAAAGTTTTTTGTGTGAGAGCTACTGAAGTGGATCTTTCTGCCTCAGAGTCAGAAAAAAAAAAGTAATTTTGAGAAAACAGACTTTAAAGAATTGTACTGCAGGAGAAATCTACAGATGAATGAAGTGAAACAAACACCTAAATGTGGATTTATGCTGTTTTTGTTTCACTTTTCTGAAAGACGATATGACATGGAAGCAAAATAGCTCAAAATTTTGAAGAATAAACTGTTTTAGCTGCTGTGTCTCACCTTAAATTTATATTTGATCTCATGTTGTCACTGTTGATCAAATGTGATCAAACCACAACCAGATTACTTAGATTAATTGAAGGAGACATTATAGTTGTTTGATTTATAATGTCAGATATTATATTAATTAGGGCCTGCATCACAGTTGAAATTATAAGGATTCTTCTTTTTCCGATTCACTTTCCTTTTTGGGACAATTTGACCTGGAACATGTTTAATTATCTAAAAAACCAGTCTGAAACCAAAGAAAATCCTAACAAGCATTGTTATTATTTAATTACTAACTTCATTACTAACTATTCTATTAATATTTGGTGCAGTCGTGTTCCTTACTGCTAACAGGAAATGGTTCAAATAGGATAATTCACTTGTTTACCTAACCCTAACCCAAAGTGGCTCTATAGCGCCACCTGACAGGTCCAACAGGAAGTCGGCCATTTTGAATCAAACGTCGGAAAAATCGCTGGTTGCAGACAAACTCCTCTTAGATAATTGACTGCAGTGACCAGTTTTCATGGGGGGAGGCAGCAAATTCTGATGTTTCGCTCCAAAAAAAACCACCCAAACTGTCTGAAATGAATGTTGTACCTGAACATGTGCACGTTAATATTGGCGCCACCTACTCTGGGTAATATAGCACCGTATTTTCCAGAGTATAAGTCGCGTTTTGTGTGAAATTATCAACACATTATTACCGGTATATCATTTCACAATAAACCTCCAGAGGGCGCTCTAGGCTGGTGTTGATAACTTCAACATTGGTGGTAACTTTTAACAACAACTGAGAAGAACTGAACAAAAACGGCAGCGAACAGAAAATCATAGTAGTAAAACATGACGTCATCGACGTAGAAGAGGAAGCGCCGCATCTTCTACCTCCGGAGTTAGAGGAGTTGATGAAAAGTGACACCGAGGATGAAGATTTCATTGGGTTTTAGTGACACGGATGGTTTTGGTGAACTTCTTAGCATGTTATTGATGCTATAAAACCTATGTTTAAGTGCCCTCTTCATGCTAAATTGCCCACAAGAACCAAAATTGTGTGTTAAAGTGCCTTCTTAAATGCCAAAACACGTGCTAAAGTGCCCTCTTGGAAGCTAAAACTCATATTAAAGTGCCATGTAGGAGCCAAAGCATGTTCTAAAGTGCCCTCTTGGAAGCTAAAATGCATGCTGAAGTGCTCTTTAGGAGTAAAAATCTGTGTTAAGGTATCCTTATGGTGGCAACATCCGTGCTAAAGTGTCCTCTTTAGAGCTAAAAAGCATACTAAATTTCCCACAAGAACCAAAATTGTGTGTTAAAGTGTCTTCTTAAATGCCAAAACACATGCTAAAGTGCCCTCTTGGAAGAGAAAATCATATTCTGCAGATCACAAGTAGTAAAACATGACGTCATCGACGTAGAAGAGGAAGCGCCGCATCTTCTACCTCCGGAGTTAGAGGAGTTGATGAAAAGTGACACCGAGGATGAAGATTTCATTGGGTTTTAGTGACACGGATGGTTTTGGTGAACTTCTTAGCATGTTATTGATGCTGTAGTTATGGGAATAACTCTTAATATGTTGTGTTAACATACCAGACACGTTCTCAGTGGTGTCATGTAACGTCAGCACCGTTCAGCCTTTAAAATTATTTTAAATTTTAAATGACATGTCTGTTCTTGGTGTTGGATTTTATCAAATAAATTTCCCCACAAAATGCGACTTATATATGTTTATTCCTTCTTTATTATGCATTTTATGGCTGGTGCAACGTATGGAGTGTCCGGAAAATACAGTAAAATAAATAAATATGAGCAGGGAAGTGATCTAAAAGGAGGACGTCAACTTGATTTTAAAAATCAATTATTTAAAATATTTATACTCAAAGGGTGTTCTCCTCATAAAAAAGACATAAGTGATTTGAATATATTTTCTTGTGCATTTGGAGCATTTTGTCCAAAATTTAGATATCATCAATTAGAGACTAGAAATATAAGAAAAAGGTGAAAACGCTGGAAGAAAACCACTGGTGTGTAAAAGCGAGAAATTATCTTCATCTTAAAAGTAAAAAAGAAAATCCTTAATGTTCAGATTTTTCTTGAGGGCATGTGGTTTGAATGAAAAACAGATGGATTTAAATTGCACTAAAGGGAGATTTGATTCCTCACTGAAAGGAGAAAGGTTTATAATCTAACTTATAACTCTATTAGAATTTAGAAGTCGCTTATTAAGAATTCTATATGAAATACTGTCTACAAGACAAATGCTTTGTCAGCCAAGAACTATTGGAAACGACTTGGTGAATTGAACAACAGTTATATTATTATTAGGTAATATTGTTATTTAGGAGGAAAAAGAATAATTGACATTACCAAGGTTTTCTCTATTATTTAAAACATGACTTTATTCTGAAAGTTTTATTGCAGAAACACAGTAAACAATGAGCCATTATGATAAAAAGCTCCATATATCAATGCAATGTTTAGAAGAATGTTTATGATAATTATTCTTTTTATTTTCTCCCTGTGTGTGTGTGTGTGTGTGTGTGTGTGTGTGTGTGTGTGTGTGTTTGATGCTGTTATATGATAGATACGGGGATAATGGGGTGTCCTGTTGCTATTTATCTAATGTTGGAAATAAAAAGCAAAAACATTCTCAGAGCTGATTAATAAGTGATGAGGTGCTGTTTCGTATTAATCCCTGAACATTTCATTCCTCTTTCTGTCCGTCTTTCCTAAATCACACTTTTGGAAGAGTGTGTACGTTAGTATAACATTATTATTTTATTATTATCCTTGGGTCAAACTGCTGCTGATCCCTGAAGTTATAATTACTATTAATATTTAAGTTATTAATGCTGTAACATTTGGAACTGAAGTTTCAGTACATTGGTCTAATAGTCACTGATGAATATGGATATTTGTTGATCTTTTCTGGCTTTTTCAGGCTTTTTAATTTAAGTTTAATGTTGGTGTTACTGTCACTTTAAGACATTGACTTGAGTAATAAAAACTCCATGCTAGCAGTGGAGACACATGGTTTTCTTACCTTGTCCTACATTATTTTGGAGCTAATTCTCTGAGTATATATATATATATATATATATATATATATATATATATATATATATATATATATAAGGACAGAACTTGGACATGTGTAAACCAGGAATAGCTACTAGTCAACATTTGCCATTATACCTTGACACAAATAGCAATTAACTTGAATAAAAGGTTGTCATTCTGTTATCTCTATAGTCCACACACACACACACACACACACACACACACACACACACACACACACACACACACACACACACACACACACACTTATATGATAACAACCACTTTTATGAAACTATCTAAGATACTTGATTATTGATCTGATACCAGGGTGGAGTCCTATTAATATAAATTCTAATTAATAACAATTTATAGCTTATGAATTAATAATTAGCATTGATAATTATGATTTATTTATAAATAATAAAACCTACTACTAATAAATCCTGACAGCTGGAAGTTATAGTATATGTATAGATATATTGCTTATTTTATATATATTATTTTTTATTATACTTGTATTATACCAGATTATACTTTAATTTATTTATATTTATTATATATTTAATATTTTACCAATAATTCCATGTGTAATAATCTATTTTATAGCAATATCTGGTGTGTACAGGCATCTATTTTTATTTATTTTTTAAATTATTTTATCTTCTCTATGTTGTTGTTAGTATTTAGGGTGTTTATTTGACATATTTCCCTTGTGTTTGTGTGTCTATAGTTTCATAACAGTGCTGTATGTGACGTTTTAAAGCTTCAATTTCCCAAAGAATTAATAAAATCCTATTTAATCTAATCTAAAGTTGTGTTGAAGTTACTCCAGCAGCTTTATATTGAACAACCAGTGAAGATCAGCAATTAAATATAAAATATATTTAATATATAGACATTTGATGCTGAAAAGTCGAACGTTTATTTTGAAAGTGACCCATCCTCATTTAGTCTCTGTTAGTTTCTATTTTCCCACCGATTCATTTAATCTTTCCTAAAATACATAATGAAAATGACCTCAAAATATTGAGCGTGGCCTCATTCTTCTTCTTTCTGTGACTCTTTTACACGACGCTATGTGTTCACATTAAAAAAAAAGGTTTTTGTTATAAAAGACAAACGATGTTTTATGGAACCACTACGTTCTTTAAAGAGTACAGCAGGGCTTTGATGGCTTATGACTCAGGCAATTAGAGTTGAGGAGTGTTACATTAATAGGCTATTATGCATCCTTTCTAATTAGATATTAGCCATGATGATACATGAGGGGATATTACAGAGATGTAGGACTAATTATAAATGGGAACTTTTTAATGTATACAGTATAAAATACATCCGAGCATGCTGTATTTTAAAACGTCTTCCTCATAAAAGTTCTCACACAGCAGAAAATTGTTGAAATTCAGGCTGCAGCTTTGAGTTTTGGTTCCAGTCGTCATCACTCTGCTGTCAGACACATCAGGAGCTGCAGTGTCAAGCAATATTGTACCATTCTTCAAAAAAGCCTCAAGTTCTTTGAAGGATGAAGGAAGTGTAAATCTACAGAGTCCTAAATTATTGATGTTGTAGCTACAGGTAAGCTCTGAAATAAAATAGAAAACTCGCAGCGAAAGAAGTGAAAAATACCAAGCATTGTCCTGGTTTTAGCTCCCCTTAATGCCAGAAAAAAAGCTAAATTTGATCATCTCCATCCTGCAGCGTAGCTATGGTTTATTTATTTGTACAACGAGAAATAAAAAGTTATAAGAAAAACAACACAAAGTTACAAAATGTTCTAACACCAGTATAAATGCCAAACTCAAATTGAACTTTTCAATTCAAACAGGAATATATGTTTTAACTTTTAATTATTTTTTTTACTTCCTGACGTGCTAAACACGGGAGTCCCACAGGGATACGTTCTCGGGCCACTTTTGTTTAAGTCAAAATCCATGTAAAACTGAACAAATGATCTTTTTTAGTGGTTTTCTCATACAGATTTTAAGCATGGTGGTGGGTGATACTGACTGATGCCTGTTTTCCCCCTCGGGCCACACTCACTTACTGCTGAGATTGCTCAGTAAACTCAACTAGACTTGATTTGGCTGCTGCTGATATCAGCTTCTTCTTAGACACTTTGTGTAAATGCTGAACGTCTGTTGCTGTGTGCTGAAGAATACCAAAGAGACTGCATGTAAAAAATTAGGCAGCAGGCTCTGACGTCCTGTTGATATTAACTCTGGCAGTTTGATATATTCAACAAAAAAAAACCCAACTTAAATCTCAAAAGTTCAATAGCTGTAGAAACCAAGGTTATTATTGTTTATGAAAACTAAGGAAATAACAAAAGTTAGAATAAATAAAAACTAGGCTTCACTGAAAAATATAAATGGTGCCGTTTGTTTACAAAACTAGAGGAATTGTGAAATTTAAAGCTGCAACTAAACTATTTTGATAGATGATAGGATAGGATTGGTTTCTATTAGGACTGTATTTAGTCAATCTATCGATTATTGAAATGATCAATGGATTAGTTTGGTTCATAAAATGGTGTTAAATGTTTTTTTTTCATTCAGACCAACAGTCCACAACCCAAAGATCATCAGTTTACTGTTATAGAAGAATAAAAAAAACAGGAAATAATCAGAGAAAAGAGAGAATTTGGACATTTTCTTCTTAAAATTGACTCAAATGGATTAATCAGCTATCAACATAGTCAGTCCTTAATGTACATTACCATTCACCCAGATAATTTAGTGTTTTCCATGAAAAGTCACACTTTTATTTACCACCATGAGTTGTAAATATAAATATAGTCAAGACATTGTCAAGGTTAGAAACAATGATTTGAATTTGAAATACTTTTTCCTTCTGTTTTCTATCGTCTCTAAGCAGCTAAACTGTTTCCAGCTGTGCTAACATGTTAGCATCAAGGGTTTTCTAACCATCCATTAACCTTCTGATGAACCATTATACACCTATGTGGATATTGATGCACCAAAAACCAGACGCTTGCAGCTAGAACAGTCATTTACCACATTAGTGGTAGTAGTTTAAAGTTATCTTTATTGAAAAATCAGTGCTTTTCTTTCAAAAATAAGGAAATTTCTAAGTGACCCCAAACATTTGAATGGTGGTATAATAGTAGGAACTAATAATTTCAGCTCTAGAGAAATAATATGTTAGTATTCTACTGTCTGGGCAGGATTTAGAATGCAGTTTATTTAGACTGACTATTCTAGTTTTTATGGACAGGTGTTTTTTTTATTATTTTGCAACAGCATAATGTTTTGTGGAGTTTTGATTACACTCTATGCTAATGTGAAAGCGGCTTCAGAAAACTCAAATCCTTTGGTACGAATACGTTAGATTTCCACCTCAGTTCACTCTCAATGGGCTTTAAGGCACTGGAGGTCGTTCAGACTTTAAACAAGGACAAATAGATCAGAACGCATCCCCACGGTCTGTAATAACTCGTGTTGGCTACCTGTTACTTTCAGAATGCAATTCCATTGAATTTAAGAGTCTTCTTCTCAATAATGGCCTCTCCAGACGCCACTGTCCTTCATCTGAGCAGCACCTTCACCAAACCTGGTGAGAATGTTTAGTATTTAGCACAGAGTTGTCTTTCTGCTAATCTAAAACTTGAATTAACACAGTGAAACTGATACGGATCATGTTTTCCTCGACAGAGAGAGAGAGACAGAGCGATTTTTCAAAGGCTCAAATTATTTTCAAACATCCGACTCGATTCTCTGTGTAAAGAGTTTGAACTTCTTCCCACTGCAGAGATTCAGATTATCAAAGACTATTTTTTTGTCTACGGTTCTTTTTTTCTTTTTTTTTTCATTTCGTCTGATGTTGCAGTTGAAAAGCAGCCTTTTTAATTCAGTTTACTCTCATGAAGAATTGTTATTGCATATTTACTTGTCTCGTCTCTGCCGTTTTTGTTCCATTTCCCATTTCGGCTTCAGAATTTTGTTGTTTTTTTAATGTGTTATTACCCTCTGGTGCACTTTGAACGGCCTCTGATATAAAACAGTCCTTTATGAAAAACATCTAAACTTGAGCGTCGTTATTTCACAATAACAACAGGTGGTGACAAAGCTGTCTGATACTTAGAATTAGCCCAAACCTTTTGTTCGGTACTTCTAGAGGCTGGTGCAAGCAAAGAAAGAATTTAAATGGATGACCTATGACCTCTGGCGGCAAACAAACAGGCCAAAGTATGGATGCTGGTCTTTCAAGTTGGAGGAAGCTCATTTTCGGCTATGTTAGCATGTTAGCTTGCTTGCTAGCTGTGGTTTCTGCACAAGCCTTTTTTTTTTTTCTATCGCCATGCTACAAGACTTCATCTTTAAACATGTATGCTAATCCAGCTTTGGCACACATGCCCTCAAAGAGAGGACTCATGAGGAAGATCTGGCCCCAGAACAGCCAACATGCAATCAGTGCAACTCCTCTGAGGACGAGTGAAGCTCATTTAGTGAGACCGGAGAACTGAGCGCAGTCTTGATATAGATGCTACACCTCATTAAGAAATAATGAGAGTGACCTACACTATAATTTACTTGATAAGTGCAAATAGACTCTCATTTAGAGCGGCGGTATTAGTCAGCCTCCCTCTCACTGAGCACAGCTACTAATCAGAGTGGCTTCATGATTTGGTCCATTTTTAAAAGCCCGAGTCTTAGTTTTGTGTGATAATAGAAATCGTGGCAGCCGACGAACAAATAGAAACAAAGGCAGAAACACGGAGAAAAATAAGCCCACATATATTACAGGCCTCAACAACAGCTGGCTCCTGCATTTATTGATGTGCAAAGATAAATCCACACACACACACACACACACACACACACACACACACACACACACACACACACACACACACACACACACACACACACACACACACACACACACACACACACACACACACACACACACACACACACATAGAAACATTTGCACATAAAACCTCCTGAAGTCAGCACATTTCTAGATGGTAAATAAGCCTGTGAGCTGCTTAGCCATGCTGGTCAGGCTTCAGGCATTACTAGAGCACATAACACACACACACATGCACACACACACACACATGCATGCACATGCAGTAAACATTAGCAATATTTTCCCATTTCCTCTGGGAGAGCAGTAGATCTTCATGGGGGGCTGAGCCCTTCACTGGTAATAATCTGCCTTCCTTCACTCTGCCAGGGAGATGAATCATGGTGGATGGGGTCACTCAAAGAGCCCTAATGTGCCACGGGAAGGCTGGTCTTTATGGTGTGTTTTGGTGTGTGTGTGTGTGTGTGTGTGTGTATTGTGAGGTGCACAGAGAGGCCAAGGATCTTGTTCAGATGTTGTCAGAGATACAGAGATGTTCCTCACAAAGCTTTGACAATAAATCCTAAATACACTCGTGTAGATGTACAGTACAGGCCAAAAGCTTGGTTTGACTAATCTCCAGATAAATGCAGTGTTGGTTTGGTTCAGAGGCTGAATTAGATAGAAAAGTGTGTGGATTAAAAACATAATAAGTCTAGATTTGTGTAGTGATATCTCTAACAGACAGAGATTCAGGAACGGTTCCTGAGCATCGTTATATTTACTCTTCTAAAGGTCAGAGACCAGAATTCATGATTTTAAGGAATCTACAGAACAATCTATTTGGTCATTATCCGCTGCCCACACACCATTTTCCTTTTTCCTTTTCCTGTTTGATAACATATGCAAAACAAAACCTCACATTACAACCTCCTGGGAATAGAAGTCATTCAGATTCAAGGACTTAAAGGAGGAGTTTGACATTTTAGAACATTTATTTTTTTTTTGCTTATAAGCATATTTCCCAAAATGTCAAACTATTGAAGAATCTCGTTGGCAGATATAGAACAAATGTATTGATCTCATTGAGACTTCATTTAATCCTTAAGTATATCAGTGGCTTTAACACTGGTTTTATTTACCTGCACATTATCATTTGATTTGGAGCTGTCATGTATTTGCATAGTCACACAGACACGAATATTAAAAATGTTTGACTCAAGTGAGTAATATACAAATAGATTATTTATAAAATATATATAAATTATTCATAAAAGTAAGAAGTGAAACAACAACAGGTCAAAAACAAAAAAATGTACTTATTTCTATTAGCGGTGCAGTATATTTACTGTGTCTCTGTTCAAATAAACAAACAAACAGTCAAATAAATAAAATTAAACAAGATTAAATGGGATTTCTGGGAATTTTAACTCTATATTCCTCTTCTTTAATCAGTATAAATCACTATTATTATTCCTGTCTTTTTTACCCTTGTCCTGTGATTCATATGAACAGCATGAATATATTTAACTCCATGGATCATCCATAATATTAAGTGTGCAAACCAAATAGTGGTTGTGCTGCTTATTGGAATATTAAGATGAGATATTTCTGTTGGACTCAGTCTGGAGATGAAAGTGTAACTTATCTCAGCGGCTCGGTCCTTCCCTCTGGGGTTTAAATAAAATGTTAAATGTGTTTGTGCGAAGCTGTCGTCACCGGGAGAAACGACGGAGCCGTTCGTTACTGAAAATGACCCAAAACGACATATATTTCTGTTTCAAATGACAGAAGCTCTCGATCAGCCGTCGTAATGGGAGGAAGGAGGAAATCAGATGTTTTAATGTACAGTATATCAACAAGGTCCTCGCAGGAGGAAGGCCGGGAGACGGCTATTAAAAGTTCTGCTGCACAAAAGAGCGAAGAATGACACCTCCAGGAAGTAGTCATTTCCCAACCAAATACAATTTTGACCCTTAATTTATGTTTTCATACCTTTTTTTTGCAGTCAAAACTTAAAGGTTTCACAAGCACTAGCTGCTGGTAACACCTGGGGGCCTGACTAATACCTGGAATATCTCATCCAATGTTCATCACTGCTCCAGTAAATAGTACAGTTCAGTGAAACAAGAAATATTTCTAATTCAGGGTGAAGACTATGGCTCCATCACTCTAACCACATACAGTATAACCACATTTGCTTAATTTATTAGCTTAAAAAGAGTCATAGCTACTAAAAAGATGCTTGTTTCTTTTCTTCTCCATTTCTTTTTTCTTCTGCTGAGTCAAATGATTCAAAATATGCTTCATTCTCCAAATAGATTAAAAATCAGCTACTGTCGTGTTTTCCTTCCTGATCGGCTCCTTAGTTTATCAAACTGATAACTCAGCTGTGCTGTTTGATGAGAAGTTTGACAGCTGTGCTCCAGCGGATGAATTCAGATCAGGCGATTAGGCCTGAGCCGAACTACGCCTGCGACCAATCGGAAAAGACTATTCACCCAGACGCTGGCATCATATGATATATTACAGGAAATATGAAGATATGATTGTTAAAATCAGTTAAATCTGATAGAAAAAGGAACAGGGAAAGAAAATGGAACCGAACGGAGAAATTAAATCACAATCCGAGCAGCGGTAGGAAAAACAGATCCATAAGATTTGGCAGCCAAAGATTGGATTACGGCGTCTGGTGCACCACCTCCACTCACATACAGGGACATTGTAAACCACCTTGTTCTTATAAATGGATGGAAATGTGATTTTAGTCCTGCAGCGGGCGCCTAATAGAGTTTCCTGACGTGATTACTGTGCAGCAACAAAGCCGCGGAAACAAAGGAAAACCTCACAAGATGGCGTCGCGTCCTAATCCATCAACACAGACCTTCACTTTCCCTGTAAACCACAGTGACTGTGTTTGCTGTTATTGATTGTAAATTGGTTGTTTTCTTTAGTATCTGATCAACTGTAAATTACCCAAAAAATTACCTGAGGCTTTAATTTATTTCAATCACTTAACAGATCAAATCTTAGCAAAACTGAAAAATTATGGTGATTTACTTAAATTCTTTTATTATGACTGTGTATAACTTACAGTTTCCAAAAGTCAGATTACAGTACTGTAGTTAAAAGTCTTGCAGCTGCTTCCTCTGCATATTTTACCACAGAAACTTTGAGTTGCATGTCATACTTTTTATTTTTTTTCGATTGAGAAAATAACATTACCAGTCAGGGTGTTCTTTAATGTCATAGGAGCAAAAAAAACATGGTGGTTACATCTTTGATCTTTTAACAGGAAAGAATAACGCCCACACACTGTCAATCACTTGACAAATTAGTCATTTTAATGCAATGACGTTTGCCCTCCTCTCCTACGCACCTGTCTTTTAGCATCTGGTCTTTAGGGGTGCTCACAGAGGCACGTTATTTTTCACTAGTACAAACTAGTACATTTGTAAATGTTGGAGCTGTATTCGTAGTGTTTTCCTCCACAACATTCAATTATGACCTCTTCATTCCAAAAGGCTGTGGCTTGACAGGGGTAACGGATAGAGCCTAAACAAACATAGAGGATGACTCAAAGTTTCCCAATAGCACTAAAGCAACGTTTACCAGCTTATAAAGTTACCTCAGCTATGACGATCAATGTTATTGTCTGCACCGGACACACAGCACCACACCACTAGGGATGGGAAGTGATACGATTTTTACGATTCTGATTCTATTATTGATATTGCTTCACGACACGATTCTTTATCGATTCTAATTTTGGAAAAAACGAGTTTGATTAGCGGACGACACGGTGGTGCAGGGGTTAGCGCTGTTGCCATACAGCAAGAAGGTCACAGGTTCAAGACCTCCTTGGTCCTGGGTCTGGGACCTTTCTGTGTGGAGTTTGCATGTTCTCCCCGTGTCTGTGTGGGTTTTCACCAGGTTCTCCAGCTTCCTCCCACAGTCCAAACACATGCTGAGGTTAATTGGAGACTCTAAATTGCCTGTAGGTGTGAGTGTGTGAGTGAATGGTGTGTGTGCCCCACGATTGGCTGGAGACCATCTGGGGTGTATCCCTGCCTCTCGCTGTAACGCACTGGGATTGGCTCCAGCAGACCATGTGACCCTAATGAGGAATAAGCAGGTATAGAAAATGAGATGAGTTTGATTAGCATAAAGTTAGTTTACTTGGAAGTCACGACCTTACAAACTCAACCGCAACACATTTTACCTAATAGAAATAAAACATTCTCCTTTTTAAAAGGATAAATGAGCTGACTACGCACTCAAAAATAACTATAAAGAAAGATAAATACTGTCAAATATGACGGAACAGTGCATTGTGCAGTTTTTCAGAAAGGATTCATAACCGTAGAGGTGACAGCTGTTGCTGCAGCTGCTGCTGGTTGAGATGTTTCACGCCGATGCATCAAAAACACGACACTCCATTCACGTTATTCCATGTTGTGTGTGCACGTTTGTGCATATTTGTCGTGTTCCCTCGAGGTGCGTTCACAAGCACCTCGTCAACTTCGAAATCTGTTCTCGATTTGCCACGAAGGTCGTTAAAAACAGGAAAGTTTCCATTTTTTCTTACTGGTTTCGTATGTTTAATATTCAGCATAGCAACAAAAAAAACATAGATTCCAATCTTCAATATCCCTAAAATAAATAAAATTGTTAACAGCGATTATGAGTCTCTAGATATTTGCGATGGTTTTCCATCTTTTCCTGAGGCATTTTTAATAATTTGATACTAAAAATATAACATTAATTTCTACATTGGCATATTTATAAAATTAGAGAGAATATTAGTTATAATTATTCACAGTTTGACACGACTGTATTAAATCATGACAATGATTTCAACCACATGATTATTGATGATAAAGATGCTCTAAACTTAATAAACGACTTATTTTAATCCATATCATGATCTTCCTGTTAATTTAACCAGATCATAACCACAGTCATTTTAATGGTTTTAGAAGAATCAGAAATGCTTTTGTGTGTGTGTGTGTGTGTGTGTTCTGCAGCAAGAGAACCAACAGTGAATGTTGTCATTTAATTCAGAGGACTTGTTGCTGTGTGTGTGTGTGTGTGTGTGTGTGTGTGTGTGTGTGTCTGAATTGGTTAATTCAAATAAACCCTTTTAGAATTGCCT
Organism: Lepturacanthus savala; assembly: GCA_030544235.1. Taxonomy (NCBI): domain Eukaryota; kingdom Metazoa; phylum Chordata; class Actinopteri; order Scombriformes; family Trichiuridae; genus Lepturacanthus; species Lepturacanthus savala. Next base: position 3,009,075 of record CM060466.1, on the reverse strand, counting down.
TAATGTGATCTGGCACCGGGTTATTTTCATTTCAAAACTGTCCAAATTCATCAAAGTTTTTATTCCACCTAATGAGAACAAATTGAGCAAACTTCAGTCATATCGAGTTCTTTCTGTGCCGAGTATTCCTCCATGGTTTCATCCGATCATGCACCATTTTTGTGACTACATCATTTTAGCCTCACTTTCCTCACATTTGTGTTTAAATACACTAAAACTGTATAAAGAGGAAGAGTGAGAGCAACTTTGGAATAACTGTTAAAATGAGGAGTCGAACCTGATGAAGTAGAATTAATGAGATGCTGCAGTTTGCAGTGTTGGGAGTAATGTGTTTAAAAAGTAATAAATTACTCTAATGCATTGATTTTTGCTGTAAGGCAGTAATTAATGTAAGGCATTACAGGGAAAATGGTAATATTTTACTCTGCAATTACAATACGTCTTCCAACAAACTTGCTAGGTTTACTTATTTTGCCTTATTTCCTTAGTGCCTTTTTTATTGCTCATTTATAATTGTGCAGCTCTTTTGTAACATATTTGTAATATAATTGCCTACATATTTTTTTATATATATATAGATTCTTGTATGTAACACATTGTTCTTCTGTCTCTGTGTGTTTTTAAGTGTTTAAGTTAAGACTGTTTTGCTACAAATGAGTCAGGGATATGCACAAGAATTCCAATGCACTTATTTAACCCCTTGACCTCCAGCCTTTTTTCAGGTTTAGGACATCCCCATAGTCAGTAGGTATATCTGGAATAAACACAGAGATGTTGGTCGACACTAAACGACCATTTATTGATCTCAAATAAACATTTTCATCCCAAAACAGCAACAAAAAAACAGTTTTCGTTCGTCGCTTCAAACAAGCGACTTTTTACTGTAGTGTTTTTTGGCTGCTAGTTTACTGAGTTTTTGTCATAAAGCTACACTGATGGTACCGTTGGACTCGTCACAGTCTCAGCTTTCATATGAGATGTCATTTGTTTGTATAACATGAAGTATCAGAGCGCTAGCCATCAAAATGTGGCAAATGGGTTGGCTTTATGATCGTATACCGATTTTCATATTTGTTAATTAATTAGCTTGGTGTTGGAGTTGTGTTTGGTGTGTGTAAATATGACTTATATGTGCTTGTAGTGGAGTTTCTCCTGTTTAATTTGATGTATAGCTTGAATATATTTGTACATGATTAGTAGAGCAATCTCAGGATCCCCCCACAGGAGGAGCCTGGAGTTTAACGGGTTAAACTGTACAAATGGCAATAAACTCTATTCTATTATTTTGGCTCGTCATGATGAGTGAACCTGCAGAAATGTTGGAGATCACATCCATCTCCACATGGACTTTATGTTAGTGAAACATCAGGATGTGAAGAACATCGTTGTGTCTCCACCTAAAGAAGTGTCCACTTCCTGAAATAGCAGCAGTAATTTAACATTTACAGAGGAGCCATAGTAACATGAAGTTAACAAGGAAGCAAGTGGAGATAAAACCACTAAACAGACTAAATGAACCTTCTGCTGCTCTGAGATTCTTCAGCATCATCGAGACTTCAACCTCAAGACATGAGAAACACTTGGAATCAGCAGCTGAATGAAAACTAGCAGCAATAATGACAACGATGAGCTATATTTAGATTAAATATATGAATAAATAATAATAAAAAAGCATTGAATTAACTTGTCCACCACCGCTACCGACACACGCTGCATCGCTGACCGATTCCTGCAGAAAAGACAGAAGCAGCAACATTTGTGGGCGACGTGTGCAGAGCTCTGACAGGCTGCAAGTCAACATCAGAGGCAGTTTAAAAGAACCTGAGCCGTCATCACTCAAAATGACACCAACAGCATATTTCACAGGAGGTGACACTTTATCCAGATATTTACGACGCGCCGTAACAGCAGTAATGGTGTATTTACTCCAAACGGATTCTAAAGTACGATTTCAGTATACGCCACTTGTTGGGTACATTTATTTGACAGCTATAGGTGCTTTGCAGATTAGGATTTTACATCATAACACCTATAAATATGATTTTAAAGATCAAACAATAGAACATTAAAGTGCTTTGATCTGTCAGTGTATTAAATCAACTCTGTTGAACTGATCCGGTCCAACACAATAAATCCCAACTCCATGTTTTAATGTTGGCTTTTTCTTCAGATCACAGGTGTCAAACACAATTTACTTCATGTGCCACATTCAGCGCAATGTCAAAGCAGTAAAACTTTACATATACCAGCATATTCCTCCCCTTGTTTTATGTATAAAATGTGTTATAAATATTTTTTTTGCAGCTGACTTGTACTAAGACGTAATTGCAGAAGAAACTACTGTTGATTTATATGTATTTTAATGTGTAATTGTCTCATTTATGCTTTATTTATACTTTTAGTCTTTTGTCAAATGCCCATATTACTTTTAGTCATATTTAGTTAAGTTTTATTCTTTTTTGTTTCATCACATTTCAAAATCTAAAGTGTTTTAGTCTAGTTTGACAGCAGGTTGATAGTAATGTTACGTTTAATAAAGCAGGTTAAAACAGTAGCAGAGAGTCGGTTCTTGTGATGAAATAACAGACGTCGCTGCATTTAGTGCCGACAGCACTGATGGATGCTACACACACACACCTGGCAGCAGCACTGGAGGAGACATACAAGCGATGAGCATCCAGCGATTTTGATTCTACTTTTAAAAAAAAAGTCTGTGACGAAAAAAGAAAGAGACATTTTTATTAAGTTGTTATTTAATTATGTAGAACTAAGAAGTATATGTGTTAATTCCGGGACATCTTCTTGTTGTCATTATGAAAAAAACATTGTTAAATATATTTCGTCTAGTTTCATCTGAGGAAATTAACACTGATGTGATGTCTGAGCACCGAGCAGCATTTCTAATATTTCTGGATGTCGGCTGTGGTGTTTTGCCTTTGATGATGTGAAAGTTAACGATGGATCAGTCCCATCGCCACCATCCAGCACATGAATGTAGCGTTAGTCAACGACTGCAGTGTAGTGGTGTAACTGAGTGATAGATAGCAGCAATAAAACAGCAGCATTCCTCTATTACGTCCACGTTGTGAAGTCTCTGTGTCGTACTGTAACTAAATCAGCAGCAGTGAGTGACAGCAAAGGGCTTTGGAGGTGTCAGCATCAACGGCTCTTCTGCTGAGGCTCAGCTGCACGTCGCCTTCACATCCCCCAGAGAAATTATCAGCAAAACAGTCTTGTATTTGTCTGTTCTTCATCCAATGTACGAGAGAAGGTGTCGTATGATTTTAATGACTGTGACGTGCTGAAGAAAACAAAATGCAATGCAAGAAGATAACTGATGTGTTATATTACATAATACGAGTTAAGGCTTATTGTTGTTAATCCGTTTAACTCCAATGAATCCTTCTAGATTAATATTTACTGTATATATGACAGCAGAGAGTGTATTAATACTGTCCCATGTTTAAAAAACACTCAATCCACAGAGAAACATACACAGCCTGTATTCAGAAACTGAGCCTTAAAACAAGCAGTCATGACTTCCGTGAAGTTGTGATGTCACTACTATACAGTCACCACCAACACCCCCCACAGCCATTTAAAGAGGAGGAGGAGAGGCTTAGAAAGAAGCTGGAGAAAAGAAGTGGAAAACTAGACTGAGATGATCTTTGCTGCTTCAAATCTGGTTGTTGATGTCACAATTCACTATAAAACACAGGAAAGTGGAGAATATGGGACATTTCTTCATGTTTCACCACAAAGACCAACATATAAAGACAATAGTTTTACAAAACATTAAAATAGAACATTTAAATGTAGTTTGTATGTGTGTGTGTGTAATTTGTCTCACAGTTTAAATATTCAGACATTTTTGACTCTTTTTCCTCCAGTTTGATGCAGCAAATTGACCTGATCAGTATCTATGTGATATATAAACATGCAGGGATCAAACATGTTCATTTTATACATTGATGACACTAATTAAGGTGAAGATGAAGAAGTTTCAACCTCTTTTCTAGATCCTCAAACTTTAAAACGGGTCAATTTGACCCATAACATAACAGGAGGGTTAACTACCCAACGAGCCAAAAAAGACAGATATCAATTTATCCAGTACTAGTTAACAACTTAGACATCAGCTGTTCTGCAGTAATGGACTTAAATAAACCAAGTTTCTCTGGTTAATTAACCCCCGTCTGTATATCAGCATGGATGAAGCCTGATGTCTGGGTCTTTTCTAGGACTAGAGCTCTAGAGCTAAGCAGAACCCCATGATCTAGACCTAGTTAGTCAGGAGTTCATCCTACAGCAACATCATCCACATCAGACCATCATCATGTTATTATTGAAGGTTAAGATACAGAAAAATGGCTGTTTTAATTAGATGGGGGGACCTGGCTGTTGATCTCTTTGTGTGAGGGAGAATAATAGAATTGCATTGAATAAAAAAACAAAAAACGAGGTGGCTCATTCTGTGGCGCTGCACCGAACATTGGTCTATGAGTGTGAAACTCTGCAGAGGTTTGTTCACTGAACACATGACAGGTGGTTTTCTACCTGCCTGAAGGACGAATGCATCAGCAGGAATCAAGAATTAGGCAAATCAATCAAGAATGTATTGTTGTTTAAAAACATAACCTGAAGAGAGACGGATTTAGTAGTAGTGTTTTCATCAAAGCCACTTCTTTAACGGTGACTTTGACCTTATTTGACTGAACTGTCCCTTTACAAAAACACCTACGGCATCCAATAGCATACAGCGTTCCTATTTAGGAATTCCGAGCAGAGAAAACCAGTGAACGGTGAGACGTTGAGTCTCTGTTGCCCCTCGTCCGTCCATCTGTCTCTTCCTGTCTTTCCTTCTTTCCCTCGGTTTCTGCTCCACAGCAGCTGCTTCTACCAAACAGCTGCCAATTGCTCGGAAGAGATGCCCCCTCACGCTGAATCCTGATTGGGTCAGGGCGATACGATTCAGCGCCGCGTCTGACAGCCACGTACGAGAAAAGGTGATGGAAGGCAGTCGGAGGGACGAGACGAACCGGGGGGAGAAATAACAAAAAAAAAAGGTGTGAAGACAGGAGGGACGATGGCGGAAAAAAGAACAATAGAGAAAAAGCACAGAAAGAGGAAAAAGTAGAGGCGAGAAAGACAGAAAAAAAGAGGCTTTCAAGACAGCTGAGGCCTGCCAGAGAAGATGAGGAGGAGGAGGAGAGATGAAGGGTCCCTCTGTTGCAGCGAAGAGATTTACCACCACATACAGTACGTACACCTGCAGCTTTATGTCACACCGTCCTCCATCAATCTAAGAACGCGGCACATGTTGGAAAAATAAACACATTTGTGTGACATTTAGACTCAGAGTCCGATATCAGCATCGTTGATTCACTGCTGTAAAACACCTTATTACCCTCATGCAAAGGGAGCCGGGAGTGGGTTTGATGCAATGAGCTGCTGCTGCTCATGTTGATCTATTCTGCAACAAGCGTGTTGTAGCTTAGCGAACGGCGGGGGGGGCGGAGCTTCACGGCGACAAAGGCCGTCGCTTCTTTAGTAATTATGATGAGTTATTTTAACATTTGTAAAACTACAGCACAGGCCAAAAGTCTGGACACACATTCTCATTCTATGTGTTTCATTGTAGATTCTCACTGAAGGCATCAAAACATTAACATTAAAATCTCTGAAATGTGCAAAATTGTTTTAAATGTGGTTTTTAAGCCTTTTTCAGATCAACCACTCGTCTGTGTTAACCTGTTAAAATCCAAAACCCATTGGGTTGCATTGAGTTTTATTGATAAATCCCAGTAAAAACCTCAGCTCCACTAAATAAAGTATTTTATCTGTAGTAAAACACAATGTTACTGTTACAGCATCAATATATATCATCAATATCCACATCATCAATACAATAATTAATAGTTTAATATAATATCAGTGGTAGGGCTGCTAATTGGCTCCTTTATAATATATATATTCTTCATTCTTCATGTTCTGGAATGATCCTCAGTGTGATTTTATGGACAAATAATTGACCTTTGAACTCTTATCTCATAAGAACTTAACTTTGCATTGAGGGCAATTTATTTTTTGCTCTATAACAGCAACATAAATAGATTCTGACTCTTCTGTAGTCACTTCACATGTTGTAGATTTATTTTAATTCCAGGTTTAAGTCCAATAACCTTTGTGTTTGTAGAGATATTCAACATTTATTATCATTTATAGCAGGAAAACTGAAAAATATGCCTGGGGTTCAACTAATCTAATTGTCCTCTGCTCCAAATTTAAATGACTTTTAATGGACTTTGAAAGGGAATTTAACCCAGATCACTTAACTAAGATCTATACAATGGAATATGTCCTGTTTTATCATGAAAATACTGTTTGTTAGTTAGAATTCTAACCATCTGGTAAGAAGTTGTGAGTCTTGGTTCACTGATTGGAGACAGTCTCCTGATTAATGTCACCAAGTTTCATGTCGGTACCTCAAACTCTCTAGCGCCACCAACAGGTCAAAGTTTGTGCACCACGACATCATTTTCCACCATTTTGGAAAAAATGTATAATTATCAAATTTGCACAATCTGCCCTTTCATTTTATCGTTTTTGCTAAACTTCCAATAAATGGTTTATAGTGATATTTCTGCTAGACAACACTGGGATATAGATTTGTTTGATACGATGCAGATGACATATAATTAGTTTCTCACACAGTGATGAATCAAGTTATGGCTCCGCTGTTGATTATTTTTTTAAACCGTTGCAAAAACTCATTCGTGCAGCTCGATGACTCCAGGCGCCGTCGTCCTCCCACTCAGAGCAGCCTGATTAAGGGTCAAGAGGTGGAATCTGTTGTCGGCTAAAAATACCTCGGTTCACTAATGGATGACGATCTCACCTCTAAATGTAGAAATGAAATAGTTATAGAAGGAGCCGTCAATGACCTCTCTGTCTATGGAAACAGGACGGGTTCACGTTAATCTTATACAAATCTATATGCAACTGCTAAAAAGTCCAGTTTTAAAAAGGGAAGCTGTGATTTGTCAATGAATGTTTGGGCCTTTCCAGTATTTGCTGGTTTAGTGGTAAATTTAGTTTGAAATAATAATCTGTTCACTGTTACTTTATTAGATGGTAGTATGGATGTATTAAATACTGTGTATTGGCATATAGTCGTATATTGGTATTAAATACTGAAGAATTAAATGATTTGTTAGCTTTTTTTAGTGAGTATGTTAATCTACTTGGTTGGATGTAGTGGTAGTATGGAGGTTAGTGGTTTAATATTATAAATATTAAATCCTGTTACTGAAGATGGATCTATACTTTATTTTGTTGATCTGATTTTTAGTTGTAGTGATGTAGATGTAATATTAGATATTGATAGTGAATCTAGTTGTGTAGTTAAGCTTATCTGGTGGTTGGAGACTTGAGATATATATATATTTAATATTTTTACCTTTGTGGAAGCAGATTTAATAGCAGTAGCCTTTAATTAAGAGGTTAAATGTGTTTTTTTGCCTTTGGTGATTTTTATTTTTAGTTCATTATTTCTTTGCTTATTTTAGGGATTTTCAGTGATTGATTTGACTAATGTTCTTTTGGTGATGATGAGTTTTTTACTTTAAAAATGTTGTGTTTTGACGACGACGATGCATTTCCTGGGAATCAAGCATCGATGGTCCCAGCGTCCTCCGACATTTTGAACCTTTTAATGTGATTTCTTCGGGACATTTCCTATGCTGAAACTCTAAATGTGTGTGTAATCCACTGGAACACTTGCAAAACTGGACGTATTACTGTAGTTATTGTATGCAACATTGATCGTTTTTTTCTTCTGGTTTCACGCCATAACCTTTCCCGTTAATGGAGAATTCATCAGATTTTCTACCTGTATCCCAGGATTAAATGCTAACAGAATAGTATGGATCCGTATTAAAGTCCAATACCAAGGATGCACCGTGTCTAGAGTGAATAGGAAGCAGGTGGTTGCAGGCGTCCAGCAGACTCGTCTGTTCTCTGACAGCGAAGAGGGAAATCTCCATCCTGTCAGCGGCGTCTTCATCAGGAGTTTCATTCCTGACCTTCTGACACCAGATACGAACACCCCTTCATCCCCTCAGCCGTCTCCTCCTCCTGTAGCTGCCGCTGGACGCGTTAGTTGATGTATTTTAATTGTGGTGCCGCGCCGGTCATACTTTACGACAGGGTAGTCATCATGGTTGTTCTTATTGCGGTTTGGATGATGCTAAATGCTCATTGATGCAGCGCTGCCGGGTCTGTGTTAACTAATGTGATTTCATCTTTGTTTGATGTTGTACTTAATGCTGCAAAACCAAGAGCCCCGGGGGACAGATAATGTCAGACTTGAGCTTAAATGACTGTCGTGACTTGTGAGGAAGACGACGAAGAAAAAAACAGCTGCACAGAGCATAAGATATACTAGCATAAGATGTACTAGCATATCCTGTGCATCCAAGTCTATGAATCTAAACTTCATTTGGGCCTATGAGGATTCTGTACAACTGTAAAACCAAATAAAATTGGAAAAACAAATCTGGGAAAAATTGGAGAGTTGACAGATCTGCCTGACAATCAGGTGTCAAAGTCATGAGTCCAAAGAATGGAATGCTAATTATGTCATAGTCTTCCTTATAGGTCTTTGGAATATTCAGGAAAATATCACATCTTCTCCTCTCCTTATTGGTATCAGAAGATAAGTATTGCTGAAATATCAATAGGACCGATTTTATTGCCTGGTGTGGACCAAATAATCAAACTAGTCTTGTAGAAGCATATTAAAATAGACATAATGCATAATGCATCCATTTGTCTCTATAGTTCTCTGTTAGCCAGATAAACGGCTAGCTAACATAGTTACATACAAAGCTAGCTAGGCAGCTAACATCGTTACATACACAGCTAGCTAGGCAGCTAACATAGTTACATACATAGCTAGCTAGGCAGCTAACATAGTTACATACATAGCTAGCTAGGCAGCTAACATAGTTGCATACATAGCTAGCTAGGCAGCTAACATAGTTACATACATAGCTAGCTGGGCAGCTAATATAGTTACATACATAGCTAGCTGGGCAGCTAATATAGTTACATACATAGCTAGCTGGGCAGCTAATATAGTTACATACATAGCTAGCTAGGCAGCTAACAGGAAGGATTTTGCACATTAAATGTTGGCTAGTCAACATGGCTTCAACAGTGTTTTTACTTCACTTAAATAATAATAATCTGTTAATACTCTCCATTCATGCACCGCTGTCAAATGTTGAAAATGATTATTAAATTCCAGGTCTTTATTCATGTTCTGATGCGTATATGATTAACAGTTCAAGAAACTACATAAAATAGGGGATTCACTAGTCAGGTACTCGGAATGTTGACTATTAAATTAGCATTTAACTCTTAATACATACTTAAATGTGCTTGAAACTCTAAAGTTACTATAGATCTAAGGTCTACAGGAGCAGGAGGTGCAGGAAATAGAACAGCATCTGATAAATGCTGATAAATAAAGCAGTAGGCCGTTATTTGCAGGGGATTGTAATGAATGTAGCAACAACTATGTAAATATATACAGGCCATTATTTTTCACACAATAAATATGCTAAGTCTGGTAATTAGAAAGAATAGGCTGATAAATAAACAGGTGATCACTGAGTGATCAATGCTCAGCTCAGAGGATTGTGATGAGGGCTCTCGGCAGCACTGCTCTTTGTCACATAATTAAAATTCGTCAGCCAACTCTGATCGCGTCGCACAAAAACTCAAACAACAAATGACCTCTCCAGGTATTATCCTCACCCGTGTCCCGGCAGCATGTGAATGAGCCTCGGCTCCGCCTGCGCCTGATTACTCTTCATGACGCGAAACCAGAATAAACAAGGCTTTGAAGAGGCCTGAGCCGTCGTAATGGAACATGTTGTCTGAATATTTTTAAAGATATAAACTGGAACAAGAAAGCAGTTTGAGACGGGCAGAATAAAACATTTTCTCATAAAGTCTAAAGACTTTCTAACAGTCCCCGTGCACCACAGTGCACAACCGATTTAGATGAAACGGATATCGAGCGTGACAATTTTTCTCCTTTGAGTGAGAAATTGTAGTTTTCCTTTTCTTGCACTTGCAGAAAGGCCAGAAGCTGAATGTGATGAGCAGATGTGCAAGCATGAACGTTTATAACCTAATTCACCATTCTTTATTATACCATAATATCACAATAACACAATTTGTGAGGAAATCCACCTGAGCCCCAATGTCCAAACTTGATTCTCATATTGTGACAGTAAATTTAGTGGATCCTTATGTTTCAGGAGCTTCTTGATCAAGATGCTTCAAAACTGTCAAAACACGGTTAAATGAAATAACACGAGGATGAAAGTTTAACAGGGAAAATCTGAGTCGTGACATTATAGATAGAGAAAGAGCTTGAAGCAAATCTACGTATATTAAAAGTCAGAACTCAGAGTCACCAGATAATTGTTTTCACATTCCTTTAGTTTTATTCACGAAATGCTTTGCACTGTAGAGCCGAAGCTTTGGATCAGGCTGATGTGGATAAAAGACTTTATTACTTCATGTAGTGAAGTGGAAAGTGAAGTTGCAGGGGTCGGAGGGGTCAGCGCGCACGGAGCATATTCCACTTTCATGCGGTAGACCGGGTTTGCGTCCCATCGCCGACCTCATGTTTTCTTTAAACCACAACCACAATCTTTACCTGACCTTAACCAAGCTGTAGCTGCCAAACACAAAGAGGGTAGACTTTAAAAATACTGGCAGAGAGTGATAGAAAACTCTGGATATAATCCAGGATTTCACATTTTCGGTTTTGACTGGTTACACAGCTTCACAAAAAGGGAGAAATTTTGCCTCAAGGCCTCCTGTCAGGTTATCTGGTTGGATTCGACCTGAACGATCTATAGATATAGATCGATAACTGACTTTCAACTATTTTACATGTGTATGCTGTGACTTTTAACTACTATAAGTTCAGACATCTTTTAGTTCTTCAGTTGTAATTACCAAGCACTTGATGTAGCCTAAGTATAGCATGTTTCTGGCTAATAAATAGGACGACATTTAAAATCACCTCTTGACTTTAGTTTTCGGGCGACACGGTGGAGCAGGGGTTAGCGCTGCTGCCTCACAGCAAGAAGGTCACAGGTTCAAGACCTCCTTGGTCCTGGGTCTGGGACCTTTCTGTGTGGAGTTTGCATGTTCTCCCTGTGTCTGGTGGGTTTTCACCAGGTACTCCAGCTTCCTCCCACAGTCCAAACACATGCTGAGGTTAATTGGAGACTCTAAATTGCCCGTAGGTGTGAGTGTGTGAGTGAATGGTGTGTGTGCCCCACGATTGGCTGGCGACCATCTGGGGTGTATCCCTGCCTCTCGCTGTAACGTGCTGGGATTGGCTCCAGCAGACCATGTGACCCTAATGAGGAATAAGCAGGTATAGAAAATGACTGACTGACTTTAGTTTTCATTCTTACATTGAAGTTGATGATGTAAGTTTCTGTGATGCTTGTAAAAGTTGTGCACCGAAACTTGATTGAAGAAGAATCGCAGGATCTGCCATTCAACGCTAGGTTTGTTTATTTCACGCCTTGATTTATGGCCAATACAGTTTTTCTTCACTCCATAACTAGACCTCACTGCTTATACAGCCCAACCTGTCAGGATACCATTACACAGACAGTGTTATATTCAGCTTCTCTGTCTTTTTCAGATTTCAGTGAAACGTGCTCCCACAAAGCTGTCATTTTTAGTTTTTTTTTTTTTCCTTTTGATGCAAAAACCTAAGCTGGGTATCCTTCAGGTATACTGACAATGATGAAACAAGGAAGTGACTTTGCTGATAACTGTGGATCCAACAATTTACCTTTCACGCTACCAGTTTGATTATTTAGTAATAAAATGTTTAGTAATTAGCATATTGTGTCCAGCGGGATCCACTTTCACACCTGCGTGGAAACCTTGGACCACGGTTCACGTCTTCACCTGAGGGACCACACCAAAGTTTGTCATTTGTAGCTGAGTCAAGTGGATCAAGACTTCCTCTTCCTGGAGGTCTCAGTCTACTTGATTTAAGGAACCTGATTGAGATTAATGCTTTCATACCAATGAAAACAAACTGAATCGCCTTTGGTCGAATGGACTGGTGCGCACCAACTGTGCTAAGAGATACAAACAATGAAGTATGATAAAAGGAAATAAAAGTTAAGAAGAAGAAAAGCCAAACTATAAGGAAGTTATTAAACATTTAGAAGTAATAGAGGACTAGAAAACTAGACATGAGTACAGGTTACTGGAGTCAAGCAGATCAAGACCGCCTCTTTTTGGAGGTCGAGGCTTGATTTTGTGAACCCGAGTGCAACTGATGCTTGCCACAAATTTTAATTTTGATGCATCCTTAGTGGAATGGAACTTCAGCAATCATGGAGCACAGGGAATAGGAATCCATGAAAAAATGGATCAGATCATTTGGATCAGCAAAGCCCCTATACAGCCAATGGAATTATATTCTGATCAAGGACACGTCAGACATCTGGCAAAGAAAAGTTTAACAGGGTTCAATGTTAGACAATAAAAGCTGAGGTGGTGAATCTCATTAATGTCTGAAGCAGTCGAAGGGGAAAAGCTTCTGAGAGCATTAATCCCACTCCTGATGGAGCCCGGAGTCCCTGCTGACTGAAGCACCTCAGAAACGAGGTGGGGGGGGGGGGGGGGGGGGGAGCCGGTGGCGGCGCTGGACTTACTGATCAGGAGTGGACTTCACATAACAGACACTCGATGAAGACAAGCCCCCGTCTGCTCCAGCCGCTCTTCAACTCACCGGAAAATCTAATAACCGTTGTTTCGCGGCGTCTCCTCCGCCTGACGCTTCCTTATTACAACAGATCGGCCTCAATTGATTTGTCTTTAGAAACCTCTGGGAAAACAACAACAAAAAAAAAAGGCTTATTGATTTGTCGGTCTATACGAGGGCATGTGAGGAGCTCGCGTCCGCCGTTGAAGACGAGTACATAAACCCCCCCGCAGCAGCACGGTAAAGACACACAGAGGCGTGCGAGGCTTCATGCCAAGGCTTCTATTGGAGATAAACAAAGCCATTCATCCGGTGCCGCAGCGGCTCACCTGTCTTTATAACTCAAGCACCGGGCGGCCTGAGACCAGTCGTCTATCAATCACCGTCCCGATGTCACAACAAAAACAAGAGGCTGCTGACGGCGGTGGATGCGCTACCAACGCCTCGGGGACACATTTCGTTCCGTTTGGAGAGAACATGTAGAAAAGTCAGCAAATTCACTGATGCCCCTAGACCGTAAACCACAACCGGGGTCCACACAGCGATCAAGATTATTGTCAAGGAATGGAAATCTGACAACAGCTACTGTCCCATCAGAAACTGTTGGAACACCAAGACCAGGTCCTTTGGACATTTGGGTTTCACATCTATCTATAAAAGCAAGGAGCGTGTGTGTCAAACATTATTATTATTAAAACATAAAAATCCTATAGATTAACGTTTTACAGCTCTATCCTGCACTTTAGTTGCAGTGTAAAGCTCCGTATCAAGGCTTCTCCTCATGTTGCTTCCCAGCGCTTTCATTACAATTCAAAGCTCTGTTGATGTAACAAACGCACCGTCTCTCAAAAAACACACGCTAAGACCCTCAGGAAATCCCAGCACTATCACCTAACACTATCACTTTTTCCCATAAGGCCATGTAAAATTGGCACAGCGATCAAGATAATTGCCAAAGAATGGAAATCTGACAACAGCTACAGTCCCATCAGAAACTGTTGGAACACCAAGACCTGGTCCTTTATTTTTGGGTTTCACATCTATCTATAAAAGCAAGAAGTGTGTGAGTCAAACATTATTATTATCAAGATGAAAAAAAAACCATAGACTAAAGGGGTGTTCACACCGGACAACAATTCGCGCGACAGCGCAACAAGATTACATGTTAAGTCGATGGGAAGACGCGATATTTCGCGGCGCGACGGATGCGATTTCGCAAAAATTCGCCTGTCGCGTCGAGTTGGAAATATTTAACTTTTCTGGCGAATTCGCATGACGACGTAGCGTGACAACCAATCAGCGTTGAGATTCGCTCCACGTCTCCATGACAACGAGAAATTCACTCATCGCCAGTCTTTTACTTTTCAACGGACTTCAACGGACAATGGAGCCGCGTCGTCCAGGCGGAGCTCTGTGCACCTCCAGAAATGACGGCGGAGCTTTGGACTTTCAGAGCTGGACAACGCAGTGACAGAGGTGATCACACACACGGATGATGAGATGAAACAAAACAGACGGGGACGCGATGACGCAATCTGGCGAATTTTTGCAAAACAGCGCGACAAAATCGCATCCATCGTGCGAATTGAGTGCGGTGTGAACACCCCTTAACGTTTTACAACTCTATCTTTACTCCAAGACCCTCAGGAAATCCCAACACTATCACTTTTTCACATCGGGCCTTGGAAACATTTAGGTGTGACGAACATGCAAATTCACACCACTGTAGTTTATCTACAACTCAAACTCAGGCGTGTGAAAAAGGCAAATATGACTCCATTTCCTGTTGTTTTCTTTTGGTTCTGAATGTATGTATGTAACATGTGGACATATATTAAAAGAATAAAAAAATTTGATCATAAAAGTAAACTCTGCAAACATGTCAAACCACAGCTACAGCTACAAATATATATATATACACATGTATATTCACATTGTGGAAACTGAGTCAATGCTTCTAACCAGAGTCTCTTGACATTGAGCTGAACAAAAGGCTGTCAGCCAGGGTGAAGGACTGCAGACTGATGATCACGACTCATCCAGCTCATCTCTGCAGGAAAATGTTTTACTGCGATTGGACGTTAAAGTTTGAACTTTTAAACAACTTTTCCCAACATGAAATATGAGGCGAAGTAAAACCGGATCATCAGGGTTGGGTCCGGGGTAAGAAAACCTCGTCAAAAAAATCCCATTTTTATTTGTAGTAAATGACGTAGTAAATAACAAACAGCCTTGGAACTATTTATTTATAGAGCACATTTAAAAACCAACAGACGTCGACCAAAGTGCTTCACAGTGAAATCGCATCACAACACAAACAGCGTAAACAACATATAAACCACAAACAAATAAATTGAGTCAGAGGTCCAACACGATGCCATTTTGATGGTTTAAAGGCAGCGATAGGTCAGTGGATCTGAGAAATGGAACCTGGTGCCAGTCGAATCAAGGATATTTGTGTTTTGTAGAATTTTTCTTTCTTTTTTTTTTTGACAAAACCTTCATGGCCCGACAGAGGTGACGTGACTATAAGGGGAGACGAGGTTGGTGCACGACATGTTTGTTCGAACAGCAGGACGGAGGCAGCTGAACAGTGTGAACGATTTCAGACAGATGCAACAAGGAGCAGCTCAGGAAGTCGAAAACGTGACTTCAGACGAGTTCACTGAGTTACAGAATCAGTGGAGAGGAGGTGATTCTGGATCCTAAATAATAAATATAACTGGACACAGTAGCAGGGATGTAAGTAGACTTCAACAGGGTGATGGTCAGACCATTAACCCATTGAAGCCTATGAGCCTTTAAGTCTATGACTGTTGTTTTATACTTAAAATAAAAGATCTAAATGTTACTCATACAGCTTTTTGTTTAACTAACAACATGATAGTAGACACCTGACATATATGTCTATTTAACCCGTTAAACTCTGTGATTTGCTCCACTAATCATGTACAAATATAGTGAAGCTATACATCAAATTAAACAGGAGAAACTCCACTACAAGCACATATAAAGTCATATTTACACACACCAAACACAACTCCAACACCAAGCTAATTAATTAACAAATATGAAAATCGGTATACGATCATAAAGCCGACCCACTCGCCACATTTTGATGGCTAGCGCTCTGATACTTCATGTTATACAAACAAATGACATCTCATATGAAAGCTGAGACTGTGACGAGTCCAACGGTACCATCAGTGTAGCTTTATGACAAAAACTCAGTAAACTAGCAGCCAAAAAACACTACAGTAAAAAGTCGCTTGTTTGAAGCGACGAACAAAAAATGTGTTTTTTTGTTGCTGTTTTGGGATGAAAATGTTTATTTGAGATCAATAAATGGTCGTTTAGTGTCGACCAACATCTCTGTGTTTATTCCAGAGACATACCCTATTGACTATGGGGATGTCCTAAACATAAAAAAGGGCTGGAGGTCAATGGGTTAATTATTCAAGTCTCTAGAATAATCCCTCAAACAAGAATTTCATACATGAGATAAAAAGGTTTTTGTTTATGGTCAGATTTGTGCAAGCAGCAACTATAACAGCCATTAAAATGCTATTTTCTGCAAATAAAAGAGATAAATAACATGATTGTTAGTGACTCAACTGATACAATTATATGCAGAAAGTCTTTGAATGGGTTAAATGGGTTAATGACACCAAGGTCATGACCTCCGTACTTTTGTTTCATTTGAATTTTTTCCCTTAAACATGTTAACACAAAGCTGAAAACCTAAGTCCAGCTAATTATCCTGACATCAACTTGGCCTCACCTGACAGAGATGCTCATGTACTTTACTCGTGTCTATTTTTAGAACAACTTATTGAATGAATCAGAGGCTGCGTCGTAAACCAGTTATCGTGTCTTCCTGCAAGAAAGGCAGAGGATGACCAGGCAACGAGGAGGAAAGATGGAAATTGTAATAGAAAAGTAATGAAGTAGCCTAGAGACGCATCAACAGACAGAGACGCTAACCTGTAACCTGCTGTAAATGTAGCCGAGGATAAACTGTGAAAGGACATGGAATGAATATGAATATTTTAAGGTCATGTTCAGTCACAGTATGAATTATCCATCAATAACAGGCTATGATTTGGATGTTTGGATTGATATAAGTAGGAAATAATGTGACTTATGTCATTTACTGGATCCTGTTGTTCATCCATCATCCAATCATTCAACTATTAACTCCAAATGCAAATTTCATAATTGGTATTCAACCCAAACCTTTATGGGTTATATTAAAAATGTGTTTATATCGATCGATATTGATAATTATTGATTTTCCTTGAAATAACTGAATGCTTTCATGCTCAATGAACTACTTTTAATACATAAATGCAGAGGTGGGCAATATAGCTGGATCATATATCGATATAAAGTATTTTATATCACTGGTAATAATGATTATTGATCTATTTTTAATAATGACCGGGAGAAAAAAGGCTGAAAACTTTATATTAAAGTAAATTTGTCTGTGTTAATGACTAGTGTTGGATTCAATGATTGATCCATTATGAAGGGAAATATGTTTTTTTATGCAAACCTTCAGTAAAACTGTATTATTTTGAACTATTTTCTTCTTGTACTGATAATTTGGCTCAGCTCAGTAGATTTTGCAGTGAAAAGCTAATAATACCATTAATATAAATGGATATCTACACATTCGGGTCGGGTTTCAAGCAAATTTCTGCTAAATAAACTGTAAATCAATGTGTTTCCATTATCTAAATTTCATATTTGTTGCTGCTGTCACCTGCCGCGGCTGCACAGCCTGAAGAAACAAACACCTGAGGCGAAAACACTCTCGCCTCCAGAAGCAGCGCTTGATTTATTGCACCGGCTCCGGCTCGCCTCACGAATGCATCAATATCAACCCTGATCAATAAGAATCAGAAACTGCGATCATGATGATTAGTCCTGACACGTTAGTGCAGCAAAGAAATAATAAAACAAGAGATGACGGGGTTACTGCAACTGCTGCAGGAGGAGGTCAAGGTATGATGGAGCACAAGGAAACATTCTATTGATTAACCCGACTTACTCACATGTGTCTTTCTGCAGCTGTGAATCATCCACAGCAGCTTAATCCCTGTCATGACTTAACTCCTGGATCCACAGGGAACATGAGAGAAAATCAAGAAATCCCACAATAATCTATGTGGTTTATGAAAGCTGAAAATTCAAGACGATTCAAGATGATCCAAAGATCATCAGTTTATTATTATAGAGACTAAAGAAAGCAGGAAATAATCAGAGAAGAGAAGCTGGAACCAGAGAATTTGGACGATTTCCTCTTAAATATTAGTCAAACTGATTAATCGATTATCAAAACAGTTGTCGATTAATCAATTAATCATTTCATCTTTACAACAAATCGTTTAATGTTTAATTTCTCCTGTTATTGAAGTAGATTTATGTTTTTTTAATGAATTTAAAACTACCTTTTTCTTAAAACAAGCTAATTTAATTCAATAAAAGTAATTTAATTTAATTTTGATTTAATTTCCATCTTCTGTCCATGTGCAGACAAGTAAAAATATTTGGTGTGTTTCACTGTTATTTGAGATTAAGATGCAGAAACATGGAACCTTAATAAATTCACCCAAAGAGACAAGTCAGATCAGCCTTTGTTTCAGAGATGAACATTTTAAAATGTTGACCAACGACACATTAAATGCACTAAAGATCAGAACTTTTCACATGTAGATAAACATATATATAAAATACTCAGTAATAAAACTTCTCATATTGCACATTCAGCTGTTATTTCCTTTAAAACGTAGCTTCTTCTGAATAAAAACGTCTATAATTTGCAGCTGAAAGTGTGATATTCAATTTTTAGACTTGATACCAGTTTATTTGGATTCTTTGACCTTAATGATGTATAATTATACAATAACTTTGTTACTAGAATTATAGCAGAAATAGCAAAGTTATGGGTTTTACTGTGTTGTTGCAGGTATTTAGTGTATATTTGTGAAACAAAGGCTGTGATCCTGAAGTCCTTTTACAGCGAAGCTGCAGTAAAACCTCCTTTAACTCCTCTTCTATCGGTAACGACCCATTTATTTGCGATGCTGTCGAGTTTTTGAGGGGATTTCT
The DNA here is from genome assembly GCA_030544235.1 of Lepturacanthus savala. NCBI lineage: Eukaryota > Metazoa > Chordata > Actinopteri > Scombriformes > Trichiuridae > Lepturacanthus > Lepturacanthus savala. Next base: position 2,990,138 of record CM060466.1, on the reverse strand, counting down.
AACTTTCTACGTTTCCACTCTCCTTCCCAGTGAAAACGTGCATTTCAACATTTGTTCAGCCCAGTCTCCTCCTGCAGTGGCGTAAAAAGGCCTGCGGTGCTCTGCGGCGTCCCATCCTCCACCCGTCTGTCAAAAAACTGAATTAAGTGGTGTTTGCTGCTGCTTGTTTTCCTCGTCACCCCTCCACTCCCTCCCTTTGCCCTTTCCCTCCATCTTCCCATCTCTCATCCCGGCGATTGTTCTTGTTATCAGCGAGGAGTGCGCGGGGGGTTTTTTGTCGGTTTACTCAGTGCGTGTGTGCGTTTGACGACGAGGCGGCGATGGCAGCGGCGGCGGTGACAAATGAGGCAGGTGGTCGCAATTCATCAACACTTGAGCGGCGCTCCGTGGCGGCGGCGGCGTTCCGGCGGAGGGAGGCGAGGCGGCAGCCAAGTGCGGCGCTGAGGTTTTTTTTTTTTTGCTGTGTGAGGCCAGGCGTGATGAAACGGATGCAGGTTTCTACTTCGCAGCATCACAGACAGGAGGGTGGGAAGAGGAAGAGGAAGATGGAGGGAGGAGGAGTGGAGGGGGGGTCTTTCCCTTCTCTGCAGGCCTCCACTTCCACATCAAGCGTCAGCTTTTCTCCACATCGTCCCCATCGCCCTCCTCCTGCTGTCATCCAGAGATTTGTTGAGTTTTTCTCTAAATGGTCCTAGTTGAATGTGTCATGTGACAGATGATGATGGTCTGATGTGGATGATGTTGCTGTAGGATGAACTCCTGACTAACTAGGTCTAGATCATGGGGTTCTGCTTAGCTCTAGAGCTCTAGTCCTAGAAAAGACCCAGACATCAGGCTTCATCCATGCTGATATACAGACGGGGGTTAATTAACCAGAGAAACTTGGTTTATTTAAGTCCATTACTGCAGAACAGCTGATGTCTAAGTTGGTAACTAGTACTGGATAAATTGATATCTGTCTTTTTTGGCTCGTTGGGTAGTTAACCCTCCTGTTATGTTATGGGTCAAATTGACCCGTTTTAAAGTTTGAGGATCTAGAAAAGAGGTTGAAACTTCTTCATCTTCACCTTAATTAGTGTCATCAATGTATAAAATGAACATGTTTGATCCCTGCATGTTTATATATCACATAGATACTGATCAGGTCAATTTGCTGCATCAAACTGGAGGAAAAAGAGTCAAAAAAGTCTGAATATTTAAACTGTGAGACAAATTACACACACATACATACAAAAACTACATTTAATGTTCTATTTGAATGTTTTGTAAAACTATTGTCTTTATATGTTGGTCTTTGTGGTGAAACATAAAGAAATGTCCCATATTCTCCACTTTCCTGTGTTTTATAGTGAATTTTAACATCAACAACCAGATTTGAAGCAGCAAAGATCATCTCAGTCTAGTTTTCCACTTCTTTTCTCCAGCTTCTTTCTAAGCCTCTCCTCCTCCTCTTTAAATGGCTGTGGGGGGTGTTGGTGCTGACTGTATAGTAGTGACATCACAACTTCACGGAAGTCATAGCATCGTTTAAATGACTCAAACAGGATGTTTCAACACAAGGATTTGAGGCTTTGGAGGAAAAGAGGCGTTTTACCTGCATGTTGGAACTGATACTGCAGCATATACAACATTACCTGCTTGTCTTGGCTGCAAACGTATAACGCTGCTGAACTCATTGACTGGCGGCCGTGTTCGGAGCAGACAGCTTCATACTGACAGAGGGTTTTTGGGGAATTTTCACTGAACTTTGAAGACCCACAGAATATTGACTTTCCAGACTATGCAGACCTTGAATATATAGAACAACACATACCTACATACGTGTTGTTATATTTGATTCTGTCTCCTCTAAATTTTTCTATTTTTTCCCCTCTATCCTATGCAATTTGTGTGTTGTTGCCGTGGAAACGGACGACAGAACGCCGATAAAGGCCCGGACTGAAAGGGAAGAGAAACGGCTTCACAGCCCAATGATGCCGTGTTAACTCTCCCTTTTCACTCCCAACCAACTTTCAAACCACCTCTTGAATTATATCCCTGCTTTCGCACCCTACACACACACATACACACACCACACACACACACACACACCCTTTAGCCATCCCTTTATCCTCATTTTGCAATTTATCTCTTTCCTTTTCTTTCAATCCCCCAATATAATGCATAAATACACACACACACTGAACACACACACACTTAAAATGCATGTACACACACTCACAGACATGCATACACACACACACACACACACACACACACACACACACACACACTATGCCACTGCCTGAAGCACATGGTGCAACTCTCTCCACTGGGAAGAAAGCAGGGATGGAAAAATGCATCATGATGTTAAAGGGTCAAGAGATTAAAAAACAGCAAAAATTAGAAAAAAAAAAACACTAAAAATACTAAAAACACCCGTCATCTAATTTAACAACAACAACTCTTGGCTGACAGTTGTCTTTGACTAGTTCAGAAAGCCTCCATCTGTTAATATCTCAACAAAAAGCGTGCCAGTGATTTCATGTTCCTGCCAGATCAGGGAGGAGCTTCACTCCACAGATTAGAGGCAGCGGATTTTACAGAAAAGCGCAATCAAACTGTGATGGAGCCGAGCCAGTGTCTCCGGAGCAAATGAGGGGAATGGATGGAGAATAAGGGAAGGAATCAGCAGAACAATAGAGGAAAACGCCCGCGGGGGAAATGGCAGAGAAAAATGGCTTAATCGTAACTCCTGTTTCGATTTCAACATCGAGCGGAACGGGGAATATTCACCGTTTTATGTTCAAACGTCATGCACAGACAGACCCAAAGAGAGAAAAGAGGCGATAAATCACAGAAAATAAGAGCACGACAACCAACAATGATGCAGCATGAACAGGATGAAAGATTTAAGGCTTTTGAGGAAAAGGACAGAGCAGATAGCTCCATACTGACAGAGTTTTTAGGAATTTTCGCTGAAATTTCAAGACCTACAGAATATTGAGTTTTCATACGATATAAACATTTAACATAGGTAAAGAAACTTTAGACTTTCTTCTTTCATCAGAAAAAAAAAGTTTGTTTCTAGCCTTTTTCGGCTCTAGAATATAGGGCACTGATAAAGATAAAAGGAGGCCGTCCGACGTTTTTAGTTTTAGTGACAAACATCTAAACAACAATAAAAACACAGGAAAGAAAAAAATACTACATTTACAGATTTAGAACATTTGGAACAGAATACAAAACATAACTAATGTATTTACAGATGTTTCCATGTGTTCATAGGTGGAAATGTGTAATGTAAAACAATGCATTTCTTAATTGTTCCCCCCCCTATTCCTCAAAGTGGTTTGGTCCAGATGCAGTTTTCCAGTGGGCAAATTATGACAGTTAGCTTTTAGCTAGCTAGGTGGGGTAAAAAAAACTAATATGTAAAAGCCTGTAAGTCATTTATCACACCACTTGTTCAAAGTTTGTCCAGAAAATGTCCAAAATTACCTCTTTTTTAACAGTCTGCTGGTTAATATCAAACCTGATGATTGTTAATGAGCTCTGACGATGGAAGTTACCAACTGGGAGGAAGTGAAGGGGAGTCCATGAAAGAATTTACTAGTTATTTACCCGATTTATTACATATAAATATAAAAAAAATATGGGCCATTGCTATAACTACGATGGAGTGTTAGAGACAGAAAGAGAAGAAGACAGGGCCAGATTAATATAGTCGTATGTTAGTTTATTGCTCCGCCCATTAATGAAATGGGATTTTCACCCCTGTACCAGACAAACTCTGTTCCACCACTCCTCCATCAACACATCAATAACCCGACATTTGACCTTAACAAAGACAAATAGTCAGTGATCATATAAAATACAGTGTCCAGACAAGGTGACGTTAAGTTAAAGTTAATACAAGAATTCGAGTGATTGATTTCCATTATGTAAAGCTTGTGTCTAAATATTTAAATGGACTCGTCCTTCGGCTTCTGCAAACACACGAGGAGGCGACGACGGATCCACCAGCAGCTTCAAGTGGCGGCTGTAAACTTTTCATTTTGCAAAACCTCTTTAGCTCAGACAGCTTTTTTTTTTTTTTCTCCAAAGTCCTGGAACTCGTTACCCGAAAGTGCTGAAAACCTCAAAACTTTTAAGAGAGCTGCAAAATCCTGGTTACTTCAGCAACAAACCTGTACTCATGTCTAGTTTTCTAGTCCTATATTACTTCTAAATGTTTTATAGCTTGCTGTAGTGTTTCTTTCTCTTAAGTTTTCTTTACTTTTTTATTTTTATACCTCAATGTGTGAAACTTTTAGGCTGCACCAGAGCAGTTGGTGCACACCAAACAGTCCATTTGCATCAAAGACGATGAGTTTGGTTCATTTTAATTGGTGTGAAAGCACCACTCTGCACCAAATTGCTTAAAATGCTTATTTCTACCTGAAGATAAACTGATGTAACATCAGTCGGACCAATTTTGCAGGTGTGACGGTCATTTTGACATATTTCAGGTTATTTTAGACATTTTATCTTTTCCTATACCTGACCAGTCAAGGGGAACTGCAGAGACACGTGATAATTAGAAGAATTATTCTATTATTCTATTTTATTTAGCCAAATTAGCCTCTAAAATTGAGTTACAGGTAAAACTGAGTGTATCTGGACTGTCAGAATACTCAAAACACTGTGTGTTCATGTGTCACCTGAGGATTTAAAAGATTTAAAAGACCTCACAGACCTCAACAATCACTACTTAATTGGTACAATTCAACAAATATTATGGGCAAAACAAAAGGAAATGAATATTATAGCTGGACCGGCAGATACCAACTTATTATTACTCGTATTCCTCCACCCACAATCAGAGGGGATTCAAATAAATGAATCCTTCTTCTCTACATTCGCTTGATTTTCTGACACTGAGTCACAGAGAGAAAATATATCATTAAAGCTTTGTTGCCCTGATCCAACTCAACATGTTTTATTCTCTGTCCCTTAGAAGCAGAATTGGCGTCAGAACTGTTTGCTCCACAGTCTGGACTGAAAACCACACACACACACACACACACACACATTAATCCAGCAAACCTTTAGGTAGAGTAGTTAACACTGTACAGAATCTACCAATCAAATCAAAGTTATATAAATATAACTTTATGGGATATTTAGCATGAATGCTACTCAAATATGACTAAATGAGCTTACTTTCATAAAACTACTTGCCTTTAAATGAGGGAAAAATAGGTAAAAATTCCCCCCAAAAATGATTAAAGTGCAATGTAGAGCTGCAATGACTCAGCACCTGTTACATTAATCACTATTCTGACACTTGATTAAACAATTTGAGTCATTTTTAAGAAGAAAATGTTGAAATTCTGAGGTTCCAGCATCAAGTAACCTTTTGGGTGTTTCTTGTACAGCTGAAATAATTAATTGATTGTTGGATTAGTTGCCAACTCTTACATTAATCTCCAGTTAATTTGATAATTGATTAATTAATTTAACACATGTCCAAATTCTCTGGTTTCAGCTTCTCAAATCTGATTATTTTCTGGTTTCTTTCATCTTCTATAATAGTAAAATGATATTTGGGTTGTTGACTGTTGGTCTTTAGCCTTTGGGACACAGTGATCGACCATTTTATGAACCAAACAACTAATCAATCATTTGTATAATTAGTAGATTAATCCACTATCAGTATAGTCATTGGTTGCATTGGTCCCAATTCAAAAAGCCTCAACTTCCCCCTATAAATACAAAGTCAAGATTGTTTTTCTCATGAGTCATTATGGTCCCAATGACAATATATTGTCCCCTAATAAATGTGCAGGAGGCCATTTTGGAAATGACTGCTTCATCAATAATTAATAGCTCCTCTATCTGCTGTGTAAGTGTTGATTGACAGCTGTCAATCACTTGCTGTGGGACGATGCTGAGTTGGACCTTTGCTCAAATATTTCACTAAGTTTTACCTTGATAACGACACCTGCTGCGTTATTATCATTTATAAGACAGATACAAATTCACCATTTTCAATAAGTTCATAATATGCCAAGTATTGGGGAAAAAAGTTTGATGTTGAAATACTGATTGATGACAAATTCCACTCAAAACCAAATGTCAGCCTCACTCACGGTGGCATTTGAAGAACACATTTAAAGCTATTCAGTGGTCCACAGTTGGTGCTTGAAGCTTTATTGCATATGGATGGGGATTATAATGCAATAGAAGGAAATATCTACAGCCATCTTCTGTAGTTTTGGGGTACACACACACACACACACACACACACACACACACACACACACACACAGGCTGTACTGCCAGTTTACGCTAGATTGATAACTGTGGAATGAAAGGTCACCGAGACCCAGCAAAGGCTCGACAGAGAAAAAACGGAGAAATTGAGAAATGGACGAAAATCACAAAGAAAAATCACATAGTTCATAATATACAACAGCGCAGGAGCCATGTGTACAAAGGCCTTAAAAATGCATTCACACAGCTCCCGATGAAAAGTCAGAGGTCACCAGAGTCAGCTGGAGTCGTCATGTGGGGAGCATGAACACATATGTAGAAATTCACAGCAGTCGTCAAGATGAATCATAGACTAAAACTCAGAAATTGGTACAATATAAGATAAATAAATCATTTGGCTTCAGCCAATGTAACAATGGGACAAACACAGCAAGATTTGGCTCAGAATTAGTATGTTAAATAGGTTAAATTTGGATTATAACAAGGTTTAGTTTGGATAAAATAACCTTAGAGTAACATTGAAGTAAACCTGTATTTTAATGCTGCTGCATTGACCAAAAGTGGGAAAAGATTAAATCCAGGGAATTTTGCTGCATGTAATGATGGTACTTAGCCTTTGTGTTATGCCCCGCCCCTTTTTGGATGAAAACTCACTGGCCCCAAGTACAAATTCTGAGGTCTCCACATATTTAATTGCATTAAATAAGAAACTAATATAGATTTTTGGTAGGGCTGTGGTTTTGATGTGTTGGTTTTGATGTGTTAATTATGAAGAATTAGTTGCAGGAAAATATAGAAAAATCACACTGAGAGTGTAGATCTCCACCAAGAATATTTTGACTTTCACCCATCATTGTTGTCAAAGTCCTATCTTGGTGTCTGTAGCATAGTGTGCAAAGAAAATAAGCTATGCAGGTGCTACATATCGCCACCAGGTGGCCCTAAACCATGGAACCTGTTTGAAGGTCCATTTACCGCAATGTTACCCAAAAAGATAAAAATTCAAAGTGATCCAGAAACCAGGATTTCGTCCGGATCATTACCAAAATTTAGTGGTCTGTTCATGGTACCATTCCTAACATTCGCTAAAAAATTGACAAAAGTCCGACAAATACTTTTTGAGTTATTTGACAGACAAATAAACACATACTAAAACATAACCTCCTTGGAGGAGGTAACTAAAACCAATATATTGATGGTGCTTCAGCAAAAACCACAGAAGGTTTCAGCAGGGTCTGGATGCTAGAGTGCTTCACTATCACCTCTAGCCTGGCTAACACCAGAACTCATCTCAATGTAGAATGATATTCAGTCTGGGAACCATCTCTTCATTTGTTGGAAGAGAATTCACATGCTATGAAGGATGGATACACCAAGGCTATATCACCGCTTGAGTGAGAAGAGATATAATCAGCTTTTAATAGCTCATCTGCAACAAACCCACTTATTTCTCCATATACTTATAGTTGATAGTTTTAATTCTTTTTTTGGATGTTGTAAAGACACACAGTGATCAATGGTGGAACTGGTGTTTCTGCGAAGGAAGAACGAGGCTGATGAGGACGATAAAAGATTCAGAGCCTCTGCAGCGCTGGCCTCCAGTTGAAAAGTAACTACAGCAACAAGCTGTGCCCTGGTCTCACAATAAGATTTTCATAAGTGCAGATGCTCCAACTGAGCTCATCGATCTAATGTACGGCTCCACATCCTTTTCCATGATAAAGAAGTTTAACAAATCAACTGTTTTTGCTTATCACCACCTCCTCATTGTGTTAAATGTCCTATTACCGTATTTTCCGGACTGTAAGTCGTGTTTTTTTTCATAGTTCAGCCGGGGGTGCGTCTTATACTCTGGACTTATGTGTGAAATTATCAACACATTATTACCGGTATATCATTTCACACTAAACCTCCAGAGGGCGCTCTAGGCTGGTGTTGATAACTTCAACATTTGTGGTAACTTTTAACAACAACTGAGAAGAACTGAACAAAAACGTCAGCGAACAGAAAATCATAGTAGTAAAACATGACGTCATCGACGTAGAAGAGGAAGCGCCGCATCTTCTACCTCCGGAGTTAGAGGAGTTGATGAAAAGTGACACCGAGGATGAAGATTTCATTGGGTTTTAGTGACACGGATGGTTTTGGTGAACTTCTTAGCATGTTATTGATGCTATAAAACCTATGTTTAAGTGCCCTCTTCATGCTAAATTGCCCACAAGAACCAAAATTGTGTGTTAAAGTGCCTTCTTAAATGCCAAAACACGTGCTAAAGTGCCCTCTTGGAAGCTAAAACTCATATTAAAGTGCCATGTAGGAGCCAATGCATGTTCTAAAGTGCTCTCTTGGAAGCTAAAATGCATGCTAAAGTGCTCTTTAGGAGTAAAAATCTGTGTTAAGGTATCCTTATGGTGGCAACATCCGTGCTAGTGTCCTCTTTAGAGCTAAAAAGCATACTAAATTTCCCCCAAGAACCAAAATTGTGTGTTAAAGTGCCTTCTTAAATGCCAAAACACATGCTAAAGTGCCCTCTTGGAAGAGAAAATCATATTCTGCAGATCACAAGTAGTAAAACATGACGTCGTCGATGTAGAAGAGGAAGCGCCGCATCTTCTACCTCCGGAGTTAGAGGAGTTGATGAAAAGTGACACCGAGGATGAAGATTTCATTGGGTTTTAGTGACACGGATGGTTTTGGTGAACTTCTTAGCATGTTATTGATGCTGTAGTTATGGGAATAACTCTTAATATGTTGTGTTAACATACCAGACACGTTCTCAGTGGTGTCATGTAACGTCAGCACCGTTCAGCCTGTTGTTGCCTCTAGTTTTATTTTAAATTGTCCCTCATTTAAATTTTAAATGACATGTCTGTTCTTTCCCCAAAAAATGCGACATATATTTTTTTATTATGCATTTTATGGCTGGAGCGACTTATAGTCCAGAAAATACTTAATAGTATAATAGTTTTATTATCAAAGTAAGAAAATAATTCCAAAAGGAATTTATTTTCATATTTAATTAGTCAAACACTCCTAGCATTTTATAAAAAAAAACATACAATTCATATGATCGATAGAGAACATTTTGCTTTGATTAGTATTGCTGTAAGTGTACGGCAGCAACCAACGACTATTGATTATTTAAACTACTAATCGATAAAATTTCAATCACTGATTTAACATAAAATGTCTTTATTTTGTTTCAGACCAACAGTCCACAACCTAAATATCATCAGTCTATTATTATAGAGACTAAAGAAACCAGAAAATAATCAGAGAGAAGCTGGAACCAGAGAATTTCTTTCTAAAAAATCACTCGATGAACAAAGATCAACAGGATCAAATCGATTATCAAAGTAATAGTTGGCAATTCTACTTATTTCTCAGGATGCATCGATTTATCAGCCTTGTTGCCTGCTATTGACTTATTGACTGTCATCTTATAAATAAAATGACATTCGCCGATGTCACTGGTCGATATATATTCATCTGTCGTGTCACATCAATATTGCAGTGGCTGCCCTTTTTAGGTCTGAACGACATCTGAACAAGTGGAGTCATCTTTGGGCTTTTAGACTTTTAAATTAGTCGTGTAACATCACGAGTGTCAACTTGATTTCTATTTTAACTTTCTCTCATTTTTTCTCTGCCGAGTTGCGTGTGTGTGTGTGTGTGTGTGCGGTCGAAAACAGAAAATAAGAGAGAAACTCAGCACGACTTTACATGACAGCGGAACACAGCTGAGTCTATAATGCATAATACTCCTTTAAATTATTCACACGCACTCGTTTCATTTCAGTTTTGCTGTCACTTTTCGTGCAGCGTTCTTTTCTTCTGTTTCAGCCGTAGCCGGAGGAGACACGGCCTGGAAGTTGACAACAATTCAATTTGTGTGATTGAATTTTAACGCATGCAACGTGGTCAAGGTCTGTCAGACTTTCAGAAAGTTCACTTATTTATCTTACAATGAAGATTTCTTTGCTTCCCTGGAACAAAAAGGAAATAAAACATCTTAATTTTCCTGTCAAGGACCCTTAAACTCACAAAGACTAGACACAGACCGATCAGATCTTTGCTTTATGGAGGAAAGAAACTGCCTGAACTAAATTAAATGACTCGGTTTAATTTTTTAAATTTAATTAATTAAATATATTTGTGTATATTTTCCTTTTGCACATAAATACTTTTTATTTATTAATTTTTAAATGTATGTATTTCTCTCTGCATTTACACCTCATTAAATAAAATGGAAAATTAAATTAAATAAATAAAAAAATAATACACAAATAAAATAAAATATGTTAATGGGATATATATATATATATAAAGGATTTTTTTTTTTAAATATTGCAGTCCTCCTCACATTCTGTTTTATTTATGGATAAAATTTTAGTGAGAATAAATAAATAATCATTTTTATTTTTTTTGTGGACCCCTTGGCCCCTCCTGATGAACCCCTGGTGGTCCCTGCTCCTCAGTTTGAGAACCACAGAGCTATGGGATGAATTATTAATTTATTATAATAAATTAATATTATTATTATAATGATATATTTACCTTACGGATAATAGTTTTAAACCAGCAAATTAAAGGGATAGTTCAACATATTTGAAATTCCGTATATGAGATATGAGATAAGAAGAGAATATTTCAAGATGGAGCTGGTTTTTCCAGGTAAATATAACATCATCCGTAGTGTTTGCTTCATGTGTCCTGATGTTACAGGTATTGTTTTATAGTGTTATTTAATTATTTGTGTCAGTGACAAATCATGAGAAAGTCAAAAACTTTCATCTCTAAAGATGTAGGTTTTGTGTTCATGTTGGTTTCTTTTCATTTTTAGTTATTATTATTACTAATATTATTATTATTGATAGTAGTAGTATTGCTATTATTATTATTCCTTAAATTAATAATTGGTATTTAGTGGTTAGTGGAGAAAACAAGGAAGAAGATGATGCATTTTTTTGTTTATTTACTGCCTCCTGTCTTCCTCTGCCCTTTAATTTACATATTTACTTCATTATTTTACTTTAATTTTTAATAAACTGGACAGAGCTCACATACATATTCGAAATAAAGATTCAAATCAAACTTTTTCTTACAAAAATCTGGATTTTGGCACGAAATGAATGATAAAGAATGAAAACTTTGAAATATATAATCCACCTGAAATATAAAACATGTTAATAGCATGTATGTTATATTTTTAAAACCTGGCATTAAGTTTTTAGGGTTACACCACATGATAGTTTTGACATTAGCCGTGTCTTAGTGGAGCAGCTCACAGCCACTGAAGTAGATCATTATTGTTTTTCCTATTGTTCAGATATCAGTGAATTCACTATAAAATAAAAATGTTGGACAGTTTCATATATGAGGAGGAAAAGCAGCAGGAAGTTGAATATCACGATCAGGCTTTAACTCTTCTCTTCTCTTACAGAGACATTGATTTTCCAGCCTCCTGCTCTTTTCCCTCCCCCCTGCACCCCCCTGTTGTTTCCCTCCTCTGTTCAGATCTCTTCATCTCCTCTCCTGCTGCTCCGTCTTTCATGTCTCTCTCGTCTCTCTTTGACAAGAGACAGAAACTATTCCTCTCTTTCTGCCTCCCAGGGAAACGGACCACAGCCGGCTATCGAGCCGCTCCCTCCCCGATCCCGTCTGCAGGTGAGTGTTGGAATGAGTTCAGCCCGTAGAGCCGGATTTTCTACCCGTGTTTATGACGCGTGCAAAAAAGATGGACAATTTATGGAGCGTTTGATCGCTAAAGAAAAGTCTGAGCATCTTCTTTTTCCATATGCAATTACAAATAGTGCCTGGAACTGTATCACAAGGCTAAATTCTTCTCTCTAAAAGCTTTTTTTTCTTGTATGATTTCTAAATCACGACCGCTGAAAAGCACAGAGAACACATTTCTTCATCAAGGTCACATCAACCTCTACTTTTTAATAAAAGAAAATATTTATAGATTGAAGTTGTGCTATTTATGCAACAATTCAAGTGCATCTCTTCACGTACATTCGTATTTATCGTTACACGACAGCGTTTGCACTGTAATGAGTGTCAAGGATAAAACATGAGATGCTGCTAATGCTAAGAAAATTGGGAAAGAGGCAACTTCTCCTTCATAAACCCACAGAATATTGAGTTACAACCAACCAGCCTCACTGTTTCTCTGTTGTTTCTAATGACATTAATGTTATACACTTTTCCTGCACGCAACATAAGGGGAAACGGCTCATTTTGACTGAATTTCAAGTTATCTGGTGTGAGTATGAGGCCAGAAAACCATCTTAGAATAATGCATAAATGTTAACAAGCTGTAAAAATGTGATATTTTCCTGTTTCTCCCATTTATTCCCAATAAATGCAATAAACGTTAAATACAATCTTGAATTGGTTTGGATATTTTTCTCCTGTAATAATTAAAACCTCAATTTAAAAACTGTATTTTGTGTTCATGTGTGTTTTCTTCAACTAATATTTTTTCACTGTAAATCTTCATGCTAAAAATCACCTGTAAATACACATTTTAAGCTCCCAGACAGTTTAATCTTTCTCACTTTTAGTTTGCATCTCTGAGCTCAAATCACTGGCTGCATCTTTAACGAGGCACTAAACATTTAAACACTTAAATGACCTGACTGACCTGTGATGAAACACATCAACGCTGATGTAAATATTGATGCCAACTTCAACTTTATAGAAAATTAGCATTTTATGGATGGAAAATTGTTCCTGTAACACAAAGTTTGAACCTACAACGATACAAACTCACCTGAGGTAACAAGTTTACACCTATGAGCATATACATACAGGAATATGATGGTCAAATCTATCACTAGTGGAGAAAATATGTAGAAAATATGATTATTCTATCTGTTAATTAAGGTGTTTGCAGACGTCCGAGTAGGAATCTTTCACACTAGTCAGATAACAACAATAGATTTTACACAAGACAAGAAAATCTTTTCATTTAAAAAGTCGAATTTCTTGCTCAAATTAAAACACTGAGAGCTCCTGGAAGAAATTGTGACTGGTGGAATTAAACGAGTGAGTAAATCTTGGACACGTTTCTTTAAAAAGTGTGTGTGTGTGTGTGTGTGTGATCTGGATGTGAAAGACCTGTGTAGTTTAATGCATTCCGTAGTATATTTGTATTCATATAACATGAAATGATGAATGAAGACGCCTGCAGTCAGACTCACATGATCCAACCAGCTTTGTGAAACGTCCAAATCTACGTCTCTAGTTTTCTTAATAGCTTTACTCTCCTCAAATTATCAGAAATTAAAGCCTTGGGTCGGGCTCATTAAAAGCTCTAATCAGCGCTAAGAAATGAGCGATAACACCACCCACCCCTCCATGCAAATAGCTGCATCGTCCCTGAATGCACCCATCAAATCTTCCTCGCTGGAGCATCTGATCAAACGTGGCTGCAGCCTGTGGAGTGAGTGGAGGGTAAAGCTGGGTTAAGGCCTGGAGGAACCTGCTTCAGCCCTTCACACGTAGCACAAAGCCTCTCTCCCTGTCTCGGGTCTCTTTGTAGAGAATCTGATCAAAGAGAGAAGCGCTCCGAGGATTCGCCGCGTCAGGGAGCTTCTGAGCGGATGAACGCGGACATCCTATTATGTTTCCTCGGTGGGGCCCGCTGTGGGATGCGAAAGGTGCACCCGACCCGCCCTCGTATGCCTACAACAAAAAAAATAAAATACCCCCGCACGGGCGAGCTCGAACAAGCAGCCGCAGCACTTTGCTCCCAGGAACAATTCAATCAATCAATCTTTATTCAAAGTGCTAAAATAAATAAATCATATGAGAACATTAACCATCTAGGCGCCATCGTCAACTTAAGTTAAAACGTCCGATAATATATTAAATGTCATTTAAACTTCACTCCACTAGATGTCGTCAGATTACATCCTCAGAATTATAGAAACGCTTAAATACAAAATAATCCCAGTGAATCAAAGCCATTTTATCAGAGTCAACGTCAGTAATTGCATCGTATCATCATCTAATGTCAAGTTTACCTGCAGTGAAGTGTTGTTTTATGTCCTCATACATCAATTCTGAGTGGATATCTAGTCAATTAGAATTGCCATTTTACATGCATTTGCATGCATTAGCATTCAGTATTGTGCAAACACAATACTATATATATAAATACAATATAGCACATAATTTAAATATATGACAGTTTAATGAAAATTCTATAATCTGGCTAAGATGGCTCCTGCCCTATGATGTCATTATATGCAAACTAGATTATTAGATTATTCCCTGCATAGACTTTAGGTCATCCTTTATATTTCTCTAATTTACAGAAAGTATACATCTCTTATCACTTTTAAATTATAGATTTTTGAAAAAACAAACGTTTTAGAAAAAAAAAAACTCTAAATGGTTAAAAGCTAAAATGAGCATATAGGAATGTTTAATACAAAACCCAAACAAAAATATGGATTAAAAGGATGTAATAAAACAACAATTGGGATAAAAGATAGATTAGGAATAGGAGTATGAATAAATACATAATAAAACAAAAAGAAATATAAATAAATACGAATAAGATACAGTACATTGGTTAAAAGTCAAATTAAATAGGAGTATCTTAAACCTATTTTTTTAAATATTAACGCTCTCTGGTCCTCCGACATTCCGGATTCCACACACGATGATTGAGTCTTCGAAGCATCTGAATGCGCTAACGGTCCGCGGCTTTGATCGGTAACGAGGGAGGTAGGGTCGGAGCTGTTGCCGCCTGTTATTTCGGATGAGAATCACAGGATCAAAGGCGTTTTTTTGTTTTTTTTTATTCCCTCCTCATCATTCCTTCTCTGCGTCTCTGGTTAACCTCAGATGGCCTCGTCTCACCTCTGCCCCGTCCGCTCCCTCCCCGAAAATGCAGAGGAAAACTGTCAAAAGGCTCCTAAACTCTTAAACTTTGTCCTGACGCTGCTGCAGCAGCAGGATCGAGTTGTGTACAGTCACTGAAACCGGAGACCTGGCTGTAAGCGTTTCTAACCTCCTCTGTGACCTCTGACCTCCCTGCTGACAGAGGATAAACTGAGTCGAACCTCCTATCGCAGGTCTGTGTCCTTAGATCCTCACATCGTACAAAGAAAACCCCTAAAAATGTAGCATTGATATAGAGTAACAATTACTTTGTATAACTAAAACACCTGTATGTAGGTCTGTAGTCAGTTGGTTTGTAGTCTACAGGTTTGTAGGTCTGTAGTCTGTAGGTCCGTATTCTAGGTCTGAGGGTCTGAGGGTCTGAGGGTCTGTAGGTCTGTAGTCAGTTGGTTTGTAGTCTACAGGTCTGTAGGTCTGTAGTATGTAGGTCCGTATTCTAGGTCTGAGGGTCTGTAGGTCTGTAGTATGTAGGTCTGTATTCTAGGTCTGAGGGTCTGTAGGTCTGTAGGTCTGTAGTCAGTTGGTTTGTAGTCTACAGGTTTGTAGGTCTGTAGTCTGTAGGTGTGTAGTCTTGGTCTGTAGGTTTGCAGTCTGCAGGTTTGTAGTTCTGTAGTCTAGGTATATGGTCTATTCTAGATCTGTAGTCTGTAGGTTTGAAGGTTTGTAGTCTATAAGTCTTTAGTCTATAGTTCTGTAGGTCTGTAGATCTGTAAGTCTGTAGTCTATAGGTCTGTAGTCTCTGTCTTTAGTCTATAGGTCTGTGGTCTATAGGTCTGTAGTCTATAATCTATAGGTCTGTAGTCTGCAGGTCTGCAGGTCTGTAGGTCTGTAGTCTATAGGTCTGTAGGTCTGTAGTCTATAGGTCTGTAGTCTATAGGTCTGTAGGTCTGTAGTCTGGGTCTGTAGGTCTGTAGTCTATAAGTCTTTAGTCTATAGGTCTGTAGGTCTGTAGTTTATAGGTCTATTGGTCTTTAGTCTGTAGGTCTATTGTCTATACGTCTGTAGTCTATAGGTCTGGTCTGTAGGTCTGAAGTCTATAGGTCTATAGGTCTGTAGTCTATAGATCTGTAGTCTATAGGTCTATAGTCTATAAGTCTATAGTCTGTAGGTCTGTAGGTCTGTAGTCAATAGGTCTTTAGTCTATAAGTCTATAGTCTATAGTCTATAGGTCTGTAGTCTATAGGTCTATCGTCTATAGGTCTATCGTCTATAGGTCTATAGGTCTTTGGTCTATAGGTCTATAGTCTATAGGTCTGTAGGTCTGTAGTCTATAGGTCTGTAGGTCTGTAGTCTGTAGGTCTATAGTCTGTAGGTCTGTAGTCTATAGGTCTATAGTCTATAGGTCTATCGTCTATAGGTCTATAGTCTGTAGTCTATAGGTCTATAGGTCTTTGGTCTATAGGTCTATAGTCTATAGGTCTATAGTCTATAAGTCTATAGTCTATAGGTCTGTAGGTCTGTAGTCTATAGGTCTATAGTCTATAAGTCTATAGTCTATAGGTCTGTAGGTCTGTAGTCTATAGGTCTATAGTCTATAAGTCTATAGTCTAT
The DNA here is from genome assembly GCA_030544235.1 of Lepturacanthus savala. Classification (NCBI taxonomy): domain Eukaryota; kingdom Metazoa; phylum Chordata; class Actinopteri; order Scombriformes; family Trichiuridae; genus Lepturacanthus; species Lepturacanthus savala. The sequence continues at coordinate 2,973,431 of CM060466.1, read as the reverse complement.
AGGTCTGTAGGTCTATAGTCTATAGGTCTATCGTCTATAGGTCTATAGTCTATAGGTCTATCGTCTATAGGTCTATAGGTCTTTGGTCTATAGGTCTATAGTCTATAGGTCTGTAGGTCTGTAGTCTGTAGGTCTATAGTCTGTAGGTCTGTAGTCTATAGGTCTATTGTCTATAGGTCTATCGTCTATAGGTCTATAGGTCTATAGTCTATAGGTCTATAGGTCTATAGTCTATAGGTCTGTAGGTCTATAGGTCTATAGGTCTATAGTCTATAGGTCTGTAGGTCTATAGTCTATAGGTCTGTAGGTCTGTAGTCTATAGGTCTATAGTCTATAGGTCTGTAGGTCTATAGGTCTATAGTCTGTAGGTCTTTAGTCTGTAGGTCTATAGTCTGTAGGTCTATAGTCTGTAGGTCTATAGTCTGTAGGTCTTTAGTCTGTAGGTCTTTAGTCTATAGGTCTATAGTCTGTAGGTCTGTAGTCTGTAGGTCTATAGTCTGTAGGTCTGTAGTCTGTAGGTCTGTAGGTCTGTAGTCTATAGGTCTATAGTCTATAGGTCTGTAGGTCTATAGGTCTATAGTCTGTAGGTCTTTAGTCTGTAGGTCTATAGTCTGTAGGTCTTTAGTCTGTAGGTCTTTAGTCTATAGGTCTATAGTCTGTAGGTCTGTAGTCTGTAGGTCTATAGTCTGTAGGTCTATAGTCTGTAGGTCTGTAGTCTATAGGTCTATAGTCTGTAGGTCTATAGTCTGTAGGTCTGTAGTCTATAGGTCTATAGTCTATAGGTCTGTAGTCTTTCTGTCCCTGTGGTCCAACCAAACCTCCATTTCCTCTCAGTAGCCTGTGTCTGTGATGCAGACGTCAGTGTTTAATTCTAAGTGGTTGGATTTAAAGTCTCTTTCTGTTCCTGCTGTTTTACACTAATCAACCAGACAGAAAATAACAGAAAAAACATTTTTCCTTCTTTTCACTTTCTGACGGCCGGAGTGTTTATGCTCCTCCACAACAAACGTGCTTAATTTAAACAGAAAATTTGATGAGGATAATGAGGCACGCTCCCGATATGAGGACATTCCTCCATGAGTCGCTCGCTGTGTCTTTTAAGCCTGTTTTTAAAGACCGTGCAAATTATTTCCATCTGACTGCGTGCCAACACATCACAAACGTGTGCACGTGTCCAAATCAGAGCCGGAGGAAGAACATGCGGACATTTTGTCACCTACCTCACGCTTTGATTCATGTGTCTGTAGCGGGGAAGTGTGTGCGGAGGTATTCTCTGGAGCGACAGTCGGCCTGAGAAAAGAGGGAGGGATAAAGGATGAGATAAAGGAGAGAGACAGTTCTCACACTGTTTTCAGCTGCGATCAGAGGTGAGAAGGAACATCCTGACAGGGCGAACACGCTTCTGGAAGTTTCCAATTAAAATTAAGTGACTTGATGCTCACTTCACACTGAACAAACCTGCTATGTTTTGGGCGCTAAACAACATAAATCACTGTGACACAGACAGGTGTTTACACGAATGTCGCCAAATTCGTACATCTAAGTATAATTAGGGGTGTGCTCGGGTCCTGTTATTAAAAAAGAATAACAATACTTCATCTCTTATTGTGGTGCCATTGATTTGTCAATTAAAAAAGGAGAAAATTGCACGGCCTTTACAACAAATGCCCCCCACCTCACATATGTCCCTCCATAAAAATCATCTGTTGGGCTACAAAGCTAATTATCCAACAACTGGATAGCATAGTCCAGGATATGAAGCTAAGCTAACTATAGCTGAGTATAACCTATAGCTCATATATTCTGTTTTCACAATGCAAGCCTTGCAAACCAAAACCAAAGCTACCTATAGCAAATCTGAAAGTCAAACTTTATTCATATTAACAGAGAAACACTGCTAAACACAAAGAAAACCCCTCTCATTCTTTAGTAGCTTTGCGATAATATTAAAACAGTTAAAATTGTAGAAAATTCTCGGATTATTCACATGCACAGAAATATTTGCAGATAAACACATATGCATTGCAATCTATGCAAAGCAGGTTGCTCCCTTCCCTTTTATAGTAGTTACTTCCTGATTGAAGTGGGAACAATTAACCATTAAGGTGTTTAGCCAGGTGTCTAATTCATGAGCCGACTGTAGTGTCAATTTTAATGGCAGTGTCATGTCATAGCAAATGTGACTTTAAGTCAGATTTGTGTGTCTTATGCAGAGAACTGTGCATTTAAAAAGTGATATTTTGCAGAAACTGTGCTCAGAGTTTTGGAGATTTGAGGTTTTGCTCTCAGTCAATTTAAATAATTGTGCTATGCTAATGTTATTCTAGTGTAAGATTAGCATCATATATCTACCTATCATTATCATTACCATGTATGTTGCAATATTATTTACACCAGTCACTTTATGTATAAATACTTTTATAAGCAGCTTATTTAATGTCCTCAGTATTTGTTTTTTGCACATTGTCTGGTTGAACGTTGATTTGTTGTTATTGTCTTTTTCTTTCTATCTAAATGTCCTTATATCGGGATGAATACAGCACATCTGGTCTAATCTCTAGTGCAGAAATGGACGAGAAAAAAACTAAAATATAAGGATATTTTCTTCAATCATCTTCACCGCCGCCTCCTCCACCATTTAACTTGTTTACCTTAACATAAATTGATATAGTTGCTTCAAAAGTGCAATTACATTTGCAAGCAAACATAAAAATGTGCAAGAACACCTCAAGTGTATGACACAACTATAGATAGTTGCTTAAAAAGTGTGATTTACACGTGCAAATAAACTGTTAAAGCTTAAATTAAACCTTACTTTCACATGTAAATTGGACTTTTTTAACTATATGAAGATGTGTCAAATACTAGAGGCGTTTGTACATATATTGTTGTGAGTTTCTTCAAAAGTGCAATAATCTTAAATTCTGTCACACAGTGGAAATGTTCTTGCATTTTTATTGTTGTTAATTTGCAGAAACTATTACCTATTAACTCAGCAGATGGCTGTTACAAGAAGAAGAAAATCCAGAAATAAAACCAGTCATGTATGAGACATAATGGAGAGTTGTTACTTCATATCATCTTGTATTGAACTATTTTCAATCTGTCCAGATATAAAGACAAAGACGTGTTTATTGTGGGATTATTTTGGAAAACACCAACGTTTAGTCATGAGCTTGGATTTTATTAGAAGAAGTTGTTTCTATCTCCTGTTTTAATGAGAAATGTGCATCAAAAAATGGGCTTGTGGCTCCACAAATGTCTTTATTGCACCGTTTATACAGACTGTTGCTGTGGTTTGTTCTCTCACACCAGAACTCTCACACTGTGAAGATGGAAGGCTCAATAAAACCAACTCGGTTTTTCATTAAATACAATGATCGTAACTGGATTAAGTGATGCAGCAGGTGCTGATTTCCTGGTTATGATCCAATCACTTGATGTCTCAACAAGTTACCGCACATGCTGTGTGTCATCCAGTCGGCTGTCCGACTGTTTAATGAAGCAAACACACGGGCATTTTCTATTTCCCACATTTTATTAGTGATAATTAGATATTAATGTGATGCAGGAATCCCTGTAAATCCACCATCCGCGTGTCTGCCACCTTTTCATATAAAGTCAAAATGGAAATCCCACACTCACAGGTTCTGAATGTGAGAGTTTATGAAACTAATAACATTGCATGAAGTGCAGAATAAATATTACAGCATGTCAAAGCATGACGTAAGTGATGATAAAATGGTGGAAAGCAACAAGTTTTACACGTTTAATTTGCCTCAGGGGGATTTAAAAAACTACAAAACCATGTTTAACTCATGATCTCATGAGCAACCAGTGAAAATGTGTAATACTTAATACTCTGTGAGACTTGTCCTCCTGAGAAAAATGACAAAAGAACCTGTTTGAGTGATAATTTAGGGTCCAGCTGCTGCAGGGATGATGGTCGCATTCCAAACTGCAAATCAGGATAAAAAAATATGATTGTGCCCTGACCTTAACCTCATCGTTTTTATTGTAGCCATGACGACGATGGTTGTGTGTGTGACCTTGTGAGAGTTGCTGAAGGAGGGTGTGATTTTAATTTACCATAAAAACAGCAGCTGTTTCTCAACCTGTCTGATTCTGTCTGAACTGGAACTAGGGCTGCAACTAACTTATTCCTCATTAGGGTCACATGGTCTGCTGGAGCCAATCCCAGCGCATTACAGCGAGAGCCAGCCAATCGTGGGGCACACACACCATTCACTCACACACTCACACCTACGGGCAATTTAGAGTCTCCAATTAACCTCAGCATGTGTTTGGACCCACGCAGACACGGGGAGAACATGCAAACTCCACAGAAAGGTCCCAGACCCAGGACCAAGGAGGTCTTGACCCTGCGACCTTCTTGCTGTGAGGCAACAGCGCTAACCCCTGCGTTAGCGCATTAGTTATTTCGGTTGTAAATTAATGTAAAATCTGGATCATTGTTTCCTAAAGATTCAACCTAAAATATCTTTTTTCATCCACAACCCAAAGATCATCAGTTTATTATTATAGAAGACTAAAGAAACCAGAAAATAACCAGAAAAGAGAAGCTGGAACCAGAGAATTTGGACATTTTCTTCTTCAAAATGAATCAAATCGAATCATCGATTATTGTAATAGTCGCCAACTTATCGATTAATCGACTAATCGTTGCTGCTGTGGTTCCGTGTAATTAAGAGATTTATCAGTGAATAGAACCTCTGTGGACCGGTCAGTGTGGGTCGAACATGCATCTGCTGCCTGAGAGGCGGATTACTCTCGGTCCTTATAAGAGCAGCTCTCTGCAAACGGCAGGAAGGAGCCGCCGCTCCGTAAGTGGCAGGCTATCGATTACTAGTAATTGTCATAATGGGGAACAGAAAATAATAAAGGTTGGGTTTGATTCCTTCTGGCCAATTTGTGGCGTCTCCTTCCTAACAGCGTCCAACAGGAGCTGCTCTGATCGATGCTTTGATTCACTGAAGCGGTTTGAGTTCATAGACCCCACCTGCTCTGATCCAGCTGCTTTACACACTCATTTGATGCCTGGTTCAATGTGAACCGCTGGCAAGGACTCGTGTGTGTGTGTGTGTGTGTGTGTGTGTGTGTGTGTGTGTGTGTGTGTGTGTGTGAAGAAAAGCCACGACATGAAAACCTCACACTGGGCCGTCTGTCACATCCTGTTTGAGGAGAACAAACCCGGAGAATCTTTGAGCTGATTTAACTTCAACTTTTCTTGTTCTTGACTTGAACTTGAAACTACTCGGATACGTTCGTACGTGTTAGAGGATTCATTATATACGAAGCCGACATGTAGCAGCAGATATACAGCAGGGGGCGCTGTGGCCTCACTGCATTTAGATTGCATTAGTTTAATTAATTATTTAAGAAATTGACAGAAAGATGGAGGAAAAAACAGATTAACACAGTGAGATTGCAAATATATTAGGATATATATATATATATATATATATATGTGTGTGTCTATTAGCATACTCTTTTTTTAGTTTAAAATTTGTTTTACTTTGAAAGTAGACTATGACTTCCTGTTTGTGACTTCATTTGCAAAATAATGTTTGTATTAGTGCATCCTGTCGTCTGTATTTGGTACCGACAGCAACATATTTTAATCTATATATTCATATATTCATTAATATTCAGCATAAAAGTTGTCTTTTTAGGGCTGCAACTGATATTTTTATAGTTAATTAAACTATCAATTATTGAAATGATTAATCGATTAGTTGTTTGGATTCATAAAATGGTATAAAATGCTGATCACTGTTTCCCAAAGGTGAAGAATCAACATAAAATGTCTTTTTTTTATTACTGAGGTGAAAATGAATGGGGTGAGTGAAAAAAATAAATACATTTAAAAATTTATAAATTAAAATAATTGCAATTAATTGCAAATAAATGTGAAAAATACACAAATGAATTAGGTTTATATGTTAATTAAAAGGAAAATTAAATAAATATGGACATTTACTAGTATTGTTATTTAAGCAGAGTCAATATTTAATTATTTATTCTTGATTATTGGCAGTTTCAGTCATAATTTTCTTTTATAAGACATTTTTTTTATGAGTTTAAGATGTGAAAAAATTTGAGAATCACTATTATAGACTAAAGAAACCAGAAAATAATCAAATCTGAGGAGGTTGAACTGAGAATTTGAACATTTTCTTCCCAAAAATGACCTAAATCAATTAATCAATTATCAATTAATGTAATAGTTGGCAACTACTCGATTAGTCTTTGCAGCTTTAAGTCAAATATTTCACTTGTGAAAGTCCTACTTTTGACATTTTGACATCATTAAGTGGTTTCTGCTTCATTTGAGGCAAAGAGATGACAGGCATCACAGATTCTGGGCTGGATTCAATCTCTCTGTGGCAAAGACTCACACCTAATGGTGCTGGCAGGAAACATTTTTACATACGATCACATCAAGGTTTGGAGCTTTAAGCTGCCGCCGCTTCTCTCCTGGAGTTAATTAGAGAGCTTCAGAGGAGGCGGAAGGCCAGAGGTTGTTACCTTCACACAGACAGAGAAGCTGCAGCAGGAAACTACACATCACACTTCAACCAAACAAGATCTGGTGGCCAAACGTGTGAAGGAGACTTTTTTATTATCATAAAACTAACTTTTACACTTTAGAGATTGAGGATAAGTATGAAATTGAAATGATATAATGAGCAAATATCCAAAAAAAACAACTAAAAGATGAATTAACCACTTCAGCTCCACACTTGTTTTTCAGTTTTCCTGCTGTAAATGATAATAAATGTTGAATATCTCTACAAACACAAAGGTTATTGGAGTTAAACCTGATATTAAAATAAATCTACAACATGTGAGGTGACTACAGAAGAGTCAGAATTAATTTACATAGATAGAATATTGCAAAATACAACCACAAAGGTTATGGACCGGTATGAAAAATAAATCTATAACATGAGGTTTCTACATAAAAACTGCTGATAAAACGCTAATGCTAACGTTAATGCTAATGCTAATGCTAACGTTATAGCTAACTCATGGAGCCAAAGGATTTTAGCAATTATATCATGGCATTAAGGAAACAGAAGGCCGAGTATTGACGATTCAACTTCTGATAATGTTCTATGCTAACGCTAATGATAACGTTAATGCTAATGCTAACGCAAAGTGTAATGCTAATGCTAACATTAAAGCTAACTCATGGAGCCTTTCCAGCCAAAGGATTTCAGCAATTATATCATGGGATTAAGGAAACAGAAGGCCAAGTATTGATGATTATAGAACTTCTGATAATTTTCTATGCTAACGCTAATGCTAACGTTAATGCTAATGCTAACGCAAATGCTAATGCTAACATTAAAGCTAACTCATGGAGCCTTTCCAGCCAAATGATTTTAACGATTATATGATGGCATGAAGGAAACAGAAGGCCAAGTGTTGATGATTCACCTTCTGATAAAGTTCTATGCTAACGCTAATGATAACGTTAATGCTAATACTAACGCAAATGCTAACGCTAATGCTAACATTAAAGCTAACTCATGGAGTCTTTCCGGCCAAAGGATTTTAGCAATTATATCATGGCATTAAGGAAACAGAAGGCCGAGTATTGACGATTCAACTTCTGTTAATGTTCTATGCTAACGCTAATGATAACGTTAATGCTAATGCTAACGCTAATGCTAACGCAAATGCTAATGTTAATGCTAACATTAAAGCTAATGCATGGAGCCTTTCCAGCCAAAGGATTTTAGCAATTACATCATGGTATTAAGGAAACAGAAGGCCAAGTATTGATGATTATAGAACTTCTGATAATGTTCTATGCTAACGCTAATGCTAACGTTAATGTTAATGCTAACGCAAATGAAGAATATATTCTGTAAGATGTTTATTATAAAGGAGCCAATTAAATAATCACACAAATTAAATATCTAAATAGTCTCTACTACTGATATTCTATTAAACTATGGTCTTATTGTATTGATGATGTGGATATTGATGATATATATTGATGCTGGAACAGTAACATTGATGTAAAATACTTTATTTAGTGTTGGAGCTGAGGTTTAATACTGTAATCTAGGACATTAACAGGTTAAACCACAGTATATATAGGAATGAATAGAAGTTCCAGTAAGTTCTAAGGTAATTGACATGTTAAATAGTGGGGACTGTTCCAGTCTTGGTGCTAAGTTTAGCTAACAGGCTGCAGCCTCAGCCTCACATTGAACAGACAGATATGAGAGCAGTATTGATCTTTTGTTTTAACTCTTGGCACAAAATCGAATAAACTTATTTCCCAAAATGTCAAACTATTCCTTTAAAAGTAAGCGGGGGAAGAAAGAACGAAACCCAAACTCCGTCTGATCTTTTCACCGAGTCCTTTTCTAAATTGGCGAGCCGACACAAATCTCCAATAAATCAGCCACCTGTGGCTCCCGTAGCACTTATTTACAAGCCTGGTTAGCTTAGCTAAACCAACCTGAGGAAACCAGCAGGAACGGGAGCTGCCCATCCGGTTCAGCATCGCACGGATCATTGTCCAGAGTCCACATGACAAAGGGAAAATGAGGCGGAAACAACTGTCAAAGTGAAGAGAATGAAGCAGAACAGCTGCATCTGACCACTTCAGAGCATTTTCCCTCCAGTTTTCATCACATTTACTTCCAGTTTTGCTCTGGAATTCTTCTGGTTTTCCTCCAGATTTCCACCAGTTTTCCTTAGATTTTCTTCCAGTTTTGCTCTAGTTTCTCTAGTTATCCTCCAGTTCTCTGGTTTTCTAGAGTTTTCTTCCATTTTCCCCTCAGTTTCCCTCCAGCTGTCCTTCAGTTTTCTGGTTTTTCTCCAGTTTTCTTCTGTTTTTCCTCCAGTTTTGCCCTGATTTTCCTCTGATTTTCATACAGTTTTCCCTAAGATTTCCCCCAGTTTTCCTCCAATTTTCCTGATTTTCCTTAGATTTTCTAGTTTCCTTGCAGCTATTCTCCAGTTCTCCAGTTTTCTTCTGGTTTTCCTCTAGTTTTCCTCCACTTTTCCTCTAGTTTTCCTCCAGTTTTCCTCCAGTTTTCCTCCCCTTTTCCTCTAGTTTTCCTCCAGTTTTCCTCTGGTTTTCCCCCAGTTTTCCTCTGGTTTTCCCCCAGTTTTCCTCTGGTTTTCCCCCAGTTTTCCTCTGGTTTTCCCCCAGTTTTCCTCCGGTTTTCTTCTGGTTTTCCTCCAGTTTTCCTCTAGTTTTCCTCCAGTTTTCCTCTAGTTTTCCTCTAGTTTTATTCTGGTTTCCGTCCAGTTTTCTTCTGGTTTTCCACGAGTTTTTCTTTGGTTTCCCTACGGTTTTTCCTCTAGTTTTCCTCCGGTTTTTCCTCTAGTTTTCCTCCAGTTTATCCTCTGGTTTTATTCTGGTTTTCCTCCAGTTTTCCTCTGGTTTTCGTCCGGTTTTATTCTGGTTTCCCTCCAGTTTTCCTCTGGTTTTCCTCAGATTTTATTCTGGTTTCCCTCCAGTTTTCCTCTGGTTTTCCTCAGATTTTATTCTGGTTTTCCTCCAGTTTTCCTACATTTTTTCCTCCAGTTTTCCTCCAGTTTTATTCTGGTTTTCTTCCAGTTTTCCTCTGGTTTTCCTCTGGTTTTCTTCCAGTTTTCCTCTGGTTTTCGTCTGGTTTCCCTCCAGTTTTCCTCTGGTTTTCCTTCTGTTTTCCTCTGGTTTTCCCCCAGTTTTCCCCCAGTTTTCCTCTGGTTTTCTTCCAGTTTTCCTCTGGTTTTCGTCTGGTTTCCCTCCAGTTTTCCTCTGGTTTTCGTCCGGTTTTATTCTGGTTTCCCTCCAGTTTTCCTCTGGTTTTCGTCCGGTTTTATTCTGGTTTCCCTCCAGTTTTCCTCTGGTTTTCCTCAGATTTTATTCTGGTTTCCCTCCAGTTTTCCTCTGGTTTTCCTCTGGTTTTCTTCTGGTTTCCCTCCAGTTTTCCTCTGGTTTTCCTCAGATTTTATTCTGGTTTCCCTCCAGTTTCCCTCCAGTTTTCCTCTGGTTTTCCTCTGGTTTTCGTCCGGTTTTATTCTGGTTTCCCTCCAGTTTTCCTCTGGTTTTCCTCAGATTTTATTCTGGTTTCCCTCCAGTTTTCCTCTGGCTACAGTCCCGGGCGAGGCGGGACTCCACAGGTGAACAGATGTGCTCTGCTGGCTCTCTGCAGCTTTTGGCTGATCCAGGCCACACAGAGTGTGTGTCTCTCACACTCTGAGGTTTCTGAGTCCTGGCTCCGGTCCAGTGGCCTGGGGCAGGTCTTTATCCCACAGCCCCACAAAAGCCCTTTAAGCCCTGCAGCTACACAGCCTGTTCTCAGCTTCACTCTTCCACAAGCCTCCGTCCTTCCAAATCATTTTAATAACCTCCTTCTCTCTGGAATCCACCTGCCCTCACTCCTTCTCCTTCAAGCCCAATCCGTTTTATCGCTCCGATCATTAAACTTTTCTTTTCTCTCCTTCCTCCGCCTCACCTTGAATCTCCATCTCACCTCTGATCTCCGCCCCGTTCTCTCATATCTGGGCCCGGTCCGGCCTTTTCGTCTCCGTCCAGTCCTCCTGACGCGTCTCTGGAGGCTCGGAGTCCGACGGCTGAAGCAGCAGAATGTCAGACAGTCATATATTAACATTTAGACAGCCTCGGGGCCTGGAGGACCGCTCGGGTTTAAACCACGTTTAGGATGGTTCCACCAGTAGCCTGGTTCTGCTGGAACCGGCGGAGCACCGGTGTCAATCTTCATGGCGGCTTCGCCCTGTCAGCTGTCCGACGTGACTGTTTGACTCCTCCTTACTCCCACTCCCCGACAGGCTGCTGCCTTCAAGTTCCACAAAACATCTCAGAGACACTGAGGTGTCAGCAGCAAGTCTCCACACACGGTGTTTTTCAATACTAATGCAGAAATGCCCGTAGGAAGTGTGTATTCCTATAGAAAAGTGGAAGCTTAAGTAGTTTTTTTAATGTTTGGTCAAATGAGGACGTGTCGGACTGTTAAGGAGAGAAGAATACAGTAATTGTAATGTTGAAAATGTGGATTTCAATCTACATATCAGTGTTTAAATTGTGTTATAGTCACTTTTTTACCACCATCAGTTGTAAAATGAATATAAACTATAGTTAAGACATTGACAAGATTAGAAATAAAGTTTTCTAGCTTCTCTAAGCAGCTAAACTGTTTCCAGCTGTGCTAACATGTTAGCATCAAGGGTTTCTAATCATCCATTAACCTTCTGATCAATGATCAGAAATGATAGTTGCTGGAAATGCACCTCTATACACCTATATAGATATTGATGCACCAATTAGCACATTAGTGATGTATAGAGTGCATTTCTGATTAGTTTAAAGTTATCTTCATTGAAAAAAACAGTGATTTTCCTTCAAAAATAAGGAAATTTCTAAGTGACCTCAAACATTTGAACTGGAGTGTAGTGTTTTTCTCTAAAGTTTAACAAACTGGGCATGTTACTGTTATATGTGTCTATAAATAAATGGGTTTAGGCCCAGATTCTGTTCTATAAGTTATAATTTAGGCCACAGAGCAGGTCAATTAATGCAGTTTCTGGCAGAAAAATCACTTTTTGGATCAACAGTTGTCACTGAAACAGGCCTGGAATGAAACAGTAGTAATGATGATATATTTTATAATAGAAGAAGGATAAATGAGTGAAAAAATAAGAAATAAAAATAGTTAGTCAGAAAATGTCACTTAGAGCTAAAAGTGTTCTTTTTTTATTTTAAATTTCCCATTTTCCCCCTTCCAATCAACTGTTTTTAATTAAATAAACATTAAAGAATTCAATAAATGACCTAATCAAATGAACTTGCCTTGCCTCTAAGCACCTGTTTGTGTTTCTGCTGCCTTTAAATGACCAGAATTAGCCCATGCAGCTTTAAAAGCAGCATTTCTTGGTGTTTGTTGCCTCGCAGATGAGATTTGGCCTCTGGGTTTATATATTAAAATCTTTTTGTATGTATTTTTTACCGATTTAAATCTGAGTATTATGTAAATGTGCTGCTGTCTTCAGCAGGTTTTACAATCTGTTTGCCTTGATTATTGATCTCAGTGGGAATAATAAAGATAAATAATGATTAGAGTCCCCCTGCGTTCAAACATTTGTTTTTTCCTGCTTGTTCCTGCTTGTTGGATGCTTGAGCTTCGCTGTGCAGAAAGATGTTCATGTAGAGTTTAACACTCAAAAGCTGTTTGTTTCTTTTCTGATGAAAGTGGAAAACTTCTCTGAGCTCAATGATAATCCAGTTTTAAGGATTAATGATATTCAACCTGCACATGTGAGTCCACAAAACTCTGAGGATACGGAGGAGACATGTTGTGTTCATCAGTTAAACTTCAGAGATGAAATATATCTGCATATTCATAGAATCTTTAAGGGTTTAGAAGTTAATATTCAGTTTTCCTGTTATAAATGATAATAAATGTTGAATATCTCTACAACCATAAAGGTTATTAGCCTTAAATCTGGAATTAAAGTAAATCTACAACATGTGAGGTGACTACAGAAGAGTCAGAATCTATTTATGTTGATGTTATAGAGAAAATAGAGTTAGAATATTGAAAAAACTTTATTTAAAACAATACCAGCCTCAAATCAGGAAAAGGAAAACTTGAAATAAGCTAAACTAACTGAAATCCCGAATTTCAGTGATTAAAATCAAAATAAAATCATAGAAATCGCACTGAGGACCATTACAGAACATATATATAATATAATTAGTATATTACAAATAAATCTGCAAAGAAAAATACTTTATTTAAAACATACACGGTGACAGGGCACTCTACAGCACAGCCCGCGCAGACCTAAGGAGAGGCATCAAGGCCGCCAAAGCAGACCACAAAAGGAAAATAGAGGAGCAACTCAACAACCCAAGACAGGTATGGCAGAGCATACAGGCGCTGACCAACTACAAGGGCTCTGCTGTAACACCAGGGGACTCAGATGCAGCACTGGCAGAGGAGCTTAACAGCTTCTTTGCCCGCTTTGAGTCACGAGCGCAGCACTCAGCCACCCCACCCCAACCCCCACTACAACCCACACCAACCCCTGACACCCCCCTCACCCCACTCACCGTAAACAAGGATGAGGTGAAACGGGTGCTTAGGGCCATCAACCCAAAGAAGGCCACAGGCCCGGATGGAGTACCAGGGAAGGTACTCAAGGCATGCGCTGAACAACTGGCACCAGTATTCACAGATATCTTCAACCTGTCACTGGAGCAAGCCTGCATCCCAGCCTGCCTGAAATCGGCCACCATCATCCCAGTCCCCAAAAAGTCACCCACCACGGACCTCAATGACTTTCGTCCAGTAGCACTCACCCCAGTCATCACAAAGTGCTTTGAAAAACTAGTGCTGAGACACATCAAAGACTGTCTCCCACCCACCCTCGACCCACACCAATTTGCATACCGGGCCAACAGATCGACAGAAGACGCCATAGCCACTGCCCTCCACTCCGCACTGAGCCATCTGGAGAAAAGGGGGGCCTATGTCAGGATGCTGTTCATTGACTACAGCTCAGCATTCAATACAATCATACCGGACATTCTCATACCCAAGCTGGCCAGCCTGGGTCTCCCACTCCCCACCTGCTCATGGATCAAAGACTTTTTGATCAACCGGCCCCAGCACGTGAAGCTGGGGCCCCACACCTCAACCGCCCGCACGCTTAGCACCGGCTCCCCCCAAGGCTGTGTGCTGAGCCCACTACTCTACTCGCTCTACACACATGACTGCAGACCCACCCACCCCGAGAACATCATTGTGAAATTTGCGGATGACACAACGGTGGTGGGGATGATTACAGAGGGAAACGAGGCAAGCTACAGAGACGAGGTCCTTAGAATCAGCGAGTGGTGTGCCCTCAACAACTTGGCACTGAACATCTCAAAGACTAAGGAACTCATCCTGGACTTCCGCCGGAACACAGCCACCCACGCCCCCCTGTACATCAATGGTGAAAGTGTAGAGCAAGTGGAGACATTCAAATTCCTTGGAGTCCACATCTCTGCCGACCTCTCCTGGTCAGCCAACACCACAGCACTGGTCAAGAAGGCCCAGCAGCGGCTCCACTTCCTGAGGGTGCTTAGGAGGGGGCATCTTGACACCAGCCTGCTGGTGACCTTCTATCGATCTGCCATAGAGAGCCTGCTGACCTATGCTGTGCCAGTGTGGCACTCCAGCTGCACAGAGGCTGACAGAAAGAGGCTGCAGAGAGTGACCAACATCGCACAGAAGATCATTGGCCGCCCTCTTCCCTCTCTAACCTCCATATATGACTCCCGCTGTCTCAGCAGAGCCAGGAGCATCATAGCAGACTGTACACACCCTGGCTTCCACCACTTCAACCTGTTGCCCTCTGGCAGGCGCTACAGGGCCATCAGTACAAAAACAAACAGACTGAGGAATAGCTTCTTTCCTAAAGCTGTCACTAGACTCAACACAAGGCTAGCACAAAAGAACTGACAGGCTCTGCACAACAGTCACTTTATACACCGCACCCTTCATGTACCCTCATGTACATGTAACTGTGAAAATTGTTAATAGTTTCTTGTTTTTAAGGTTTCATGTATATACTAGATCTGTTTATTTTACTACTTATTTTATACTTTATTATTTATATTCATTACTGTGTGCACTTTATGGGAAAGCGGAAATCTCATTGTACTTGTATAATGACAATAAAGGCTTTCTATTCTATTCTATTCTAAAACAGGAAACCCCAAATCAGAAAAAAAAGTTTTAAATAAGCTAAATTATCAATGATTAATAGGATAAGAGTTCAAAGATCAATTATTTATCCATAAAATCATAGAAATCACTCTGTTCAGAAGCTAAATTAAATATTTAAATAGTCTCTACTACTGATTTTATATTAAACTATTGTCTTATTGTATTGATGATGTGATATTGATGATATATATTGATGCTGGAACAGTAACTTGGTGTTTTATGCATTTTTAGTGTTGGAGCTTAAGTTTTTTTATGTGATTTATGAATAAAACTCACTGCTGAACCTGGATCAGGGGGTTTTGGATTTTAACAGGTTAATATAACTTTATTTAAAGTAGTTAGATTTAAAATTTTAGATGCATTTAAAAAAAAATGCCTGGAGGAAATAAATAAATGAATAAAACTAAACTATAATGAGACATAACGACTCCAAGAATGCATTCCTGTACACTGTAAAACACCTAAAAGCAACACTCGACTGATTAAATCAGATATTTCAGGTTGTTTCCTCACACGTTTACACGTGAACTTGTTTGTGGAGACGCAGGAAAGTGAGAAATTATCAATATTCACTGTTAGGAGACAGAGGTGGAGCACGGTGATGGTGCGAAATCCCTGGAAGGATAATTCACTGTAGTTAGTGAGTTAACTTCTATGTGTAGAAATCTGTGTGTGTGTGTGTGTGTGTGTGTGTGTGTGTGTGTTACTGCATCGGTGACAACAACCAAAAATACACTACAGGAGCTTTGCAGCCTTGAATAATTCAGAGTGGAGACGGACGGATGGATGAGAAGAGGAAAACAGCACCGAGAGGATGAACAAAGTGGGGCAGAACAAGGAGGTGAGAGGAAGTTGAAAAAGTGGGGACTCATCAAAAGCAAGCGGCACACACACACACACACACACACACACACACACACACACACACACACACACACGGGCATACAAACATACATTACGTTATAGCCTGCTGGGCGTAGAGCGAATTCCTGCACCTGCAGACTGCAGCGCAGGCAAAATAAACAAAAACACAATAAAAAAAAAAAAGGAAACAAAATGGAAATTCACACTTCTCACGCGCAAATATATCCCCAGCTCCAATATCTGCAAAAACAAAACACATCAGCAGTATCGCTCGCTTAAATGAACACACGCTGCACCGCCTCCGCCTCCTCTCGCCACACGTATACATCTCTTTTATTCTGAGCATGCAGGCTCCACATCGTCTATCACTCACATTCAAACTCCATCTGCTTTTGCAATCTGGCTGTGCAGCTGTGGAGCTTTTATTTTATTTTAGTTTTTTTACATTTCCTGTCTTCCTGCCCGAGCACAGGCTCTGAGCTCTTAGCTTAGGAAAGCTGTACACATTCTACGGCTCTGGGAAAATAAACAGAAAAACTATGCATACCTTGAAACCAGGATGATACATTTGAATTAGAAATGTGCCGCCAGATTCCCCCTGGAAGGTCAGAGGTCAAACCACCTCACTATCTTGAAATTTTGTGGGAAACACTGGTTTAATATAATTGTGTTTTGAACATTTACTTTAATAATTCAGATCTCTGACACGAATGCTACTTGTGAAATTAAAAGTCAAATGTTTTCTTTGTCGTAAGAGACGACTGCATATATTCCTGATATTCCAGCCATTTCTGTTGAATTCACATTAATACACCTCATTCTGCTTAAAGAGGAACCAGGAGTGGAATAAAGTCACCAAGAACAATGGTAAAGACTGTGGAGAACATGAAAGCTGGGATTAAAAATAAGGTTATTGCACCAAATATTGATTTCTGAACTCTTTTTAATGACTTTGCATTGTTTGAGGTCTGAAAACAATGAATTTCCTGTAAATAAATGCTCTAAATGATAATATTTTTGTTGGAATTTACGAGAAATGTTATCAGTAATTTATAGAATCTATAATATTGATATTGAAAGAGATTTTGAGCTAAATTTCTTGGGATTGTCATTGACTAAAAGTTAAGATGGAAACAAAATATTGAAAACATTAAAGGGAAAATTTAAAAATCACATTCTGTATAAATCAAAAAACCATTGAATTCTAAGACGTTGCCTTTGATCTATTGATTAATTGTTACATATTAATCAACCTTTAAAAAACCTAAAACTCATTAATAAAACTACAAAAAGGAGCCACATATCATCAATAATCTGATTATTAAGATACCACTTTGTTCTAAATCATCATGTTATGATTTGTTTTATTATAAAATCATGCAAATTATGTTTAGAGCTGAATGCAAAATGTTCCCTGACTCAATACACAAGTTATTTTCTGTACAATCTCAGAGGTGTTTGTAGATTTACTGAACAAAAAGTTTTAAAACTTATGAAAAGGAGTTAAATACTGGAATGAAGCCGACATCTTTTGTTTTTTAAAAATGGTTTGTAAAGCTATTTTTGAAGCTTATAAGTGCGACTGATCATCTGGAAACGCTTCTTTGCAGTTTGCAAATGAGATTTGTAGCCATAAAAGTTAAAAAGGTTGATAATATAGGATCAGGCTGTTATAAACAGTTTGCTTCTGCCTTTTCAGTCACTGTTCAACACATGATTATTGGTTTTCTGTGAAATGTCAATGCTGTTTTTCTGCCTTTTTGTGTTTTCATGACTGAATAAACATCATTCATTCATTTACTCAAAGGAAACACATACCTATAAGTAGTAAAAAATCACACAAACTAATAATTTTGCAGTGATCTCTCATTTTTTTCCAGATGTTTTTTGGTCAGATCCCTTCACAGAAACTTTTATCTACACAGTGGCTTATTCCGGTTTTGTATGAATTCATTTCGCAGCTACAAAAAAAACAAAAAAAAAGGAGCTGGAAGTGTTTGAGAGTCAGAGACGTGCAGGTGACTGCAGAGGAAACATAATTAGAGACTTCCGCCCAGCACAGAGCACTCAGACAGAGAGGAGAGGTCTGGAAACAGGCTGTTACTCTAAGTCCCGGCCAGCTCCTCCGAGCCCCATTACCAGTAGATGTCTTCCCATCAGTGTGTGTGTGTGTGTGTGTGTGTGTGTGTGTGTGTGTGTGTGTGTGTGTGTAGGGATGATGGAGCGTAATGGGTTTTAGCCTCCAGATAACGACCGATGGACCAAACGAGGCTCGAGATCATAAGCGCGTCATATAATAAGCACATAAACTTTTAGGCAAAGGTAAATGTCAAAGATGCTCCGTCAACCAGATAGAACCAGAGAGAAACGATGGGTCAAAGGTCACAAGATTTACTGATAAAGTCCAGAAGACGTGTCTGTCTTCACGTTCATTATTCAGGTATAAGTATAGATTTTAATCTTTAATTAAATCATTAATATTTTTTTGGCAGATATTGAAATGTTGTACTGTCCCTTTAAAAGTATTAAACAGGTAATAGATGAGACATTTAACTACAGTATTGGAAAATGTAAGTTATATAAATATAGTCATACAATTTGAGTAAATGACCATAATTCTTCAGTTTTGTTAAATAAGATTCTTGTCATGAAAGGAAATAATCTCTTAAATCTGTTAAGAGCTTTAAACAAATACAGCTGTTATTATTTGGTAAATTAAAAACATGGGTAGTTACAACAGAACTATTACGGAATATATATATATATATGGAAATATTAAGATAATATATTAAGATAGACATGCTAAGGAAATGGATATTCAAAATATATACATACATATGGATTTGCTGTATATTTTTTTTATTATTATATACATAATTTTTAATTTACTCCACACTGAAGTTCCAACTCAAGCCTTTTACTCAAGTAAAAGTGTAAAAGTTCTATTTAAAAGTATAAAAGTAAAAGTTATGAATAAAATAATTAGCCTGTCAGTCAAATTATATGAGCTGTAATCACTTTCCAGCATCACTTTATGTGTTGTAATGTCCCTTTAAAACTATTTGCACAGGTATTACTGAGTAACTGAGCTAAAATCTAATGAGAACCAGGTAGAAATAACCTTTAACCTCTTCACCTGTAGGACTATGTGTTTTCTCTATATGCTAATTATTGCTTTGGGTTGAAATTGTGTTTAGTTTTGCAAATAAAGTTTGATATAGGTTTATAGTTGAGTTGTGCTATTTGGAATAATAAGAAGGGTTAATTACTTATAAAACAGCAGGGGACCTAGAGGGTAACAGGTGAACTCCTATCAGAAATGTCATATTGTGCTTTTAAATGTAGTTTTTATGTGAAAATGGGCTGGATTTGTTATAATTAAGGGCACAGAGCAGGTCAAATGATGCATTTTCTAGTAGAAAAATCACTTTTTTCCATGAAAACAAGCTGAAATTAAACAGTATTAATGTTGTTGTTTTTTAATGTAAGAAGTATAAAGTAGAAAGAAACAGATAATTAAGTGAAAATGTAAGAAGGAGAAGCTGAAAAAGAATTCCTTCAGCTGTCCTAATGACTAAAAATCTATTTTATTTATTTGTACTGTTATAGTTTACTGACAAAATCCCTATTTTTTAATCTAGACTTGTTTCCAGAGAGGAAATTTGATGCTAAATGTGTCAAATACCCACTTGAAGCTTAATTTAAAGTTCAGATACACTTTTAAATGCACTTTTGCATAAGATGACTGCGTGAACACACACAAAAGGGGCATTTTAAAGGAGAATTTCGGCATTTTTCCACCTATTATCCAAACTTTTGAGTGTCTAATATAGTGATACGACAAGAGATTTTCTAATTTCGCTCCAGAATTGAGTGGGAACCAGCTGCCCACTCCACAGCCGACGTGCTATAGCGGAGGCGGACCAGGCATTCAGCCCCCGCTGATTCTGGCTTCTATTAGCAGCATTTCTGTTGCATTTGTCAGACTCTTCAGGCCTGTTTCCACCACAGGAACCATCCCCAAAGGAACCTTTACAGAAACCTTCATGGTCAACGATAGCAGTAACATTTTAAAGTTAAATAAAACATCACAGCTGTGTCCAAAGTCATATTACTCAGTAAATGCTTAATATGACAGAAGCTTGTTTTTCAGCATTTTAAAAGCAGAGTTTGATGTCATTGAGACTATTTCCCATTGTCCCAATAATCAAATCAGACACTTGCCTGAAGCAGATTTGTCGCCTCACATGTTAAGAGTGTTATAAATGTGAGAAATATCCCTTTAAGTTACATTTAGAACAGATACAAATGTGCAGTTAATTGGAGATTAGCTCAATCTGAAAGAATTAATAGTGAGAGTCTATAGCTTCTGGATATTTGCTCTCAAATTGCACCAGGATTGATGAATTTAACACTAATTTTAACACTAGAATGTCCGTATCTTAGGGAACTGTTGAAATATCTGCTCAGATCACTCCAATGAACATTAACATTTTGCTAAATTATAGAAATATAAGAAGTTAACTTCAGTTTCTCTTAAATTAATTGTTTTATAAGGTGATCAGCGATAAAATTTGAGCAGGTATGATTTCAACTTTGAGATAAAACCAAAGAAATGTTTGTGATATGCTGTAAAGTAACAGTCATATAACCAGAATACACCATTTATAATTAAGATTCAGGCTCAGCCAAATAAATTATTCTGCATTTACTCTAAACCTACTGCAATTCACAAATTCTTGGAAAAATTGCTCCAATTTAAAAAACACCTATTATTGGAAACATCAACATGAAAGCTTCCATGTATATATATATATATATATATATATATATATATATATGAATGAATTAGTGATCTATGCAAAGACCTAATTACTGCCGACTAATCAATGCAAAGACACAAGTCTCCATTATGAAAACTAAAATTAGAAAATGTAAATTCAGAGAAGAATTTCATTTAATTGCTTCATTCATTCTGTGGTTTTTGTTCCAACAGCTTGAACCAATTTCACTGATTTTCCTGCAGTTAAAGCTACACGTGTAGATTCTGCCGCCATCTAGTGGCGAGACTGCGAATTGCGAGATGAATATATAAAATCATTCTGTGGTAATAAACACACCAATGCTTATATTGATTAAACATGAATATAAATGTATTTGGGGGCATTTATTTTTAACTATTTTAAAAGGATATAGCTAGAAAATATAGTGATATAAAATATTTCATATCAGTTTACGACAAATATTGATCATTTTTAATTATCAATTATTAATAACAACCAGGAGAAAAAAGCTTGACCACTTTAAATTAAAGTTGATTTGTTGTAAATTAACCTCCTCCTGATACAGGTTTAATTGAGTTTTATTCATATATCAGCTGCAATTATTACCACTATTTAGATATTTAATCTAGATTTGAGCTGTTTGTGTGATTATTTAATTGTCTCCTTTATAATAAACATCTTACAGAATATATTCTTCATGTTCTGGAATGATCCTCAGTGGGATTTATGTCATTTTATGGACAAATATTTGATATTTGTCAAGCTTTGCATTAAAGGAAATTCAGCTTATTTCATTTTTTCCCCAATTTGTGTCAGTTTGGTTTTGTTTAAACTTTTAAATAAAGTATTTTCATCTGTCGATTTTGCAATATTCTAACTATAAATTGATTCTATCTATTATTATATACATTATATGTTATAGATTTCTATTGATACCAGGTTTAAGTAAAACAACCCTTATGGTTGTAGATATATTCCAGATTTATTATCATTTATAGCAAGAAAAATAAAAAAAAATGGGCCTGAGGTTTAACTGTTGGGTCTCGACTCTTTGATTCAATGATTTATTCATTATTAAAGGAAATATGATGTTTATGAGCCAAGGAGGAAGCAGCTGACGTGAGTATTATTGATATTTATCGATACGGTTTTAGAGCCCAGGCTTCATTTTGAGGTTTTAGGTTAAACCGCAGCATATTTAACTTCTCTCCCACTGCTGCGTCTCTCTGACCCTTTGACCTCCTCGTGTCGCTCCGTCTCGGTCACGGCGTCCGTAAAAAGGCGAAAAAAAAAATCGGCGGAACGAGTCGAGGCGGCTCGCCTTTTACTTCCCATCACGACTTCCCTTCGCTTTATGAAGTGAAGCGTGGGTTTACAACAGGAGTGTGAGAATGTAACGGTGTGAGAGAGCAGGGCATGAATTAGTCTTTGCTGTGTGTGTGTGTGTGTGTGTGTGTGTGTGTGTGTGTGCCATAAGATTCTGCTGCAGTGCATTCACACATCAGCCTTCACTGCAGAATCCAACCATGATGTCATTTTTCTCTTTCATCTTCCTGTGTGAATCTCTCCGGCTGTGGGAGGAGGGGGCTGTTATAAAGGTGAGAGGATCTCGTTAGGAGGAGAGAAGGAAGCAAAAAGGCAGAGAGACGGAGAAAAGGTTCATTTGTAGGCAGATCACCGCCTGATAGTGGTGATTACAGAGCATCATGTGTCATGTATGTGTGAGTAACACTGAGCAATGATCCAACACATCATCTGCACCTTCTACTGAACCAAATCCTGCTCATTTTCAACTGAAACGCAATAAATGTCCCTCTGGAGAGTATCATCAGAACAATAAGTTGATTGATTGATTATCTGATCAGTACAAAATGTTTATTTTAATGTGTGAAATGTTAATTATTTCATGTTTCTCTGATTATTTAATATAAGGATTCGCTGCTTTTTTTCCCCCACTTCATTGATAATCACTTACACTCTATATGAAGGGTGTCAAACATGTGGCCAAGGGGCCAGAAAAGGGCCGCTAAAGGGTCTAATCCGGCCCGTTCTTCCTGTTCCTTCACAGAAATGTGAAGTTCGTGAGAATCTTTCAGGTTCAAGGGATAAAATATTTACAGTTGTGATCAGTAAATCGTTTGTGAGGTTTCACCTGTTGCTTAAAATCTGCAAAAAATTAAATCTAATCAGGAAAACATACGTTGAATTCATTACAATTAGTCTGATATTGAGTAGAATTATCTTGAAGTGGCAGATGAGTTTGCCCATTTCATGTTTTGTTCTAAAATATGAGATAAGAAGTAAGAATTATGACATAAAATGTCCAAAATATGAGATAAAAACGCAACAGTGGGATAAAAAGTCAAACAATTTAATCCTGTTTTTAGAAAACAAGACTAAACTGACCAAACTCAAGGAAAAAAAACTTGAAATAAGCAAAATTATTCTATTAGAATATGATTTATCAAGATTCAATATTGGACTAATTGCACCAAAAATATATATATATTATATATATATATATTATATATATATTATTTACTATATATATATAGTAAATAAAATATAGTATATATATATAGTTTTACTTTTTAAGATTTAATTAATTTCAATATGGAATAACTGGGACATCATCATAAGGTTAATTAATAGTATAAATGCTTATATTCCATTTCTTTACATAAAAAGGAGATAAATTTAATAATTTAATAATATTTAATAAATTTAGACATCAAATTGCATCCATGAAGTAAAATGAATGTGACGCTACAGACAATTTTAATTTATTTTAATCAATTTTAATGAAGCAGGTACTATTATTATTATTATTCATATATTTTATGCTGTTTTTTATTCAATTCACCCGTAAATAAGACGTTTACATTTAAATTTAAGACCTGTAAATAAGAATTCTGTAGTTCCAGTTACTTATTGTACATTGAATAAAAATATTGGAAACTCATTTATATGGAAATTATATGGACCAGCGACATTAACAGGGTTTTACACATATATCTGTGTGTATCTTTCTAGTCATATAGAATATTACATATTTTATTTAATTCTTTAACTATGTGCAATAATCTACCTATGTAATATTGCACCATGTGCAATAACAAGTGCACAGTTAGTCATTTCTTTATTATTTAATAATAATTCTGTGTATCTCTAGTTTTTATCAGTGCTGTGTGCTGAGGGATCAATAAAGACTTATCTAATCTTATCTTGAGTATCTAGTGTTAAGAGGCACTGCAGAATTACTATTAAATAATATTAACACGTCAAAATAAAAGCTGGAACTGAAGAATAGTGAAATTGGCCGAGCAGAGGCAGAGATATTCTGGTGGTTTATACCTAGAATGGATCAATCTTCACAAAAAACCTGCCAGGTATTAAACTTTTCATTAAACCTTTTCCTCCAGACGACACCCACATCCTTCAAACCACACGCCCACACTTTCTAATACAGCCGTTGTGATTTTATTTTGAAGTGGCTCCAGATCCACAGGAAACATTAAAGTGCTGCCACAGGCTGAACAGAAGCAGCCACGAGGAGTAAAGCTGTGAAATCACTGTCATGCACTTTTAATCTAAACCAGTGATTCACAAACTATTTATCGTCGGGGACCTTTAAACTCACGGAAACTAGACGTCGACCACTGATGTGATGTTTGCTTTTAGATGTTTTACTGCAGAAAGTGCAGGAAACCTGAGAATTTAGAATAAATTAATAATGACTCAGTACATAAATATATCAGTCAATGTCCATATGTGTTTAATTTTCCATTTAATTCATTCATAATGTCTATTTGAGTCCATATTTTATTTATTAATTTATATTTATATTCATGTATTTGTTCCCCCTATTCATGTTTTATCTCAATATATGTAAATGTCCATATTTATTTAGGATATTTAGATATTATACCTGTGTAATATCTTCCAATTTATTTTATTTATTTATTTATTATTTTTTAATTTATTTATTTATTTAGGCAAGGCAAGTTTATTTGTATGAAACATTAAAAGCATCAAGATACAATTTAAAACAGTTGATTAAAATAATAAAAATTAAGAATTAAAATTTAAAAATTTTTAAATTAAAACAATACAATTTAAAACAGTTGATTAAAATAAAAATAAAAATTAAGATTTAAAATTTAAAATTTTTAAATTAAAACAATACAATTTAAAACAGTTGATTAAAATAAAAATAAAAATTAAGAATTAAAATTTAAAATTTTTAAATTAAAACAATACAATTTAAAACAGTTGATTAAAATAAAAATTAAGAATTAAAATTTAAAATTTTTAAATTAAAACAATACAATTTAAAACAGTTGATAAAAATAAAAATAAAAATTAAGAATTAAAATTTAAAATTTTTAAATTAAAACAATACAATTTAAAACAGTTGATTAAAATAAAAATAAAAATTAAGAATTAAAATTTAAAATTTTTAAATTAATACAATACAATTTAAAACAGTTGATTAAAATAAAAATTAAGAATTAAAATTTAAAATTTTTAAATTAAAACAATACAATTTAAAACAGTTGATTAAAATAAAAATAAAAATTAAGAATTAAAATTTAAAATTTTTAAATTAAAACAATACAAATTAAAACAGTTGATTAAAATAAAAATAAAAATTGAGAATTAAAATTTAAAATTTTTAAATTAAAACAATACAATTTAAAACAGTTGATTAAAATAAAAATAAAAATTAAGAATTAAAATTTAAAATTTTTAAATTAAAACAATACAATTTAAAACAGTTGATAAAAATAAAAATAAAAATTAAGAATTAAAATTTAAAATTTTTAAATTAAAACAATACAATTTAAAACAGTTGATTAAAATAAAAATAAAAATTAAGAATTAAAATTTAAAATTTTTAAATTAAAACAATACAATTTAAAACAGTTGATTAAAATAAAAATAAAAATTAAGAATTAAAATTTAAAATTTTTAAATTAAAACAATACAATTTAAAACAGTTGATTAAAATAAAAATAAAAATTAAGATTTAAAATTTAAAATTTTTAAATTAAAACAATACAATTTAAAACAGTTGATTAAAATAAAAATAAAAATTAAGATTTAAAATTTAAAATTTTTAAATTAAAACAATACAATTTAAAACAGTTGATTAAAATAAAAATTAAGAATTAAAATTTAAAATTTTTAAATTAAAACAATACAATTTAAAACAGTTGATTAAAATAAAAATAAAAATTAAGATTTAAAATTTAAAATTTTTAAATTAAAACAATACAATTTAAAACAGTTGATTAAAATAAAAATTAAGAATTATAATTTAAATTTTTTAAATTAAAACAATACAATTTAAAACAGTTGATTGAAATAAATATTTATAAATATTTATGTACATATTTGTTCCTCCCATTCATTTCCACTTGAATATACAAAATGGAAAATTAAATTTGAAATGGAATAAATTCACATAATTCATAATAGAACATAAATACTATTAAATTAAATAAATTATTTATTCTAAATGATGTCAGCCTATACAAATTGTCCTACATTCTGTCATTGTGGACTCATAATAAAATAGTTTAAAGATATAATGACCCAGGACCAAATTTAACACTGTTTTCTGTAGTTTTACTGTTTCTCCCACACTTTAATGGTTGGAGAAATATGACAATTGATGAAATTGAAGTGAATCTGGTGCTCTGGCCTTCATTTATAACGTATGCACAGCAGAAGGCGAACACCACATAGAAAACTTTGACATTCATAGAAAAATAAATAAATAAAGTTGACAGGAGAATGAGGCATGGATCCTTTGACCCGTGCGTCATACGATGCAGATGGTGAGGTGCTGAACTGAAGCCAGACTGTATAATTATCCTCTCACTCATATAAAGTCACTTTACAGCACACGTTAATTGCTGCAACGGAGGCGGGAATCTAAAAGCTGCCACTCAAACACCTTCACAGACTAATAGGATTGAATAAAAGATGGTAACTTTAAAGAATGCGGGTTCGGAGTGTTAATAGGTTATAAGAGACTCTTGACGCTGATTGGTCAGAATCTGATTGGTGCGTTAAAGGAGCATTTACGGTTAAATGTGGGCGTAAAGAGAGAGATATGAGGCTGATGCATGTGTTACATACCCAGGTGGACTGGGTTTATAAAGAGAACCAGCGTAGGATGGTTTCGCCTTCTGACGTAAATCCACCGCACGGTTTTATAGACGAGGCCTCGGATCTCAGCGAGACTGAATATTTGCTGGACATGTTGGATTTTACGTTTCAAGCAGCACTGAATCTGCTCTGCTCATGGTCGAGCTGCAACGATTAGTCGATTCACCAAATATCTCGTTAATTAATGAATGAATTTGAGTTTCTACGCAGTGTTTTAGTATTTTAACCGTTTCCAGTAGCAGCAGGAAGTTGTATCCTGCAAGAACTAACATATATTTGAACAATATCATTCATATTTTCCAAATAACAGAGCCGAATAACATGAGAATGCATAAAAATACAACATATATTAGATTCAATTAGAATATTAGATTTAGCAAATGATGAAGCTATACATTTATTGGCTGTGATAAGAGTAATTCTAATAAATTATAGTTGTCTAATCTGTATATTTGACTGCATGTCTTCTTGTCCTGGAAGAACAGAGTCATTTTTCTCCTTGAATCTGAATTGATCATCTAAGAATAAAATGGTTCTATGTTAAAATCTGTATGTACAGATGTTAAAAACTCAGTGTAGAACATGTGATTTTTCTCTATTTAAACAGAATTACTGTTCATTAATTGCAACAATTAATCAGATAATTGATTAGTTACCAACTATTACACTCATCCTCAGCCATTTTGATAATCAATGAGTCATTTTTAAAAAAGAAAATGTCCAAATTCTCTGGTTCTAGGCTCTAAAATCGGATTATTTTCAGGTTTCTTTTAGTTTCTTTCAGCTCGTGGTTTTGGCTTCACAGCAGCTTTACTGCTGTTTGCTGCCACACACACACACACACACACACACACACACACACACACACACACACACACACACACACACACACACACACACACACACACACACACACACACACACACACACACACACAGAGTGTTGGTCTGATCTGTATATTTGTCCTGTACTGTGTCTCTACTCGAGTATCCTCTGTTGCTCCTCTTAAGCTTTTTTTTCCCATTTCTCTCCTTGTTAAAGGTCTGTGCTTTTTGTCCTTATCCGAATAAAGGCTTTTATTTTGATACCCGTGTACAGATGGTAAAAACCCAAAGCAGAATTTGTGATTTGCAGTATCGGGGCTTTTTAACCTTCGGTCTTATTTGTGAAAATGGTACGCCCAAGTAGCACAGTTCCCACATGTCATTCTAAAGCTAATTCATTCTAAAATCAGATTTAAATGGTCTCATCATAGTAAATTTCCATTGTCCTCATCAGTCCTCATTGGTTTTCTAGCTGCTGTCTCCTGACTTCATGCTTCCATTGGCTCATGTATGATGTCAATCGATGTGAAACAGCTTTGAGACCATAATTGTTGCCTTATTTGTGCATAAAACCAACAACTGCAGCATTATAATCAGTGTAAATGACCCCCCCATAAAACGACTGTTCATTAGACCTGTGACACTTAATCAAATAAATTATTAATTTCCAACTATTAAACTGATCACCAGATATTTTGATTTATAATTTGAGTCATTTTTAAGAAGAAAATGACAAAATTCTCTGGTTCCAGCTTCTGGTTTCTTTAGTCTTCTATAATAAACTTATGATGTTGTGGACTGTTGGTCTACGAGTGACATTTTACATCAATTTATGAATCAAATGAATCAATTAATCATTGCATTAATCGATAGATTATTCATTTAGTTACAGTCCTACAGGGAACAATTACAAAAGCTGCTTTTCTGTTTGAACATGTCAGTTAAATGATGTTACATGATGGTTTTCAGGCACCAGTTCTCTAAACTAAACAACCCTCTCTGCTCTAGAACAGCACACAGTTCTCTAATTGATTAAGTGTTTTTAATTGATCGACTATCAGAGTAGTCATTAGCTGCAGCAAAACGTTAATTCTCCCGTTTTATTGCTGTGAAAACTTCATTTTGTTGCTTCTCTCTATAGATTCGTGCCTCTTCCTGCAAAAAATGGATGACAGAACTGCTCCTAGGTCACACATGCACCATGTTTTCTAGTGTTTTCTAGTGTTTTCTAATGTTTTCTAATGTTTTCTAATGTTTTCTAGTGTTTTCTAATGTTTTCTAGTGTTTTCCAGTGTTTTCTAGTGTTTTCTAGTGTTTTCTAGTGTTTTCTAGTGTTTTCTAGTGTTTTCCAGTGTTTTCTAGTGTTTTCTAGTGTTTTCTAGTGTTTTCCAGTGTTTTCTAGTGTTTTCTGGTGTTTTCCGGTGTTTTCTAGTGTTTTCTGGTGTTTTCTGGTGTTTTCTAGTGTTTTCTGGTGTTTTCTGGTGTTTTCTAGTGTTTTCTAATGTTTTCTAGTGTTTTCCAGTGTTTTCTAGTTATCACATCCTCCTGTTCCTGGTGTGGATGATGACAAGGATCAGGTCAGAAGGGGGAGAACGCTGCGGCTCTTCCATTTCCAAAACTTCAAAAAGGCGACGTTACATAATTCAGAAACTCTTCCTGTCAGATTGACAGCTTTTTCATTCCCTCCCCCTCCCTCCCCTCCCTCCTCCCTCCCCTCCCTCCCCTCCCCCTCCCCCCCCCCCCCTCCCTCCACAAGTTGTGACTGAAGTTTTCCTGAGGGACATGAATCTTTCTGTTGCTCCGACGTAAATGCAGAGGTTTGGACTACGAACATGACGCACGCCGGAGCTTGATTTGTGAGGGTTTCTTTTTTTTTTTTCTGTGATGTCAGCGATAAAGAGAATAGAAAATGTCTGTGGGGAAGAGAGATAGAGAGATAGAGATAGAGAGAGATAGAGATAGAGAGAGAGAGAGAGAGAGAGAGAGAGAGAGAGAGAGAGAGAGAGATAGAGAGAGAGGGGGGGGGGGAAGAACAGAGGGTAAAAGTATAAGTGGAAACAAAAAAGAGAATGTGGAAGGAAGGAGAGGGAGGGAAACTGAACAGAAAAGCAAGATGGAAGAAAAAATAAAGACGTGTCAGTGATTGGACAGAAAGGTGAGAGTGTCTGAGTTTTCTCTGATGTCCACATTCAGTCCTCCTCCTCCTCCTGCCTCCTCCTTCCTCCTCCTCCTCCTCCTTCCTCCTCCTCCTCCTCCTCCTCCTTCCTCCTTCCTCCTCCTGCCTCCTCCTCCTCCTCCTGCCTCCTCCTGCCTCCTCCTCCTCCTCCTGCCTCCTCCTTCCTCCTCCTTCCTCCTTCCTCCTGCCTCCTTCCTCCTGCCTCCTCCTGCCTCCTCCTTCCTCCTTCCTCCTCCTGCCTCCTTCCTCCTTCCTCCTCCTCCTGCCTCCTCCTGCCTCCTCCTGCCTCCTTCCTCCTGCCTCCTTCCTCCTGCCTCCTCCTTCCTCCTTCCTCCTTCCTCCTCCTGCCTCCTTCCTCCTTCCTCCTCCTCCTGCCTCCTCCTGCCTCCTCCTGCCTCCTTCCTCCTCCTCCTGCCTCCTCCTCCTCCTGCCTCCTCCTTCCTCCTGCCTCCTCCTGCCTCCTCCTTCCTCCTTCCTCCTCCTGCCTCCTTCCTCCTTCCTCCTCCTCCTGCCTCCTCCTGCCTCCTCCTTCCTCCTGCCTCCTCCTTCCTCCTTCCTCCTCCTCCTGCCTCCTCCTCCTCCTCCTTCCTCCTTCCTCCTGCCTCCTCCTTCCTCCTCCTCCTGTCTCCTCCTTCCTCCTTCCTCCTTCCTCCTTCCTCCTGCCTCCTCCTTCCTCCTGCCTCCTCCTCCTCCTCCTCCTCCTCCTCCTCCTCCTCCTCCTCCTCCTCCAACTAAACACATCACACTTTGATATAATAAACACACACACACAGGAGGGGAGAAGTTAGCCTCTGCTACTGCACCTCCCCTGACGAAAAACTGATTTTGAGATGTGTGTGTGCATGAGTCTGTGTTAATGTGTGTGTGTGTGTGTGTGTGTGTGTGTTTTCTGTGAAATCAGGCAGAACTGCAGCATCACAGCACAGCCTAGTGGTGGAAAGATGGAAAACAAAGAGCCCGAGGCAGAAAGGAAGGATCAGCTCAGGTAAAAGTCCTGTTTCTTTACTACAGATGGGTCTTATGGGGACCTTTTTGAAAAGCAAATGCAAAATCGTGTCAAAATTGAAGATGCAAATAACCTTGGATACCCATACAACCTGCTTAGGAGGCAGATGCACTGCAAAAACTGCAAAAAATGATTGAAATCTTAACTACTAGTAAGGTAATAAAGTATTTATACAGCACAGATTTTAACCAAAACCAACAGTTTAAACCAGGGCTGCAACAACTAGTTGATCATCTTATTCCACTGGCAGATCATTTATCTTATTTCAATTATTTGTTCTTGATTTTAATGTTTTTTAAAGAAAATATTAGTCTTGTTTTCTTAAACAAGTCCAAATCAGGAAAAAAAACTTGAAATAAGAAATAATCCGCAAGTGGAATAAGATTAATGTTGTAATAATTGTACCAAAAACAAGATATTTTCAGCTCAGTTGATAAGTTTGCATTTATTTTTTTCAGTGTGGATGCAGACATTTAATAAAAAGGGACAGAAATGAATTCATCCTGATGATGTTACTGATGTTAATCACCACCTCTGGGCAACATTTCAGTTAATGCTGTGAAACTCAACCTGAACTAAACTAAAAAACAAAAGCATTTTTATCCTCCAATGTTTCCGTGGAGCTCACACACACACATGTGATTCAGCAACTGCTTGTTTTATTTCATTTTTTTAATGGATTAAATGACGCCTGTTCTTCAGCAACATCTCATTCAGCTGCAGCTTCATGCACCGCGGTGCACGTTCCGTTGTTAAACTTCACCAAAACAAGACGAATTAAACTTTTCGAAAAATAAATGTTTAAAACATTACAAGTGTGCAAATGTGTGTAGAAACTACTGATGAGGTTGTTGCTCCGAAATACTGACAATGAAATATATTTAAAAAAAAACTATGTTCAATTCTGTTAGGAAGTGTTTTACTTTTATTTTGTTGATTTGATTCAAGCTTTTTATTTCCTATTTCATCTGTTTGCATAATCATCCACCGCTACAAGGACTTTTTAAACCAATTTATCTTAGAAATGAGCCTAAACCACAGCAAGAAATGTATTAGAAAACATACGAGTAAAAATATCTAATTCTATTCTTATGCTATTACTTTCAGAACATCTTAATATGCTCCAGAACAGGAGAGAGAGACTTTATGCCTCAGAGCTTTAAGAAAAGTCAAACAGCATGTCTGCTTCATATTTCTCTGCACTGGGACTGGAATTAAAAAAACAGAAAAATAATCAAACAATAAAAAAGTAGAGCATTTTAATTTAGCTGCATACGTTGTTGCCTCCATTTTTACTCGTCTCCCAGGCCGTGCTGCATGAAAGCAGCGAGACGCTCGCCGCCTCACAGCAGGACGCCGTTACAACACTTCACGCTTCCCAAATCCACATTTCAAAACCTTTTCATGAACTTTTACAGAAACCTTCTACATCCCTGCTCTGGAGTAGGTCGGAACAGTTCAACTTCCCTCATAATGATGAGTCTCATCATAAAATACCATCAATTTTCCTTATTTTTGAAAAGAAAAACACTGTTTTTTCAATGAAGATAACTTTAAACTGATCAGAAACAGACTCTACACATCAGTAACGTGGTAAATGACTATTCTAGCTGCAAATGTCTGGTTTTTGGTGCATCAATATCTACATACAGTGCATGGAAAGTATTTTGTTATGATCATCTCAAGGATGGACACAGGGATGCACCTGAGCACAATTTACTTATGTACGTGTGGTTTATTTTTAATAAATTTGCAAAATATCAAACATTTTTCACCGTTTTCTTTCTTAGAACTGCTGCGTGTTCTTATGGTACAATGTCTTTGCTCATTGCATCAGAAGGTTGATGTAATTTTCTATTCATTCTACAACTCGTGGTGGTAAATAAAAGTGTGACTTTTCATGGAAAACACTAAATTATCTGGGTGACCCCAAACGTTTGAACGGTAGCGTAGGTTTACGACAACTACGAGAGACAAAATGAGAAAAAATCCAGAACAAAAAAAAATAAATCTTTCCATGGAGCTGCCATTTTATCATAATTGCTCCCACAGTTGATTTCCTCACACAAAACTGCTAAACTATTGCAGATTCAGTTGATTTAGCCTGGTGCAGGTCTATAATTTTGTTTCTGGCATCATTTGACAGTTTTTTGCTTTTGACCAAATACAATTTTACCAACAAATTTACCAATTAATTCATTAAAAACCCTCATTTGCTGGATTCTTCTCCACTAATGTTTTAGGAAGACTAAGAAAATATGGCATGCCCATAACCACTTTTCCTGCTATAAATCCATATAAATATGGAATATCTCTACAACCACAAAGGTATTGATTTATGTTGCTATGATAAAGTCATTATAGCTAGAATATTGAACAAAAAAAATCAAAAATCATGTTTAATTACAGATAATAATACTATAGATAAAAATTGTGTAATGTGTAGATCAATGATTAATAAGATCAGAGGTCAAAGATCAATTATTTGTCCATAAAATGATATAAATCCCACTGAGGATCATTATAGAACATGAAGAATATATTCTGTAAGATGTTTATTATAAAGGAGACAATTAAATAATCACACAAATTAAATATCTAAATAGTCTCTACGACTGATATTCTATTAAACTATTGTCTTATTGTATTGATGATGTGGATATTGATGATATATATTGATGCTGGAACAGTAACATTGGGTTTAATACAGATAAAATAATACTTTATTTAATAAAACTGAATGCTGAATCTGTATCCTGGTTTAGAGAGTTGAACCATCAGTACCATGTTTTTAGGGATACACACAACATTTTGACATCATCTTGAATACGATGGGAACGGGACTATATAGACGACATGAAGTGTGTGTGTGTGTGTATATATGTGTGTGTGTGTGTGTGTGTGTGTGTGTGTGTGTGTGTGTGTGTGTGTGTGTGTGTGTGTGTGTGTGTGTGTGTGTGTGTGTACCTGTCTGATGGGCTCCGGGACACGGTAGCGGCAGCAGGCGTATGTGAGCCGTACGGCTGTGTCCAGACTGATTTTGTGTCCGACGGATACGTAAACTGGCTTTGAGCTTTTAGCAGAACTCTTCAGGGCCTGGACAGAGCAGCAGAAACACACGTTAATGTGTGTTTATAATAATCTAATGACAACTTTATTCATCTTTAACAAGGTTTCACAGCGATTTACAAAAAAAATAAAACAGATTTGAATCAAAAACAGCAAAAACACAGTAAAACAGCGGTTCAAACTAGGGCTGCAACAACTATTAGATTAAATTGATTATAAATAAAACAGTTGGAAACTAATTTAATAATCGATTACGTTGCCAAAATTGACATTTTAACATGTAATCTTGTTTTGGTACAATTAGTCAGTAGAATTATCTTATTGCATCAGCAGATTATTTTGCTTATTTCAATCTTTTTTTTCTTGACTTTAGTCAGTTTCATCTTTTTCTTTTAAGAAAATGTTGGTCAACAATCCTTTAAACACAAATAATTGACCCAAATCAGGAAAATACAAATTTAATAAATGTTTTATACTCAGTGTAGCATACATTTATTTTTTTATATGAGTTGGAAACAACAACGTGTCTATATATATATATATATATATATATATATATATATATATATATATATATATATATATATATATATATATATATATATGAAACATAATCGTCCCCTAGTTAAAACTGCATCAAATAGGTCAAATAGCACATATATCTAATAAATAATTTGGAGTTTCAAATTTTGAAATTGGTGGAATTCAGCTAAAAGAGGAGAGATGTGTATGTTTTGCGACATCCAGCATTTTTAATCAATGAGGCAGAAGAGGAGGTTATTTATTAGAGGTGCTGGACTATAGAGAAATATACATGAGTGTCATCTGCAAAATAGCAAAGGGAGACACCTGGTTTGAAATAATCTGGCGTGGAGGGAGCAGGGCAGTGGAAAAAGGTAATGGCCCAATAACGGGCCCCTGCGGAACACCACAATTAACACATAAAACAGAATAACTGGTATTTTCTAATGTGTCAATAGTGGAGCTTAAATCTAGGACTCACAAGAGCTGTTTCTGTTGTATGACAACTTCTTTTGTATATTTTTTTATTCTGTGAATCATTTTTGCCGTATTTGGTCTCGTTTTCATCACATGTACAAAAAAAAAAAGTGTGAGCAAGAGAGAAAGATATGCTTATAAACCTCAAAATCACTGAGTTCATTGAATGAATAGTCTATTCCTGCATAGATCTAGAGTTTACAGGGATATTACATTAGCTTTTCAATCTAATAACATCCCAGCACTTTATAAATTAATTTCTCAGATGAAACTCTCCACTTGTGCTCTCGTCACCGTTCCAATTAATTATTTTGAGAACGATCCTTCTATTTTATTGATTATTATCAGCGCTCTGATATCTGGCATCTTCCCACATTCCTTCAAACATTCAATTATTCAACCACCCACTGGAAAAAAAAAGAAAAAAAAAACAAATCTGGATCCCCTACAGTCCCTCTCAATAACTACAGACCAATTTCTAACCTGTCATTTTTTATCTAAGGTCCTGGAGAAGGTGATTTCAACCCAACTAATCTTTTTTATGAACAATAAAACTTTTAAACCTGAGCCCTCCTCAAATTTACTACCCTCTGGACACCTTCGTGGCAAAAAAAGGTAAACGGACAAAACAACTGCTATTATATCATCACACTTCAATGAAACTCTTAAACAACTTCTACCCAAAACTGCCAAACATTTGCTGAATTTCAGGATTTTAACCTTTTAATTGCCAGTGTAATTATGTGAATTAGGTCCTTTATGGACCCTCTAAAGAGACATGAAGAAAAAATATTTAATTGCATTAGTATTTTTAGTATTTTAGTGCCAGATTCTGCGTCTGGAAACCTTCATGGCCAAAATAATAATAATTAAAGCAATTCATTTTGAAGAAAGGTAGTGATATTTGACATTTTTACTGTATTCCACCAGATTTAAGCACATGGCACTGTAAGACTAAAATAGAGCATCTTTTGGGGATGTTTAAGATGTGCTTGTAAACCTTAATCTCCTGCTTTTGCTGTGCTCCACAACAACAAAAAACGACTATTAGAGAGTTTATGCACTTGGCTGCTTTCACGGCCAAATATTAACATGCAGCTTGGCTCAGGGGTCATTCAGGGTCATTTCATTAGTGAGCAGAGGAGGAGAAAAGACCTGGAGCAAAAATGAAGAAGCATTTTAGTGCAGACAAAGCTTTGGAAATGGTCAAACAGCCTTTATTTGCAGGATTCATCTTAAGAAGACACACAGTGTAGTCTAGAGAGAGATGGGGAGATGGAGAGTTTTCAGAATAAGATCCGGGTAAATACCAATTCTATAATTACTTAAAAATTAGGGATTACTACAGGAAGGAAATCAGGATGAGTCCCTGGCAGTGAAGTGTGTGATCCAAATTATAATCAATAAAAGGCGTATAAAGTCAGAATATCTTCCCAAAAATTGATAAAATACGGTATATATCCGTAGATTTATGTAATTTCACAGAGAATAGAATGATAAAGGTCCTCCTTCTCCATTTATTATATGGAAAATAATGTTTTTATGAATAAAGAATAATTAAATTGGCCTTTAAAGGGTTAAAATCCTGAAACTGATTGGATGTTTGGTAGTTTTGAGCAGGTTAGAAGTCGTTTAAGAGTTTTATGAGATAAAAAAAAAGAAAATATTGATGTGTGATGATATAATAGCAGTTGTTTTATCTGTGTACATTTTTGCCACGAAGGTGTCCTGAGGGTAGTAAATCTGAGGAGGGCTCGGGTTTAAAAGTTTTATTGTTCATAAAAGAGATTAATTGGGTTGAAATCATTGATAGAGGATCCAGATTCGTTGTTTTTTCAGTAGTGGTTAAAAATTGAATGTTTAAAGGGATTCAGAGCACTAATAATAATCAATGAAATAGAAGCTACAACAATCGAGAGTATCACTGTTAACTGGAATAGCGTCTAAAGCACAAGTGGAGGGTTTTATCTGAGAAATTAATTTATAAAGTGCTGGGATGTTATTAGATTGAAATCCTATATTCTTGAGAAATGTAATATCTGTAAACTCACACTTTTTTTGTACATTTTTGCCACAAAGATGTCCCCAAGATGCAAAACGCATCAAAGACTAAAGGTTCTTCTGTTTCTTGTTTTAATTGCGGTGTTCTGCAGGGACCCGTTATGGGGCCATTATCGTTCTCCACTGGCATGTTTCCTCTCAGCCAGATCATTTCAAACTAGGCGTCTCCCTTGCTATTTTGCAGACACTCGTATATTTCTCTGCAGTCCAGCACCTCCAGTAAATAACCAGATAACCTCCTCTTCTGCCTCATTGATTAAAATGAGGCTGGATGTTATACTTTTCAGCATATCTCTCTCTTGTGCTCACACTTTTCACAGGACGGTTGTTTGCAGCAATTAAGCAGCATCTTTGTTTGAAGATGATGTTCTTTTATATATATATATATATATTTTTCCTATACCTTTCCAAGCACTTTGCCCGAGGCGGCGGTGAGTGGGAAGCTGTCTCCTCCGTTCTGCAGAGCAGCAATCTGCAGAAGCAAAAAAAAAAAACAAGAATCAAAAGACAAGAAAGATGTACAACACCAGGACAAATATGGAGTGAAACGTTCCATTAACCTGCTGTGGAGCTTTCACACTCTGTCTGTCTCACTCTCACATTCACAAACACACAGGTATGTCTCAAAACATTGGTTTAAAGAACAAGGCAGTGTCTTTGATTGATGGACAGTGGACAGATGTGGAAAAATACATAAAGGGACATAAAATTCTGGTAAAAATGCTGCATGTGGAACAATATAAAAATCCTCTTTTGAGCAAAACCATTCACTTCATGCTGAGTATCAAGGTATAGGAAAGAACAATTACACAACTATGTTTCTCAGCAGTTAGCAGCCAGATATCTCCAGTAAATAAAAATAACAAGCAAAAAATAAAGCTTAAATTAAGCAGCGTCTAAGCAGAACAAAGTAACTCAAATCCATAATGATGCCTCCAGAAAGGAGGCTGTTTTAATGAGGTTTTTCTGTCAAGTGACAGAGCTAAAAACAGACAGTTCTGTTTATAATCCAGCACTTAAAGTTTCAGCTATCAGTCATTAAAGATTTCACTGCACGAGTCAAACAAGGGCTCAAACAAAAGTAAAGTTATTGGCACTGCCATTGGCAAACCCATAGATCTGAATTAAAAATAAACTGATAGAAATCAGTTGGCCAACCACATCAATCGCTAACGCAAATATAGGTGCAAGCAGCAATGAGGGACCAAGCAGATGCAGTTAAGTTATAGAGATGTGTCCTAATTATACACAAGAAGTTTCACGTCAATACAGCAAAGTTTGGCCACTTCCTTATCGCCGTCAAATCCGATTGGCTCTGACGGCTGAAAGCTTTGTCAGATGATAAAATCTCATCACTACATGTCAGGCTCTAAACATCATTTGTGTCAAGGTCGGAGGTGATCGGCCAAAATATGTGGTCAGTGGAATATTTTTTCCAATATGGCGGCTAAATACTTATGGTAACCTTAGAAACGGGCGAGGACCATCGATGGGACGACCCACAGTATGATCAGGCATCAGCCAAAACATATTTTTACCAATCACAGTGCCCCCTAGAGGTCAAAGGTCACCATATTTCTTGAGTGTCCTTCTGAAGGGTTCTGAAGTGCAGGTACTAAGAGCGTTGCTAACGTATGAGCTCACATCCTTTTTGGCACAAACAAACTTCAATTGGCTGTTACAGGAGAACGGTTGTAGTTCCAAAGACAGAATCCAATAGATAAAATCCAAAATGGCAAAAAATCTATCCTAGCAGAGGTCATAGGTCATGAGATTTTGCAACAGTTCAGAAAATAATCAACCACAGATCCATAATTTGATTCACTATCCTGTAAGAGACTAACTATAAATGAGTTATCTGCATCTTACTTTAAAAATTCAATATTCCAATATTGAATAACGATATTATTGGGGCAAAACAATGCAATGAAAGGGCAGATTATGCAAAACAGATTTTACATTTTGTTTTTTTTTTGTAAAAATAATATTTATGTCGATTGGACAAAATTTGTGACCTGTGAAAAAAATGGATGCATGGTTCAAAAGCTACATCCAGAAATGTACCTGCAACTTTGACCAGTTGGTGGCGTTAGAGAGTTTTCTGTGACAACATGAAACCTGGTG
Source organism: Lepturacanthus savala (assembly GCA_030544235.1). Lineage (NCBI taxonomy): Eukaryota > Metazoa > Chordata > Actinopteri > Scombriformes > Trichiuridae > Lepturacanthus > Lepturacanthus savala. The sequence continues at coordinate 2,934,576 of CM060466.1, read as the reverse complement.
ACATTAATCATGGGACTGTTTCCATTCAGTGGACCAATCAGGGACAAATTTCATAACTTTTTACCAAACGATTCTATGGGTTGCCATAGAAACACTATTCAAACACTATGTGGCTTTGCTGCTTGGCCCCAAATATCTCCTTTACTTTCTTGAAAGAACATCAGGTGTAACCTGAGCTTAAGAAGATAGAAAAGGAAGCACTGAAAGAAGTTTTATTGGCATTTAAAGTGGAAGTCGATACCCTTTCAACTCCCAAATTAGAGTTTGCAGGTGATTTTATAGTTTTGCTGCTGTTGTAAAGAAAATCAGAGCAGGTGTCGTGTTGAAATCTGTTCCCTGGTCGATATGTGTTGCAGCAAACTACTGTAACCCCAACCAGTTATCTCTGCTACTCCTAAATATAAAACATGTTCTAAATCCTAACCTTAACCATGGAGGTGAAGGTGCTACAGAAATAAAATATTCTAACAGGAGGGGAACTTTACTTAAGGGGGAAATAAACTTTGACATAACACCGGTTCTGTTTTCCTCAGAGCTTCGGAAATAAGAAGCAAGTTCACTGAAGAAGTCAACGGAAATTGTGAAGAGGTAAAAGCTGTTGTAGTGAAGTGCACTGTGGAGTAAAAACACTCAAGGTTTGTGTAAAAAAACAACTAATAAACATCACATTTCCCTTGGTAATGGATCAATCATTGATTCAAACATCCAGTCATTTAGCAGACAAACACACAGACACCTCTACATTTAGCAGAAAATATGAAGAAAATGAGTCTCATCAAGAAGGTGATGTTTCCCCTGCCCTTTGTCTGATTGTTTGCAAGATAACTCTAAAAGTTCTAGGTGGATTTTCATCAATTTTTTAGCAAATGTTGGGAATGGTACCAAAAACAAATGATTAAATTTTGGCAATGATCCGTCAGAAAACCTGGTTTCTGGATCTATTTGAATTTTATATAGTGGTAAATTAACCTTAAAACAGGCGCCTTTGTTTGGGGCAACCTGGGAGTGATATCTGCATAGTATAGGAGAGCAATGTTGGGTGGGAGGAGAGTTTTTCTGGCTTCCTTTGACAGGCAGGATTGTGGTTAAAGTGAAGTTTATAGGGAACCAATCTAAACATCAATGGAGTCTTTATTCTGTTGCCATTACACCTTTCAATCAATATTCACTTCATGATGATAAGCCATATCACTGTAATCAGACTTAAAGGATCTGATATAAATTTAATAACTACAGCCGACACTAAACATGGAGATGATTCACAATCGATTAGTGGATCGTGAACTAAAGATCAATGCATATTTAAAAAAAAGGAGCTTTCTTCATTTCTATTTTCTTTTTCCTAGTAGGAACTAAAAGTTTTTTCCTCTCCCGGTGGGAGAGACAATGCAAAGTCAGAAGCGGCGACGACAGGTTTGCTGCAGGTTACGGGCCAGAGAGATGAAGGCAGCTTAGCCTCGGTGATGAATGAGGCGTCTGCTCCGCTATGACTGATTACAGCAAGCAGCCAGCAGGGAGACGGGGTGGGGACGTCCAGGGCCCGGATCCCGGTTGGGATGAGGCCAACGTGCACGTGCGCGTGCGTGTGTGCGTGTGCACGTGCGTGCAGACCGAAGACAGAACTGCAGAAGTCAGGAAGACAATGCAAGTAATCAATAACGTACTAGTTTGAGTTACAACAGCATTGCAAATAAAGGAAATGTATTTTCTGGCTTAAAACTGTCATTTATGCTGGTAAAACTTGAAAATGTAATTTAAGGCAATAATGTAAGTTAGCACAACAAAGCAGCATCTCCCAGTACCATAGATTTGTGATGTTAATCTGACGTACAGTGCAATGACCACGCTTACGTTTTTGTGAAATATCTAAGGTTTTCATATGTTGTCCATTGAACTACTTCATGCTTTATCAGCAGATCCCTTTTCTTTCCCATATTTCTTGGATATATAATGATTGTCTGCTTAATAATGTGGAACGGCCCTTCTGAAGTAGTTTTATCTTAATTGGGCTCATCTCACTAATTATCAGAGGTGTTTGAGATTGATTTCAATGATCCAATGAGCCTGATACACAATAGAATCCATGCGTTTAATTGAAAAACAAAAAATGTCATCTTTATGACACTTAACCCATAAGAACCCAGACCCATTTCTCCTATAAGGAAAATTCTCAAGGATATTAAATAGATCAAACAGACCATATGGAACACATTCTCCCAGTATCATAGATTTGTGATGTTATATATAAGCGATATTTGTCATTTATGGTAAATTTATTCTTCATTTGAATAAATCAGCTTGGCAGTTTTGTTGTTTTTTTGAGCTAAATAGCTCAATGTTTATTCTTGTCCTCAACATATATCACAGTGTGACACGTCATCACTGTTTTAAGGTTAAAAATCCTGATGTGACACTTGTTTTATATCAATTTAACTAAGAATTGTGGTGGGAACAGGTTAATATAGGGCATGTTATTAAACCATGACAGTTGTTAAATGGACACAGTCACATGACCACACCAGGTGGTTCAGTATATGTCACTTAGGGTCAGTTTAAATTGAGGATAAAGCTGTAAATGAGGAATTATTCAGAACTTTTAAAGAGGCAGTGACACCAGAGTCACAGTGGGTTCTAATTTGGAACGTAGTGTAATGACGAAATGTTCCTTTAAAGCCAAGACAAAACAAATAGATGACACGGGAGCTGAGCAACGTCAGGGACATCATTTTACACACACACACACACACACACACACACACACACACACACACACACACACACCAAAGATTACTAACAGGATGCTGCATGTTCTTTATTTGACTCCCCGTACGTGACGAAAAAAAAGGTCTAATCTTTAATTCTGAAGGAAATTTTCCGTCCATTCGACCAGTTTAAAAAGTATTTTACTCACGAGGCTCAAACCATTTAATGACTTCAACTGAGAGAAACTTCTGCCTCTAACCTTTAGGGACTCTTCTCAGGCTGTGTGTCGGAAAAAGTCTCGGTGCCGACAATGGTTTTGAAAACTCAACCGAAGCCTAATTGAGCACGCGGCTGTAACGCTTGTCAGTGGTTTGGTGTGTGTGTTGTGTGTGTGTGTGTGGTCGGATAATCTGATTTCAGGGCGGCTAATTTTCTCCAAATTCGGTAGCGAGGCCCGACGCGGCTCGTGTTTCATGGATTACTCCGAAGCCCGTTTTCCGATGCAGGCGTCGGCGTCCCCGCGCCGCCGGACAAATTGGACGGATCCCCCACGGGCGAGAAATTACATCAACGAGGACGGAACAGGGAGGTTATATACGGTTTCATGCACGGAAAACCGATCCAAAGCTAAAAGCTGGAGCACGGGCGCCACCAGATACACGATCACCAACCCAACCACACTTCAAGATGGGTTTTTTTTTGCATCAGTAGACATGTAAAGACAAACAGATTCCGTGTAAACAGAGAGATCAGGTTCCTTCCTGTGGCAAAAGACCAACCAACACATTCCGACGCCAAACCCACTAACGCTAATTGAGGGAGATGGATGGACTGTAGCATTAGCTTGGAACACGACGACATTCGAGATTTTAAAATCCAAAACCCCCTGATACAGGGGCAGCGCTGATTTTATTCATACAGAAACCACTGCAAAAATTATCAGATTGTCTCATTTTCCTACTTATAGGAATGTGTTTGGGTAAAAGGAACATTTTAGTTTGAGTCTATAAACTACTGACAACATTTTCCCTACATTCCAAATAAAAATATTATCGCTTAGAGCATTTATTTGCAGGGAAACGGTCAAAGTAACAAAAAAAGAGATGTTTTCAGACGTCAGAATGTGAAGAAACAAGATCAAATTCATTTTAAAACAACATGATACTAATGTTTACACTTAAGAAGAGTTCAGAAATCAATATTTGGTGCAATAACCTTTATTTTTAATCCCAGATTTCATGCTCTCCACAGTCTTTACCTACACTAAATAAAACAGGCAAAGACCTGGGAAAGTGATGAAAAAGGGATAATTTAAGTTTAAGTTTAATCCAGGTTTAAAGTTCCCTTAAGTCACATTAGAATAGAATGTGGTTGTAGAGAGAGATTCTATATTTATTGTCATTTCAAGCAGGAAAACTGAAATAAACCTGGGGTTCACAGTGTTTTTCCTGCTTCAGCATTGGATTGAATGATTACTTGGAGTCCTTCCACGTTGGCTGCCTTGGAATCTGTTTTTTTTTTTTTGAGCGGCACTCGTCATCAGAATTACAGGAGACGCCCACGTCAACTCCTCCACGGGTCCGACGTCGTCTGTTAAACATTTGCATAATGACATTTTTTCTCAGGGGGAAAAGCACTTGAGCTCAATTATTATCAGTGTCACCTCGGAGTGAAAATAAATAACAGGGTTCAATCCTCCGTGAGGAGTTTTCCTCCTCTGGTCGTTTCGCTGCAGGTTATGCCCCCAAACATATTCAGCATCGACAGGAATGTCCGTCCATCCGTTTTCTATACCTGATGTTTATTCCTCTGCTGGAGCCAATCCCAGGGAGGTCGCAATTGGGGCACACACACACCATTCACTCACACACTCACAGCTACAGGCAATTTAGAGTCTCCAATTAACCTCAGCATGGTTTTGGACTGTGGGAGGAAGCTGGAGAAAGAAAAAAAAACACAGGGAGGACATGCAAACTCCTCTGGTGAGCCATTAAATGTGAATATATGGAATTAACATCCATATCAACGTCTTTCTGACTAGTCGTAATTACATTTTCATTCAAGATATCTGTAATTGTGACTCAGATTTTGATTATAGACAAAACAGAATTACAGAAATCGGCAATGATGTCACTGAAACATCATTCAAATCCTCACGAATCATCTGTAATTCAGTTGACAGTTATAGATGTCTCTATTCTATTCTCTATTTCTTCAAAACTCTAATTCAAGATATCTGTAATTACATTATTAATAAGCAGAATGACATTGCTGAAACACTTGTATAGTAGATATCTACATTAACATTTTGACTTGATATATGAAACGGGACATGCAGATATCTTTAATTGTGGTTAATTTAAAATATATTGAACTGGAATTACAACTGGTCAGAATTAATTTGTAGATATGTCAAACTGGAATTACTACTATTGGTAATTCACTTATAGATATCTGTAATTTACATAGTGGATATCTGGAAGTGTGGAAGTGGAAATAGCCGTAAACTCTCTAAGTGAAATAGTCAGAAAAGTCCAGAAAATCTAAATATGTGTGTAAACAGCAGCAGAGACAGATGGAAAATATAACCCAGCTGCATCAGACCTATCGATGTTTGTTGTAATGAGCTGAGACTCAAATCACCCTGTTGTCAATACCGCAGTTCTTTTTACACGTTTTAATAACAAGTAAAGTGATATTATGCCGTTCTTATTATAGACGGCAGCCCGACGGCTGCTCATCAGGCAGAATTAACTTTAACTTGTTGTTTCTCTTCGTCAACAGGTCACTGAGGCGCCAGACTGAAACTAACTCAACATTTGCATATTAATGAAATCAAACTTTCCGCTTTCCCCCGCAGGAATTCTCTGATATAGACCGGTAGCTATGGGCTCCGGCCTCATTAGCATCCAGTCACGTTAGCGTTAGCTACACGAGGGAGAAGCGGCGACAACAGCAAACACACCATCAACATGCAAACACAGAAGGATTCCGTCCCTCGCTTTGTCCCTCTCTCAGACAAATCTTTCTTTTTTTTTTAGAACGCAGCGCTAAAACCACGAGGGAAAAGACTTTGAAAACTTGACTTAAATAATTCATCCGCTGGCTGGCAGCTCTTTTTACACCAGAAGCGTCTGTACACAACCCGCAGCGGCACGCCACGCGAAGGAGTGCATCAGCTTTTCATCATCTGCTTGCATCACTTCATCAAACCTCTGCAGCACAGAAGGGGGGGAGGACAAAGATGGCGGGCCGTGAGTTCCGCTGGGGTTACCACGGCGACTGAAGGGTCTCACCTGTGCCTGGTGCTCGTCGTTCTTGAACACGCCCTGCACCTGCAGCAGGTTCTTGGCCACGCCCACACACGGCAGGCCGGACAGAACGCCGAGGTGACACGCCAGGCCGAACTCTGGAAAAAACAGAGAAAATCCCATTATCTGAAAAAGAATAGAATAGAACCATCTCAAGCTAATGTGCAATGACTACTTCATATATAATATTCTCCGCACATATTCCTGTTTTATTTATTTTGCCTTATTTCCTTAGTTCCTTTTTTTTATTGCTTAATAATTGTGTATATATTTTGCACTATAATTGTGTGTAAATTCAAACTCTTGCACCTACATAGTTTTTTGTATATAGCTTCTTGTATGTCTCCTTGTGTTTTTCTAAGTTTTTAAGTTAAGATTTTTTATCTACGAATGACTCAGGGACACGCAAGAATTTCAATATACTCGTTTAAACTTGTCTTTAACCTGTACAAAGACAATAAACTCTATTCTATTCTATTCTAACAGGGGCGTCAAACTGATTTTCATCCCGGGCCACATCAGCGTTCTGGTTTCCCTCAATTATTGCCAATTATAAAGATCATTATTATATTAGATAATTGCCTCTCCACTCTGTGAGTAAAGTAAACTCACATAACCTTTAACCTCTGAGTTTTTTCAGATGCGACACATAACGGAAATAAAAGTCTTGAATCCGAAATTTGATTTTCATGTCTTTCTTTACCGAAACGTAAAAAACGTATAAAACAAAAGCTGAATTCCTAACTTTATATAGAAATTACAAGATGAAAAGACTGCGATGCTCCTGTGGTTCATGGCTTCTGTTCTGACGTCCTTCATATTAAAATAGGCAGCCAATCAAAATGCACCACAGAAGAAGAAGAGGTTAACCTGTACATGGCTAAATAAATTCTTATATCAATAAATATATTCATTAAAAAATGGCTTTTATCGACCTTATTTAAATGTACCCGACTTAGTAACTTACTGAACTATTGACTCCTCATTTATGATCCAGGCAGAGAAATGTTAAATGCAGACGATTTGATTTCATAGTAGGAAAAAGGCACAGATGTCACAAATGTGCTTTTCTTTACTAGAATATCTGCTGTGAATAAGGTGGATTTTATATTTTATGGACTTACCTCTGTAGTGGAAGAGCCCATTTCCATCCACAAACACCACCTGTTGACAGGACACACACAATTATTGGAATTAATTAATATATTAGAGATTAGATCCAATGTCAAAACAGTCTAAATGCTTTAAATTGTCAAGTATATTCATGTTTTCATGCATTTCAAGTCTTTAGTCCTTATTATCCACTGATAACACAATATATGTCCTGCATATTTCACTTGTCCCTACATTTATCTGTATTAAGCATAAAATGCTCCGAATATTAAAAGAAAATCATCAATAATTATCAATATTGATCTGTATAAACAAGTTTTTATTAAAAGTTTTCCCTAAGCCCGAGTTCCACATGTCTAAATAGTATTTTTTCCCCTCAGTCTATGGATCCCACTGCAGCTGCTGCCTGATACGATGACAGATGTGAGAAAGCAGAACTTCTTCATCTCCAGCTTCAAACGGTGGAGTCAGCAGCAGGGGAGGAGAGATTCTTGTCGTGATTTCCTGACGCTCGCGACCCAACACACACACACACACACACACACACACACACGCGATGATTCCATGGAGCCAAAAAGGTGACTTCACACACGTATTTCTGCAGTGACTCATAAGTCAACGGGAAACTTCACTTCAAAGGTTGCAGATAAAGGGAGAGGCGACTGCACCCTTACCAGGCTAAATGTCATCGGAGGTAAATCCGTGTGTGTGTGTGTGTGTGTGTGTGTGTGTGTGTGTGTGACAGCGAGGAAGAGTAGGAGGGAGGGAATCACGTGGGCTGAGACAAACAGAAGTGTGTGGGTGAGGACGCAGCGAGAGGCGACTTCAGGAGGAAAAAAGAAGATCTTTGTCAGTTTATTCAGTGTTTTAATATGTAGGAAAATGCAATCAGATCAAAGAACATCAGTGAGATGAGTGGTGTAAAGTTAAACTATTTAGAAATGGGAAAACAAGAGTTACCCCCCTCAATAAAAACACCCGAAATCAGTGGGTCTCAAAGTGGGGTCCGGAGAACCCCAGGGGTCCGTGTTGGGTTCCCCAGAATAAAGGGGAATTATTATAATTCCTTAGATAACGACATTTATATAGAGAAGTGAAAGTGACAGAATTATAATAAACTACTTTATTTAATTTCCTGATAACATTAATTCACTATTATGAATTTATTGTATATATTGAGCTAAACATACAAAAGGAAAAACTATTGAGGAAATAAAGAGGGGGATGAATACATTAAAAATTAATTAAAATGAAAAAATAATGCATTAATAAATGAAAATCAAACAAATGGGGCATTTATGTACAAAGGGAAAATTATACACAAATAAAGAATTAATTAAATGAAAGATGTATTCAATACAGGCATTTACTGCCATATTCATCCATGTACTGAGTAGGTCATTTATTTATTTTTCCACTTTCAAATATAAATCATCTAAAAGCACAAATCTAATCAGAAAGGCCCTGTGGTCCAGTTTTTTGTGAGTTTAAGGGTCCTTGATGTGAAAAAGTCTGACAACTACTGCCCTAAATTATTAAAAATTCTAAAAATGTATTTTCAGACTTCACATTCTTGACACCATAAAAGAAATTATGATGAAACGGTGGAACAAATAATGTTATTAGACTCCATATTCATAAGGAATTTTCATGAATGTGGAGGACAGAAGGACAATGACTTGTCAAAATAAAAGTCCAACAATTATAAAGCAGCATTGACATTTTTTTGTTCTAAACTTCTTAACCGATTATGACACATGTGAGTCAATGGGACAGAACAAGGTCAAGCAAATATGTTTTTTTTCATAAAAATGCTTGTATGCTTTGTTTTATAATGCAACAGTACCAGATATCACCACCAGGTGGCTCCAAACGATTATAAAGGTCTATTTACTGCAATGTTACCAAACAACAAAAAAATCAAAAGTGATCCAGAATCAAGGATTTCTTCCAGATCAATAAAATTTTATTATCTAATATTTTGGAGGTAATAGATAAAATAATGAAAATCTTCTCATTCAAGCTAAATGTAGCCAGTTTAGAGGGTTAAACCCAGTGATTACGAATACTTCACAGCTTGTATAGTAAAGTGAAATTTGATGTAGACCTCATTAAATAATATGATCATGATACATTAAATTAATGGTGAACAGGTTACACATTTATGGGTCAATTGAATGTAGGCTAGTGAGATATTTGTGGTTTTAAGTACAAAAATTCAACTATTGCAGCTCCAGAATGCTCAAGTCATTTTTGGGGGCCGTCTCATTAATATTCATGAGCCTCTTTTCTGATTGGCTGATTTTCACTGGGTGTGACGAATCACGGGGGAGGAATCACAAAATCCAGGAAGCACCCAAGTAAAGTTTCTAAATCCAAACGTTTTTGACCTTATTTAGAGTAAAACTAACATGAAAGTGACTATTTGTTTGATTTTGGACTTTAAAACACTGATAATTTTGTTGTGTTGCAGATGTTCTGATCTGATATTGTTATTAAGGATGTGATTAGATACTGAGGTTTGGAACAAAAACAGGAACGCCGCTTTGGAATTGGATTTTATTTTGACAGGTCATGGTCATTCTGTCTTTATTCGCACATTCATGAAAGCTTTGGTATGTTTCATGTCTTATAAAAACAGTCATGAATGCTTTATGTGCAGTTTCTGCTATAAACGTGTGTAAGTAAGGATAGAATTTAAAAGAAGTAGTCGTATTTTGTAATTTCTAGTTTATTTATGGCATGAAAGAAATGGTTTTTCTGTAAGTGAAGAGTAATTTAACAGTCATTTAGATTCGGGGCTTTTAATTTGATAGCACGCATAAAGGAAGATGCATCTTCAGAACTGAAACCACGACAGATGTATATAGTGTTTTGACTGTAAATTGTATTTTTTGTTAACCCTTCTTTAAGAGATAAAGATATTGTTCATCACCCGTCAAATAAAACGTTTCCAAATTACGATTCACAAATAAAATAACACTTATACGCACTGTTGACTGTTTAGGACAAACAAGAAAGGTGAGCAGGATAAATGATGCTGGTGCTCTTTGATTGATATGGTGACTGGCAAACCAACAGGAAGTTCTGATTTATGGCGGCTTATCATTTGCATACAGGCAAAAAAAAAAAAATCATTTCAATCTTGACACTGGATCTAAACCCCCGCGGCAAAAAACCACACGCAGAATACCTCAAAAAATAATTATATCACAAACCTGTCAGCCTAAATCTGTGTGTGTGAGTGTGTGTGAGTGTGTGTGTGTGTGTGTGTGTGTGTGTGAGACCTGAGGCAGAAGTGCAGGCTGGTTCCTCTCCAGTCGCTGCAGGGCCTCCAGGAGGAAGGGGGTCTCTCTGAAGGCCAGGAAGCCGGCGACGTAGGGAGCCGTCAGGGTCACCATCTGACTGTCCTCATACAGCAGCTGAACAGAAAATACACACCTGCTTATTTCAGGTATCATCTAAAAAAAAAACACTCAATTATTACATAAATCACCAACTGTTTTAATGATCAGTTAAGCAATTTGAGTCATTTTTAAGAAGAAAATGTCCAAATTCTCTGGTTGCAGCTACTTAAATCTGATTATTTCCTGGTTTTTTTAGTCTTCTATAATAATAAACTGATGATTTTTGGGTTGTGGAATGTTGCTCTGGACAATAAAAGACATTTGTTGGAAAACACAGATTCAAACAACTTAATAATCGGTAGATTAAACATTTATAAGAATAGTCGTTAGTTGCAGCATTAATTGCTTTTCTAGTAAATTTTCTTGTTTAATCTCAGTTTTAAAATATTGATTATAAAGTGCAAACAGTATTTAATGAGCTGTGTTGATGTAATTACATTATATTAAAATTAAAATTAATAAAAGTTCATTTCTCAGCATCTTATCTTGAAAACCTGAGTCCATAATTAAAGTAAATAGGAAGAGTAGAGCTGCAACTTGAATCTTCATCTTTGAGAAACAACAATTACATTTTATGACTAATCAATTAATTGTTTCAATAATCGATAGATTAGTTTGCTTCTCTAGCAAATTTTCTTATTTTAACTCGTCGATTTTTCTCAGAATATTGATTTTCAAATAAAGTTCAAGTTAATAAACTATCTTACTTTCTGCGCCTGTGATCTGTTGGAAAACAGCAGATTCTGCCCAAAACTAAAGATAATCTGTCAGGTCATTAGTGCATTAAAGATCATTTGGAATATCTATATATTATATATCAGGTTGTGGTATATAAGACAGATTTAACCAGGTTAGCTTGTTGGAAATAAATAAAATATTCAAGATATAGAAACGAACCTAAAAACCTCATAACTCAAACAGTTTTAGACGGATTTTCATCAGATTTTCAGTGAATGTTGGTCACATCTTGGTAATGATCCAGAAGAAATCCTGGCTTTTGGATCACCTTGGCCGTTTGGTAACATTGGGGTAAATTGACCTTAAAACAGGTGCCGTTAATTGGTGCCACCTGGTGGTGACATCTTACCCCTGCATAGCTTCTTTTCTATATAAACTATGCCACACACACTAAGGCTTAGTCTATAAACAGTGGTATTTTTTAACTGAATTTTTAAAAAAAATGTGTGATAGAAAATATTTCCAACCACATGAAGCCACAAAATCCAACTGAAACAATGTCATGCACATGTCAGAGCAGTAGGTGGCGATAGCACTCCCAACAGGAAGGACATTTCAGCCAATCACAAGGGATATGGATGGATTTAACTTCCTGTTTACCGTCGCAAAGTCTGGCGTCAAACAACGTCGACACGTTCATGTTTTACTTTTTTGCGGAAACTGCATCAACCAAAGACAAGAGTTGATCAGATAGTTACAGAGGAATTTTTTAGAAATACGGTTAAATGGGAGGAGAAGACGATATTTCCTCTGGATTATATGGTGAGATATAGTAATAAAGTAGTAGTAGATGAAGAAGATTTAAGTTTCACTGTGCAGAACGATGACGTGCAGAGTTTGACACTTGAAGGCTGTTTCACATTCACCCGCTGAAAGTAGAGAGTTCTCTTTATCTATTCAACTTTACGAAAATGCGAAAATGTGAAGGCTCTGGTGCACAAGGTCTCTGCAGTGAAGGAGGAGACGTCTGACGTCCGACTGTTGAACTTCTGAAAAGAAAATATCAAGGATTTTTAAGATTAAAATGAACTTGTCTGGAGGGGACGTCTAATATGAAGGTTTATGTGAATAAAAGAATAAAAACGCTCAATAACATAAATGTCCACAAACATAATAAAAGTGCTGAAACTAATAACTTATTACATTATCCTCTGGTTATGTTACTGGCTGCTACAACTACAACAAATAAAATTTGTTTTTATATATATATATATATATATATATATATATGTATATATATATACATATATATATATATACACATATATATATATATATATATACACATTTATATATATATATATATACACATATATACATATATATATACATATATACATACATATATACATACATATATATATAATACAATATTCTACTTTTCTGAAATATCCAATTTGAGCTTTTCATTAGTTGTCAGTTGTAATCATCAATATTCCAGAAAGAATTGTTTTATTTAGATTATTATACTATTATTTTATATATTCCATCCTTGACATGTATATATATATATATTTAAATATCCCTTAAATATCTCTAGAATAATCCCCTAAAACAGAATTTTGTACATGGGATAAATGTATTTTTGTTAATGGAAATATTTGTAGAAACAGCAACTATAATAGCCAACAAAATGCAATTTTCTGCAAAGAAAAGGCTACAAAAATTGGAAAAAATAGATATAGAACATGATTGTTAGTGACTCAACTGATATAGATCTCAAAAAATCTTTTTTCACATTGTCTTTATGGGAAGTTGTGTGTAGAATTTTGAGGGGAAAATGAACTGAATGCATTTTGCAATAACTTCAATTAGCTTTATTGTCATTGGACATTGCCAGCATGCAACAAACAAATATCAATATAATAAGGAAGATGAAGAGTATGTACACGAGACTGTAATATGTGCATAGAACTGTACAATATACACTAAGGTGCAGTCAAGTATTCAGGCTGTGACATAACAAAATGTGGAAAAAGTGAAGCGCTGTGAATATTTTCCAGATGCACTGTATATGCATGAAAGCTTTGAAAAAATATGGGTTACGTATAAAATTACTTAGCGGCTCTTAGGCTTGAAAAATCTGTGTAAAATGAATGTATACATTATATAAGTTTCTTTTACTTTTTGAATGGAATTACTGAAGTAAATCTACTTTTTCATGATATTGTAATCATATGAGCAGCAGCTGCATTAATCTCAATGCTGCCGTCATATGAGGCTGCTTTGATTTTAACAGGTTAAACATCTCACAGGAGTCTGTTAAGAGTTAAACCAGATAAAATCACTAAATGGATCCTCTTCACCTTCGCTTCTCAACCAGGTGACGATGCCACATGATAAACAGGGTTGAAAAATGCAGAAATTCTCCTTTAAGTTCTCTGTCTCGTACAATAAAAGCATGAAACCCCGTGTTTCCTGCCTGACGCTGCATCATGTTTCCAGAATTACTTCGTGTCACAAAAAGGCCTCGGGCGGCGGTGTTCAAAGTGAAAGCAAGCGGGGAACATAACCACGTTATTGGACAGCGTTTCTGAATGACACTTCATTAGCGTCGTCGGGCCCATGCATCAAAAACACGCCGCGACTAATGTCATTAATTACCACAGCTGCCCCTTTGTGAGCTCACAGAGAAGCAGCAGGAAGGAGGAAAGCTGGTGAAAGGAAGTGAAAACTGGGACAGTCAAGGTCGTTTTAACAGCAGCAGTTAACAAGCTTTGACCTTGAGCTGCATCGTCCAAAACTGAGAGTTAACATCTGTCTGTTTCTATTCAGAACGGCCTTTAGTGCTGAGATTGATGTGAAAAATGAAGGTAAAAATTATTAAAATATAGGTTGTAATATTTAGTTTAGTTTAAATATTCTATAGGTCCAGACCATGAATTTATAAGTGTAGACATTTGGCCAATAGGTGGCGCTGTAGCAGCATCATATAACTAACATACAACACAGCAAGCAGCTCTGCATCTACATTATTAAACACTTTAAAAACCTGCATATGTTACACTTTAAGCTGCATTTAAATTAACATTAACAATTGATGAAATGTGATATTAAAGTTCCCTCTGGACATGTGTTAAAACACATGTTATTCGTCTCCTGCAGTTTTTCCACAAAAAAAGTGTAATCAGCAGGTTAATAAAGTCATTAAAATTACATATACTCATTAAAAAATGAATATGCAAATATATTTAAATAAAAAAGTGCATGAATTCACTGTAGAATCTCAGTGTTTGTGGATTGGAGGCTTCATTACACTTGATGGAAATGTCACAATTCAAGTTCAGAGTGAAGGAACATTTTTTTTATCACTTTCAAAGATTTATTCTCTGAATTTTGGTGAGAATGAAGCTCACAAACATAGTTATAAAATAAAACAATCTTAAAATATTAAGCCAATAAAATGTTGTTTACTTTATTTAGAAAATAGGCTGAAAAAAGGGAGTTGGTTCAATCATTTCAATCCATCTCAAACTACATCTTTAATTGTGAAACGGTTGAAGTAAAGTTGATTGTAAAGTTGTTTATAAGTTCCATTGATTGAACAAACATGGTTATATATATTTAAACAACACACTTGAAGGAAGAGGAGTTGGTTTGAGCTGCAGATTTTTTGTCTTTTTACATCTCAGCATAAATCTCTTCTCATTTCATTGATTCCAACTTCAGCTTTAATTGTGAAACAGTTGAAGTAAAGTTGTGTTAATGCACCTGCTCTTTTGTGTAAAGGCGAGTGGCACATCACAGAAACAGGCCTGTAAAGGGTTCATTTATCAGAAGCTCACCAGAAAAAAAATAATCTGAAAATATTGAACCATAAAAAAAGTTATTCCCTTGAACATCATGAGTTTTTATTTATTTCCCAACAGCCTGTGAGGGTTAAACACTTCCTGCTGTTCCCTCTTGTCACCACTAGAGGTCACCAGAGGTCACAGATTCGTCTGGAACTAGTGATGAGACGGAGTTTGTGGCTCACCTCCAGGTCGGGGAAGCTGAGCACTACGAGCTGAGCGCAGGCGTTGACGTCGTCTCCTTTGATGAAGGAAAGGTCCACCCCGCCGACTCTCTGCAGCCCAGAGAACCCCGGACTCTGCTGCCAGGCCTCGGAGTCGCAGTCCAGCAGCTGCCGCCTCAGACGGGCCTGTTCACTGCAGGGAAAACACACCACTGAGGTCACAAAGATGAAAACACACACACATACACACAGATATCCAAAAAACACACCCTCACAAAGTCACCAAGACTGGAAACTTCCATCATGACTAATGTCTTTTCTTACAAAGCAGCTGAATCTGTTACTGAAAATCTGTTAGTTTTACTTTAGTTTATTTGTTTTGAACATGTAAAACTAAAATAAAACATCAAAAAGG
Source organism: Lepturacanthus savala (assembly GCA_030544235.1). Classification (NCBI taxonomy): domain Eukaryota; kingdom Metazoa; phylum Chordata; class Actinopteri; order Scombriformes; family Trichiuridae; genus Lepturacanthus; species Lepturacanthus savala. The sequence continues at coordinate 2,918,934 of CM060466.1, read as the reverse complement.
AGTAGGAGGAGGTGTAGACTTATTAAATCCTACCCCTCTATCACTCATATCAATATGCAAATTATAGTGATGTCATTTTCATTCATAATTACAATAATATTAGTAATAATAATAATAATCATGTTAATGTAATACTTAATTATACTGGTGATAAATAATTATGTAATTTGTTCAATTATGCATTTGCATGCATTTTTCCCCAATCCTGATCAGTTAGAAAACATTACTAATATATATATATATATATATATATATATATATATATATATATATATATATATATATATTAAAATAACTAAATAACTAAGGAAATATAACTAAAGAAACTAAAGAAAATGCACTTAATTAAATTTATTTATTTGTGTGTGTTTTCATTTTGCACATAAATTTTCCCTTTTATTTAATAATTTTTAAATATATTTATTTATATATTAATCCCCAAATGTATTTCTCTCTGCATTTCCAGCTTCATATAAAATGGAAAACAAATAATAGGAAATAAATAATAATAATGTTATTGAACTGGCATTAAATAAGGGATTTACCTTATATTTTGTCATTGTTGTAATTATGGGTGGAATTATAGTGAAAATTAATTAAAAATTAGTTACATACATACATACATATATATATATATATAAGTAAAAAGGGGAGATGCAATAATTAATGAATAAAAGGCAACCTGCAGGAGAAATGCTGTTAGTGCACTTCCTGTTTTATTTTGAAATTAGTTTCCTTTTGTGTTTTGTGTTAATTTTAATGTGTATTTTCCATTTATCTGCCTCCTGTGCCTTGTTTCCCTTGCCTGCCTGTAGTTGGTAATTAGTTCTGTGTGTTTAGGTCTTCTTCCACTTCCTATTTTCAATTTCTCCACTTTTGATAAATAAATATAAATAAATAAATATACTGCCTGTGTGTGTTCCCTCCCATCAAATTAAACTGCCTAAAATCTTGATTCTAGCATTTTTATTGAGACTTTATTAAAAGTCCTGTCATAATATAAAGTGAGACTTTATTTTCTAAGGTGCATGTAAATATCTCAGTGTACAGATAAATGCTACACAGCCGATGTTGAGACATTGAGCCTTTAAACAAGACATCAGTTGTGTTTATTCTGATTTAATTAGATCATTGTTTAAGATTATTAAAACAACTTTACCTTTTAATGACGTCACAACTTCAAATAAAACACAGGAAAAGGGATGTTTTAAAACATTCTTTCAATTACTAAATCATTGATGGTTCTGAAACCTTAATTACACACCAGCTGCGTTAATGAGCGCACGCGCGCACTCACTTCAGACGGCAGGTCTCATCATAATAACAATAATAATAATAATAATAATAATAATAATAATAATATGGAACTATTCATTATCAAACCAACGGCTGCTGAACATTCGGGATCTGTGTAGTGAAGAACAGATCTGACCTGGTCCACAGCTCCACTAAACCTTCATCAGGAGGATCAGACATCTGGACCCGCAGCTCGCGAACTAGCGCCCGTCAGGATGTTGTTTACTTCCGCGTTGTGACGTCAGCGGGAGGGCGGGGCCAGGCGCGTCGAATCATTGAAACGCATCTGCTGTGACTTTGGATGGATCATATAGTTTGTGCTCGTTGGACTTTTTAACTACCTCTAAAATAAAAAAAAATAAAAAAAAAATAAAATAAAATAATTGTACAATAATTATGTGTGCAATAATCTTTATAATATATATATATATATATATATATATATATATATATATATATATATATATATATATATATATATATATAGATAGATAGATAGTCTGCAGTCTCTTATTCTGTTTCTACTGCTGTTGCTAATACAATTTCCCCACTGTGGGACAAATAAAGGATTATTTATCTTATCATATTATTATTATACTCTTATTCTCATGAGTTTGGTTAGAGGACTCTGACTATGATCCACTGTTCCTTGCTTGATAAAGAAATCATTTAATTTCCAGGTAAAAATTTTGAGCTCCTCTTGTAAAATTTAATACATTTTTTTAAATTAAATAATTAATTCTACTTTTACATCTACAAAATGTAAATTCATTAAAGTAAAACCCATTTTTTATTTTTACAAAAAATACATCAAAATGATGAATCTGTTCACCCACTATATTATCTTTAATTTATTAATTTTCAATGCCTATATTCCCTGGGTCTTACTTTATTTTTGTTTATTTATTATTAAAATCATTCCTTGTTTTCTTTCTAAAGCAGCTTTTAATGGAGCCTTTCCGGCCAAAGGATTTGTACAATTATATCATGGCATTAAGGAAACAGAAGGCCCAGTGTTGATGATTCAACTTCTGATTACATTCTATGCTAATGCTAATGCTAACATTAATGCTAATGCTAACGCTAATGCTAACATTAAGGCTAACTCTACCTCTACTATTCAACATTTACATGCTCCCACTCGCTAAGATTATGAAAGAAAATAAAATAAGTTACCATAATTATGCAGATGACACACAAATTTACATCAGTATATCACCAGGAGATCATAATCCAATGCAAACACTGAGTAAATGCATTGAACAAATTAATGATTGGATGTGCCAGAACTTTCTCCAATTAAACAAAGATAAAACTGAGGTAATTGTTTTTGGAGCCAAGGCAGAACGATTGAAAGTCAGCGCTCATCTTCAATCAGCAATGTTAAAGCCTACAAACCAAGCTAGAAATCTGGGTGTAGTTATGGACTCAGACTTGAATTTCAATAGTCACATAAAAAACGTTACAAAGTCAGCCTACTACCACCTGAAGAATATATCAAGGATTAAAGGCCTGATGTCTCAGCAAGATTTGGAAAAGCTTGTCCATGCTTTTATCTTCAGTAGACTAGACTACTGCAACGGGGTCTTTACAGGCTTCTCTAAAAAGTCAATCAGACAGCTGCAGCTGATTCAAAATGCTGCCGCTCGAGTCCTGACCAGGACTAAAAAAGTAGACCATATCAGTCCAGTTCTAAGGTCCTTGCACTGGCTTCCTGTCTGCCAAAGAATTCACTTTAAAATACTCTTACTGGTTTATAAAGCCCTGAATGGTCTAGGGCCTAGGTATATTGCAGATCTGCTGATCCCTTATGAACCATCCAGACCTCTTAGATCATCTGGATCAGGTCTGCTCTCTGTTCCTAGAGTCAGAACTAAACATGGAGAAGCAGCGTTCAGTTTCTATGCCCCACAGATCTGGAACAAACTCCCAGAGACCTGCAGGTCTGCTGCAACTCTCACTGCTTTTAAATCACAGTTGAAGACTTTTCTGTTCAATGCTGCCTACTGCTAATATCATTCTTAATTACTCTGCACTGTACTGTAACTTGTTCTTTGTTTTAATTTCAAAGTTATAAATTTTAATTCTTAATTTTTATTTCTTATTTTCATTTTATATCTATTTTTTTTATTTTAATCAACTGTTTTAAATTGTTTTAATCAACTGTCTTAAATTGTATCTTGATGCTTTTAATGTTATGTATGTTATGTTATGTAAAGCACTTTGAATTACCTTGTTGTTGAAATGTGCTATAGAAATAAACTTGCCTTGCCTTGCCTAACTCATGTAGCCTTTTGGGTCAAAGGATTTGTACAATTATATCATGGCATTAAGGAAACAGAAGGCCCAGTGTTGATGATTCAACTTCTGATTACATTCTATGCTAATGCTAACGTTAATGCTAATGCTAATGCTAACATTAAAACTAACTCATGGAGCCTTTCTGGCCAAAGGATTTTAACGATTATATCATGCTATTAAGGAAACAGAAGGCCCAGTGTTGATGATTCAACTTCTGATAAAGTTCTATGCTAATGATAATGCTAACATTAATGCTAATGCTGATGCTAATGCTAACGCTAATGCTAACGTTAATGCTAATGCTAACGTTAATGCTAATGCTAACGCAATGCTAATGCTAATGCTAACGCAAATGCTAATGCTAATGCTAATGCTAACATTAGAACTAACTCATGGAGCCTTTCCGGCCAAAGGATTTTAACGATTATATCATGGCATTAAGGAAACAGAAGGGCCAGTGTTAATGATTCAACTTCTGATAACGTTCTATGCTAATGCTAACATTAATGCTAATGCTAATGCTAATGCTAATGCTAACATTAAAACTATCTCATGGAGCCTTTCCGGCCAAAGGATTTTAACGATTATATCATGCCATTAAGGAAACAGAAGGCCCAGTATTGATGATTCAACTTCTGATAAAGTTCTATGCTGACGCTAATGCTAACGCTAATGCTAATGCTAATGCTAACGTTAATGCTAACGCAAAAGCTAACATTAAAACTAACTCATGGAGCCTTTCCGGCCAAAGGATTTTAACGATTATATCATGCCATTAAGGAAACAGAAGGCCCAGTGTTGATGATTCAATTTCTGATAAAGTTCTATGCTGATGCTAATGCTAACGCTAATGCTAACGTTAATGCTAATGCTAACGTTAATGCTAATGCTAACGCAAATGCTAATGCTAATGCTAACATTAGAACTAACTCATGGAGCCTTTCCGGCCAAACGATTTTAACGATTATATCATGGCATTAAGGAAACAGAAGGGCCAGTGTTAATGATTGAACTTCTGATAACGTTCTATGCTAATGCTAATGCTAACATTAATGCTAATGCTAACGCAAATGCTAATGCTAATGCTAACATTAAATCTAACTCATGGAGCCTTTCCGGCCAAAGGATTTTAACGAATATATCATGGCATTAAGGAAACAGACGGCCCAGTATTGATGATTCAACATCTGATAAAGGTCTATGCTGACGCTAATGCTAACGTTAATGCTAACGTTAATGCTAACTTTAATGCTAATGCTAACGCAAATGCTAATGCTAATGCTAACATTAGAACTAACTCATGTAGCCTTTCCGGCCAAAGGATTTTAACGAATATATCATGCCATTAAGGAAACAGAAGGCCCAGTGTTGATGATTCAACTTCTGATAAAGTTCTATGCTGATGCTAATGCTAATGCTAACGCTAACGCTAATGCTAACGTTAATGCTAATGCTAACGTTAATGCTAATGCTAACGCAAATGCTAATGCTAATGCTAACATTAGAACTAACTCATGTAGCCTTTCCGGCCAACGGATTTTAATGAATATATCATGCCATTAAGGAAACAGAAGGCCCAGTGTTGATGATTCAACTTCTGATAAAGTTCTATGCTGACGCTAATGCTAACGTTAATGCTAACGTTAATGCTAACGTTAATGCTAATGCTAATGCTAACGCAAATGCTAATGCTAATGCTAACATTAGAACTAACTCATGGAGCCTTTCTGGCCAAAGGATTTTAACGATTATATCATGGCATTAAGGAAACAGAAGGGCCAGTGTTAATGATTCAACTTCTGATAATGTTCTATGCTAATGCTAACGCTAATGCTAATGCTAACATTAAAACTAACTCATGTAGCCTTTCCGGCCAAAGGATTTTAACGAATATATCATGGCATTAAGGAAACAGAAGGGCCAGTGTTAATGATTCAACTTCTGATAATGTTCTATGCTAATGCTAACGCTAATGCTAATGCTAACATTAAAACTAACTCATGTAGCCTTTCCGGCCAAAGGATTTTAACGAATATATCATGCCATTAAGGAAACAGAAGGCCCAGTGTTGATGATTCAACTTCTGATAAAGTTCTATGCTGACGCTAATGCTAACACTAATGCTAACGTTAATGCTAACGTTAATGCTAATGCTAACGCAAATGCTAATGCTAATGCTAACATTAGAACTAACTCATGGAGCCTTTCCGGCCAAAGGATTTTAACGAATATATCATGGCATTAAGGAAACAGAAGGCCCAGTGTTGATGATTCAACTTCTGATCACGTTCTATGCTGACACTAATGCTAACGCTTATGCTAACGTTAATGCTAATGCTAACACGAATGATAAACAAATGATAAATGACAAACGGGAATGCTAACATTAAAACTAACCCAACATTGCTAGATATCAGGGGAAAGTGACTAAGTTCTATCTCTGGCTGTGGCAGAGCAGCTTTTCTCATGTGTTACCAGTAATACCAGTATTGTCTCATAGCTGTTTGTTCATTTTTGGTTGTTTGAAACTAAAATCATATCTAAAACTTACATGTTGCACCTTTAAGCTTCAAGGAAAATTGTCAAAAATAATTAATATAAAATAAAATTTACTAGTAGTTCACTTGATTAGTAACTTTTTTATTAATATTTTCCCCACAATGATTTCATTCTCATAGTATTCATCATGTTTTTTATATGAAATTGTACATAAAAGTCAACCAAAGGCATAAACGTGAATGAATCCTTCTGAAGACGTTGCTCTTTACTCAGGTACATAACACGTAACAGGAAATCACACAGAGTGAATCACATAAACAGGAAACACTTGATTCCTGAGCTGAGCTCTGACACAGATCAACACACCTGCCAGTCCACAGCAGCAGTCGTCCTGATCTTTTCAGCAGGAAGACATTAAGGTGATAATAGTGAGTATATATTATCATATATATTTGGAGGATATGCATTAAATTGAAGGTTTACACCATTCAGAAGGCATGAAATCACATGATGTGCATGTTTTCACAGGTTGAACATGTTTTACTGGCTCATCATCGTCTGCTCACAGGTTGGTGCTGTTTGATTATTCTGCTGTCATGTGCAGGTGGGGTTTGTTAGAGTCATTTTCAGGATTCTGTTAAATAGGCTCGACAAAGTCAAGATTATGATGGTTTTATTTACAAAGAAGCTCAATGAATAGACAAACACAACAGGGATAGTTAACATGTGTCTAAATAGTTGTATAAACATTTCTTCAGTATCACAGATCATATTTAATCACACTTTTTTGTTTTTTAAACTATGAGGATAATGTCCCTGTAGTCCAGTGTGTGTGTGTGTGTGTGGGTGTGGGTGGGTGGGTGTGTTTGTTGGTTTTGCTACATTTGTGAGGATCAAGTGTTGAGAAACAACCTTTTCTGTGAGGACATTTTAGATTGTGAGGACATTTTAGATTGTGAGGACCAGTGTTGGGCACGTTACTTTAAAAAAGTAATTGTTTCTTAAAAGGAACCATGAGGATAAATGAAGGACGTTTATGTCCCTGTAGTCCAGAATTTCACTTTTGCTTCTTCTGTTCAATGGAAAATTACCAAGAAGTGGAACAGGGTGGAGCTGAACAGCTTCTGTTTTTTATTCTACTTTCAGATGTAAAATCATTTCAGATATTTGAAGGAAGACGTTAACGTTTCCTCGCATGAAATATTGAATTTGTAAAACCTTTTTATATTTGTTTAAGGGGAGATTTCACACATTTTGTTTTTCATACTCCTGCACTTCTTATCTTCCCCCAGTTATAACTTCCAGTAAAGAAGAAGAAGGAGGAGGAGGAGCCAACAGGAGCAAACAGGTGAAGGTTCACTTCAGTCTATGGTGAGTTAGGCTGAGTGTTAACACTGTGGCTGAGTCTTAATACTGTGGTTGAGTGTTAACACTGTGGCTGAGTCTTAATACTGTGGTTGAGTGTTAATACTGTGGGTGAGTGTTAATACTGTGGCTGAGTGTTAATATTGTGGGTGAGTGTTAATACTGTGGCTGAGTGTTAATATTGTGGGTGAGTGTTAACACTGTGGCTGAGTCTTAATATTGTGGGTGAGTGTTAATACTGTGGGTGAGTGTTAATATTGTAGGTGAGTGTTAATACTGTGGGTGAGTGTTAATACTGTGGGTGAGTGTTAATACTGTGGGTGAGTGTTAATACTGTGGGTGAGTGTTAATACTGTGGCTGAGTCTTAATACTGTGGCTGAGTGTTAATACTGTGGGTGAGTGTTAATACTGTGGATGAGTGTTAATACTGTGGCTGAGTCTTAATACTGTGGCTGAGTGTTAATACTGTGGGTGAGTGTTAATACTGTGGGTGAGTGTTAATACTGTGGCTGAGTGTTAATACTGTGGCTGGGTCTTAATACTGTGGCTGAGTCTTAATACTGTGGTTGAGTGTTAATATTGTGGGTGAGTGTTAACACTGTGGCTGAGTCTTAATACTGTGGCTGAGTCTTAATACTGTGGTTGAGTGTTAATATTGTGGGTGAGTGTTAATACTGTGGCTGAGTGTTAATATTGTGGGTGAGTGTTAACACTGTGGCTGAGTCTTAATATTGTGGGTGAGTGTTAATACTGTGGGTGAGTGTTAATATTGTAGGTGAGTGTTAATACTGTGGGTGAGTGTTAATACTGTGGGTGAGTGTTAATACTGTGGGTGAGTGTTAATACTGTGGCTGAGTCTTAATATTGTGGGTGAGTGTTAATACTGTGGCTGAGTGTTAATACTGTGGGTGAGTGTTAATACTGTGGGTGAGTGTTAATACTGTGGCTGAGTCTTAATACTGTGGGTGAGTGTTAATACTGTGGGTGAGTGTTAATACTGTGGCTGAGTGTTAATACTGTGGCTGGGTCTTAATACTGTGGCTGAGTCTTAATACTGTGGGTGAGTGTTAATATTGTGGCTGAGTGTTAATACTGTGGCTGAGTGTTAATACTGTGGGTGAGTGTTAATACTGTGGCTGAGTGTTAATACTGTGGCTGGGTCTTAATACTGTGGCTGAGTCTTAATACTGTGGGTGAGTGTTAATACTGTGGCTGAGTGTTAATACTGTGGGTGAGTGTTAATACTGTGGCTGAGTGTTAATACTGTGGCTGAGTGTTAATACTGTGGGTGAGTGTTAATACTGTAGGTGAGTGTTAATACTGTGGGTGAGTGTTAATATTGTGGCTGAGTCTTAATATTGTAGGTGAGTCTTAATACTGTGGCTGAGTGTTAATACTGTGGCTGGGTCTTAATACTGTGGGTGAGTGTTAATATTGTGGCTGAGTGTTAATACTGTGGCTGGGTCTTAATACTGTGGCTGAGTGTTAATACTGTGGCTGAGTGTTAATACTGTGGCTGAGTGTTAATACTGTAGGTGAGTGTTAATACTGTAGGTGAGTGTTAATACTGTGGGTGAGTGTTAATATTGTGGCTGAGTCTTAAAATTGTAGGTGAGTCTTAATACTGTGGCTGAGTGTTAATACTGTGGGTGAGTGTTAATACTGTGGCTGAGTGTTAATACTGTGGGTGAGTGTTAATACTGTGGGGGAGTATAATATTTGTTGTTCTACATTGTGATGTACAAACATTTTAGACATTTTATGACAGACTGATTAACGTCTTTCATAAATTTTTGTGTCCTACCTCTCACCTGTAATGAGCTGGGATTGGCTGCAGCAGACCATGTGACCCTAATGAGGATGAAGCATAGAAAATGACTGAATGACTGTTTTTAAGTATAAAAGTAGAATTAAAAAAACTCAAAGGACTAACAGTTGCTCCTCATGTCAAGATAATTCTCTCTCTCTCTCTCTGTTGTAAATCAGGAAATAAAACAATAAAAAGTCGGGGACAGAGGGGCAAAGGTCAAAGGTCGGAAAGTGAATTGTTCTCTATGTCGTCACCACTCAGCCTACATATGAATTCCAGTAAAGAAGAAGAAGGAGGAAACAGCAGCAAACAGTGAGTGTATAGATACCCAAGTATGGATACCTGTTCCTACAGAATCCATTAAATGAGGGGTTCCCCAAGGGTCCGTTTTAGGTCCATTGCTTTTAAATGTTTTCATGCTTCCTCTTGGAGACGTCATCAGGAGGCGTCAGCTTCCACAGCTGCTGATGATACACATCTGTACATCGTTGTCTCCTCTAACACGGAGGCGCTTTTATCTCCTGGATTATTGTAATTCCCTGATCTCTGGTCCCAAAAACACGATTTACAATCTCCAATTACTGACCAGGACCAGAGGGCGGCAGCATATTTTACCAGTTTTAAAATCACTGCATTGGCTCCATGTGTTTCAGGACCCAATTTAAGGTTCTTTTACTAGTTTTTAAATGGTCTAGGCCCATCCTATCTTTCTGAGATGCTTTTATCATATCAACCCTTATGGGTCCTGAGGTCCTCTTTAATCATTAGAGTAAAAACCAAAACCCACAAGACTGCGTTCAGCCATCATGGAACACATCTGGAATGGCTGCCAGAGGACATCAGAACCACAAGAGTGGGGTGATATTTTTAAAAGAAACCTCAAGACTCACCTGTTTGATTGATTTTCATTGATTTATTCAGATATTTCAGTTATTTACTGATTTCTTTATCTATTTTCTTAGATCATCATCCTGTCCTGCCTTTTTATCTTTTAGTACTTAGTTTTGTTGTACTGTTTTTTATCCTTTTAGTTTTTTATTATGTGTTTATTCTATTAGTTTTCTGGCTCCAGTGTTTCCTCATGAGTCCTCCTCACTAGGGGGAGGAATCCAGATCTGGACCTGGATGGTCTAAATATGAAAAAAAAATCTGTGAATTATGAAGTCTGTCCTTAAGTTTGTATTAAATAGAATAAGGATTTTACAAATGCAATATATCATGTCAGGAAAAGTTAACGTCTTCCATAAAATGTCGAAAACAAACAAAAGACCAACAGTCGCTCAACATCAAGTTAATTTTTGCTTAATTTTGGTCTCTCTCTGACTCCAGAAGATGAATGATCTGGAGAAACAGGATGGAGCAGAGTCTCCAATTTCCAGCTGTGTGTCTCTGAGCAGTGATTGGTCTAAACATGAACCTCTAAACTTCAGCAATGAACCTGGAGCCTCAAACACAAAGTAAGAGTTTCTAGTGTAAACTGATCTGAAGATGATTCAGTATTAATGTCATGTGATAATCTACATTACAACACTGCTCTTTTATAATTCTGTGTTTTATATTTCAGTCACTGATGGTTTGTTATTAAAACACTGACTCCATTGTTTCTGTGTTTCTACCTTTAATTGTGCATAAAGTCTTGATTTTATTTCTGAAATGTTCAACCAATATTTTAATATCGATTAATATGCAGAGGACATATTGTTCTGCAGTGGCAGCTGGTGCAGTCTTCAGAGGTCAGAGGTCAAAGGGAGTCTTCCACTTGGAAATTTTAAGCATCTCACATTTAATTTTCATCATTCTGGTTTATTTTTACAGACCAGTTTGTCAACATATTCTTTGCAGTAAAAGGTGGATCAGACATAAATGAGACAGTCAATAAATGTTGATATTTTCAGTCTGATCAGCATTTTATTCCTCAAGTGTCACTTCAACCAACAGCAGCAGCTGTTTGATGGACCAGAGGAGCAGGAAACTGGATCTGATCCTGTCACAATCATCTCCTGTTAAAGTTTTCACCATTTACACCATTTAACAAGAAAACAATGTGCAACAGTTTCTGTTGCATTAGGTTTTGAATATGAATCTGCAGATGTTTTTGAGGCAGAATCAAAGACGTATTGAATGTGTGTTTTGTTAGAGACAGAGAATCAACTTACTGTTACAGTAAAATCCTGCTGGTTCATCACACTTTGGCTGTTTCAACATGTCTTTCCTGCTTTCAGGAGCTTTGTGATCCAGCCATGAAATGCAGTGGCTTTTTAGAAATCTCATCTCATCTTCTATATCTGCTTATTCCTCATTAGGGTCACATGGTCTGCTGGAGCCAATCCCAGCGCATTACAGGGTTAGCGCTGTTGCCTCACAGCAAGAAGGTCACAGGTTCTAGACCTCCTTGGTCCTGGGTCTGGGACCTTTCTGTGTGGAGTTTGCATGTTCTCCCCGTGTCTGTGTGGGTTTTCACCAGGTTCTCCGGCTTCCTCCCACAGTCCAAACACATGCTGAGGTTAATTGGAGACTCTAAATTGCTCGTAGGTGTGAGTGTGTGAGTGAATGGTGTATGTGCCCCACGATTGGCTGGCGACCATCTGGGGTGTATCCCTGCCTCTCGCCGCGCTGGGATTGGCTCCAGCAGACCATGTGACCCTAATAAGGAATAAGCAGGTATAGAAAATGACTGACTGACTGTTCCTGCTCCAACAAACTCATCACTCAGTTAGTTTAGCTGCTCAGAAACCTGCTGCCACCTGGTGGTCAGAGTCTAGGTCCACTTCATTGAGATAAGGATTGGACATTCCTGGTCCTGGAGGCTGGTGTTGGTGCAGGATTTTGTTCCAACCAAGAAGTTACACACCTGGTTCTACTAATGAAGGCCTTAGTAAGGCCTGGAGAGGTTGATTAATAGAATCAGGTGTTACTGCTGGTTGGAACAAAAACCTGGACCCACCAGACCTCCAGGACCAGGACTGTCCACCTCTGGTTTAAATGGGTCCAACGTCCAATGATCTATTCTAAACATAACTATTTGTTGTCTTTATTAAATCCTGTTTCATGTTACATCTGCTCTTTACTAGAACTAATGACATGTATAAAACTCTTGTTGTTTCCACAGACAGAGAGCAGAGTCTCCAATATCCAGCTGTGTTTCTCTGAGCAGTGATCGGTCTAAACGTGAACCTCTAAACTTCAGTAATGAACCTGGAGCCTCAAACACAAAGTAAGAGTTTCTAGTGTAAACTGATCTGAAGATGATTCAGTATTAATGTCATGTGATAATCTACATTACAACACTGTTCTTTCATAATTCTGTGTTTTATAGTTCAGTCACTGATGGTTTGTTATTAAAACACTGACTCCATTGTTTCTGTGTTTCTACCTTTAATTGTGCATAAAGTCTTGATTTTATTTCTGAAATGTTCAACCAATATTTTAATATTGATTAATATGCAGAGGACATATTGTTCTGCAGTGGCAGCTGGTGCAATCTTCAGAGGTCAGAGGTCAAAGGGGGTCTTCCACTTGGAAATTTTAAGCATCTCACATTTAATTTTCATCATTCTGGTTTATTTTTACAGACCAGTTTGTCAACATATTTTTTGCAGTAAAAGGTGGATCAGACATAAATGAGACAGTCAATAAATGTTGATATTTTCAGTCTGATCAGCATTTTATTCCTCAAGTGTCACTTCAACCAACAGCAGCAGCTGTTTGATGGACCAGAGGAGCAGGAAACTGGATCTGATCCTGTCACAATCATCTCCTGTTAAAGTTTTCACCATTTACACCATTTAACAAGAAAACAATGTTCAACAGTTTCTGTTGCATTAGGTTTTGAATATGAATCTGCAGATGTTTTTGAGGCAGAATCAAAGACGTATTGAATGTGTGTTTTCTTAGAGACAGAGAATCAACTTACTGTTACAGTAAAATCCTGCTGGTTCATCACACTTTGGCTGTTTCAACCCATCTTTCCTGCTTTCAGGAGCTTTGTGATCCAGCCATGAAATGCAGTGGCTTTTTAGAAATCTCATTTTCTACACCTGCTTATTCCTCATTAGGGTCACATGGTCTGCTGGAGCCAATCCCAGCGCATTACGGTGAGAGGCAGGGATACACCCCAGATGGTCGCCAGCCAATCGTGGGGCACACACACCATTCACTCACACACTCACACCTACGGGCAATTTAGAGTCTCCAATTAACCTCAGCATGTGTTTGGACTGTGGGAGGAAGCTGGAGTACCTGGTGAAAACCCACCAGACACAGGGAGAACATGCAAACTCCACACTGAAAGGTCCCAGACCCAGGACCAAGGAGGTCTAGAACCTGTGACCTTCTTGCTGTGAGGCAACAGCACTAACCCCTGCTCCACCCCGTTTTAGAAATCTTATATCATAAATCCGTAATGACATTAAATGTTTTATTATCTGTTTTCTCTCAAAAGTGGTAAAAAACTGCTGCTATGTTTCCATAATTGTCTTTCACTGTTCCTGCTCTGGGGCAACACGGTGGCACAGGGGTTAGAGCTGTTGCCTCACAGGAACAAGGTCACAGGTTCAAGAGTTTCATGTTCTCCCCGTGTCTACGTGGGTTTTCACCAGGTTCTCCAGCTTCCTCCCACAGTCCAAAAACATGCTGAGGTTAATTGGAGACTCTAAATTGCTTGTAGGTGTGAGTGTGTGAGTGAATGGTGTGTGTGCCCCACGATTGGCTGGCGACCATCTGGGGTGTATCCCTGCCTCTCGCCGCGCTGGGATTGGCTCCAGCAGACCATGTGACCCTAATAAGGAATAAGCAGCTATAGAAAATGACTGACTGACTGTTCCTGCTCCAACAAACTCATCACTCAGTTAGATTAGCTGCTCAGAAACCTGCTGCCACCTGGTGGCCAGAGTCTAGGTCCACTTCATTGAGATCAGGATTGGACATTCCTGGTCCTGGAGGCTGGTGTTGGTGCAGGATTTTGTTCCAACCAAGAAGCTACACACCTGGTTCTACTAATGAAGGCCTTAGTAAGGCCTGGAGAGGTTGATTAATAGAATCAGGTGTTACTGCTGGTTGGAACAAAAACCTGGACCCACCAGACCTCCAGGACCAGGACTGTCTACCTCTGGTTTAAATGGGTCCAACGTCCAATGATCTAATCTAAACATAACTATTTGTTGTCTTTATTAAATCCTGTTTCATGTTACATCTGCTCTTTACTTGAACTAATGACATGTATAAAACTCTTGTTGTTTCCACAGACAGAGAGCAGAGTCTCTAATATCCAGCTGTGTGTCTCTGAGCAGTGATCGGTCTAAACGTGAACCTCTAAACTTCAGTAATGAACCTGGAGCCTCAAACACAAAGTAAGAGTTTCTAGTGTAAACTGATCTGAAGATGATTCAGGGAGACTGTTTCATTTTTCCTGACTTTTGATGGTCAATAATAGTTTAAAGGAACCTGTGGAGTTTTCTTGTTCACTAATACTAACACTCACTAAACTAACATTCATATCAACAATTCATATTTATATTAACTTACTTACAGAACTCATTGTGTGTCTCCTTATAATCAAAACACACATGTTGAATCCATTTTTCTCTTCATGTAACAGTTGCTAAACCATTTTTATTTCAAATATAATGTGCTGAAGAAGCCCAGAGTCTGTTTCTGTAGGAAAGAGCTGCATGAACATGTGAGCTGTCAGTTGACCTCTAATGTCATGAGTCATTAAATGTGTCTTCATGTCCACAGAGACAGGAGGAGGGGGTGTGTTCCTGTGGAGAAGCAGCTGTCCTGTTGTTCTTTGTGTCAGGACGTCCTGAAGGATCCAGTCTCCACCAGCTGTGGACACTGGTTCTGTAGACAGTGCATCAACTTATACTGGGACCAGTCTGATTCATCAGGAGACTCCTCCTGTCCTCAGTGTGGAAAACGATCCAGAAGAAGACCTGGACTGGAGAAAGACGGTCAGATCATCTCTGGACAAAGTAAGACTGAAGATGTGTTGATGTCCTGGTCTCTGAAAACAGGACAGGAACCTCCCTCCTCTACGATACTGACCATTAACACAGGGTTTCTGTTGAATTCTACCTTTGTGTCTTCTCTTTCAGCAGGAAGTGGTCTGCAGGAGGATTCAGATGAACAGAAGATCAGTCTGAGGAAGACATGTGAACATGTGACTGAAGGAACTGATGAACCAGGAGGTAAAACCCTCCTCAACGAGGTCTTCACTGATGTCCACGTCACAGAGGGACTGAGTGAAGAGACTGATGCCCAACATGAGGTGGAGCAGCTGGAGACAGTTTCCCAGTCGAAGCCCGTCCAGGACACGACAATCAAGTGTGACGACATCTTTAAACTCTTAGCTGAGCAACAGAAACACATCAGAGCTGTTGTGACCAGGGGCGTCGCTGGCATTGGAAAAACCTTCTCAGTGAGGAAGTTCACTCTGGACTGGGCCGAGGGTTTGGAAAACCAAGACATCAGTCTGCTGATTCCTCTTTCCTTCAGGGAGCTGAACTTGATCCAAGATAAACGGTTCAGTCTCCTCAGGCTGATCCATGTTTTCCATCCAGTGTTAAAGAAGCTCACAGCAGAGAAGCTCACTGGCCCTGACTGCAAAGCTTTGTTCATCTTTGACGGCCTGGATGAAAACAGGCACTCACTGGACTTCAACAACATGGAGGTGGTGTCTGACGTCACAAAGGAGTCATCAGTCAATGGGCTGCTGACAAACCTCATCAAGGGGAATCTGCTTCCCTTGGCTCTCGTCTGGATAACTTCCAGACCTGCAGCAGCCAATCAGATCCCTCCTGAATGTGTGGACAGAGTCACAGAAGTACGAGGCTTCACTGACGACCAGAAGGACGAGTATTTCAGGAAGAGATTCAGAGATAAAGATCTGTGCAGCAGAATCATCTCACACATCAAGAGCTCCAGGAGCCTCCACATCATGTGCCACCTCCCAGTCTTCTGCTGGATCACTGCTTCAGTTCTGGAGGACATGTTGACTACAGAGCAGACAGGAGAGCTACCCAAGACCCTGACTGACATGTACTCACACTTCCTGATGCTCCAGACAAAGAGGAAGAAGATCAAGTATGGTGAAGGTGACAGGGAGGTTCTTCTGAAGCTGGGGAGGCTGGCGCTTGAACAACTGGAGAAAAGAAACATCATGTTCTACCAAGAAGACCTGGAGCAGTGTGGTCTTGATGTCACAGAGGCCTCAGTGTTCTCAGGAGTTTGTAACCAGATCTTCAAAAGAGAGAGTGTGATCTTCGAGAAAAACGTCTACAGCTTTGTTCATCTGAGCGTTCAGGAGTTTCTGGCGGCAGTCTACATGCACCACTGCTACAACACCAGGAACAAACAGGTACTGGTGGACTTCCTGGGGGAATCTAAAACAAAGACTTTACTTGAGAAACAGTCTGTTGTTTTAAAGGATTCCCCATCTCTGGATGTCTTCCTGATGGATGTCATGAAGAAATCTCTCAGAAGTGAAAATGGCCACCTGGACCTGTTTGTTCGCTTCCTTCATGGCCTCTCTCTGCCGTCCCATCAGAGGCTCTTAGGAGGCCTGCTGGGTCAGACAGAGACCAGTCCAGAAACCATCCAGAGAATCATCAACAACCTGAAGGAGATGAACACTGAGAACATCTCTCCTGACAGAAGCATCAACACCTTCCACTGTCTGATGGAGCTGAACGACCGCTCAGTACATGAGGAGATCCAAAAGTTCCTGAAGTCAGAGAACACATCAAAAGAGAAACTCTCTGAGATCCACTGCTCAGGTCTGGCCCACATCCTGCAGATGTCAGATGTTCTGGATGAGTTGAACCTGAGCAAATACAAAACATCAAAGGAGGGTCAACGGAGACTGATTCCAGCTGTGAAGAACTGCAGAATGGCTAAGTAAGTCCAGATGTGATTAACATTATAAATGAAGATCAGTAGTTTAGTTCTTCAGATATTAATAAAATAGGATTATTGTCATTGTTAAATATTGGTCTTTTCTGTATTTGTATTATTAGTGGGTATTTGCCTCATTCTGCTCTGCCTGAATTGTTTGTAGTTTTCCTCTGGGCATGCAGGAGCGTTTTAGAGAAGTCTGCATGCACAACCTCAATGGGCTGATGATCCCACTGAGTAAAGTCTAGTTTTGCATGTGGACCCACATCTCACTGCCATGGATAGGTTCAATATCACATTCCATTAATTTTAGCCATCATCTATAAGATTTTCTTGTTGATGTTCTTGAGCATCTCATTCAGGTCCATCAGGTCCACAAGCTTTTTAAATTTGAGAACCTCCAGTTTCTTCAGAAGTTCCTGCTCAGTAACTGGAGAGTCTGAAGGATTCTCATTGTGTTTTAGAGCTAATTCCAAGTCAGTGAACCTTTCATGAATCTAGGACAGTTCTTGGTCTTGGGGCATGATTAGATGTATTAGATGATTTTGCCAGAAGTTGTTTGTGTTGATCACCTCCTCAGTTAGTGTCAGTTGTTTGTTTTATATTGTTTTTTTGAGTCTAAGTGTAGGTTTGTAGACTTTTAGAGTTTCATACTAAAGAAAGCATATGTCACCATTGTGGGGGTCATTGTGCTTTAGTTGGATAGCTTTTTAGTTTGTGTCTTCATATTTGTAGTATCTCTATCAAACCAGATGCTGTTTGTTCCAGTTTTGGTTTGTTCCTGGTCAGTTTCAGTTGTGATTCTTTTGCTGTTTGTCTGAATACATTTTTATAATGTTTAATGTGAGATTGATTTGTTACTGTGAGTCTGTAGAATCCAGAAAGTTGTCTGAAAGTGTTTGAACAGAACAGAGTTAAATACATAAGAAATACACAAGCTATAAAAACAGAATAAAATTAAAGACACATGAAGAGTGGTTGAAATCACATGGAGAATCAGTACTAAACAAAAAAGGTTTGAGGGTGGATTTTAAAAAGGGAAGTACGCTCATGTTTCTGAGCTGGGGTGGAAGTGACGTCCACTACACATTTATTACTGGGAGTGGCTACTGCTTCAGTTCAGCTGCATGAAGCCCAATGATGACGACTCCTGATACGACTCATCAAGGCCCCCCTGATTCTCTACAGACTGAATCATTTTTACATCTCACAGACTGATAAATCATCATCAGATGCATGTCTGTCAGTCCTGGTTCATCTATAGTCTGTCCATCCATGGGAGTGGATCTCTCCTTCACTGTGGTCCTCCTCGAGGTTTCTCCCTTTTCCCACTGGGTTTTGGAGTTTTTTCTTGCCACGAAGGAGGGTCTAAGGACGGGGGATGTCTGGATCACTGAAGGAATTTTGTGAAGCCCAGTGAGGCAACTGTGTTGTGATGTTGGGCTTTAAATAAAATGGAATTGAATTGAACTTTTCAAAGTAACGTCACATAATCAAGTTTAATAAGTGTTAAAGTTAATTAGTGCAGGTAGTTTTCTCATGATGGACCACCACCAATAAATGAATGTATAGGAAACACTTCATTGGCTCCATGTTGGATGTCAGATTGTTTCCTTTGGTGCTGCCACTGCCTCCGTACAAAGAGACATGAGCAGCTTGTTTCATTCAGCTTCAACATTTATTCTCTTTGACATCTCATCAATCACACAATTCTCTGAAGTGAATATAAAATGTCTTTTTTCATGATAACATGTTATGATTTTTGTGTCATCACAGTCTTTCTAGCTCTCGACTCTCAGCGACTCACTGTGAAGTTGTGGCCTCAGCCTTAAAGTCCAAAAACTCCCATCTGAGAAATCTGAACCTGAATAGCAACGAGCTGCAGGATTCATCAGTGGAGATTCTGTGTTCTGGACTGCAGAGTCCACACTGTAGACTGGAGGTTCTGAGGTCAGTTCACTGTTTGTAGATTTGGTATTTTTATGGATTTATATTGATGCCACCTTGTTGTAAACTAAATGAAACATGATTCACAAATAAATACAGTGTGATTTACAAATACAAAACACTAATAACAAATGAATACATCTTGTTTTGTAAATGTAAAACGTGCCTATTAAACAGATAAAACATGTCTCAAACATGCAAAGAAAATAATTCTTTAGCCACAAAATATCTGTCAAGTACCAACTTTCCTTAAATCACAAAGCAAAATGTGTCAAGTCCAAACATGTAGCACTAATGTTCCTCTGATGTGCTGCTCTACTCTACTAGTTTACAATTCACATTTTAACAATAGAACAGAATAAAATACTCACACAATAATGTTAAGAATACAAATGTCTTCTATTTATACAAACAATAAAAAGTAAGTCAAAATACTAATATAAAATGAAGTGAACCCCTGGATGTCCTGGTCTGTTCTGTGTTTGTTGGATTGGATGTAACTTAAACAACAAATCTACCCTCAGGTAATAATAATCATCTTGATCTTGACTTTCAATAATAATATAATTTAATTTGACATTTCAGTCTTAATAAATGCAATAAATCCATGAGATAAAGAAATACATGACACTGATGATGCAACTAATTAATTAAATCAATAATAAAATTGAAAAAAATCATTCTGTGGGGAAGATGAATGTAAAAATTAAATAAAATATAAAATAAAATAGTTTATTTTATTCTATAATTTATGTATTTAATGTGTATTTAAATTCAGGAATAAAAATATGACATTTTTGACAAATATAAATTCCTTTTAATATTAAAACTCAAAATGAGACACAATGAGAAAGTCACTCTGCTCATTAGAAGGAAAACTTCACTGATGAGGACATAGTAATGTTCAGCTACACATTTAAAACCTCATCACATCTGATTGGATCATCAATGGATTTTTATTCATCATTTATTCTTTATTCAGGTTGATTGGCTGCAGTTTGACAGAGATCAGCTGTGATTCACTGGCCTCAGCTCTGAAGTCCAACCCTTCCCATCTGAGAAAACTGGATCTGTCCTTCAACCAGCTGCAGGATTCAGGAGTGAAGCTGCTGTGTGGTTTTCTGGAGAGTCCACACTGTAAACTGGAGAATCTGAGGTAAGACACCATGTTTTTATTTATTTATTTACTTGTGTGCTGAGATGAACATGATGTGACAGTTGTGGTGACATTAAACTGCAGACATGAAGCTGATATGATGCTGATCCACACTGATGTAGGAGAAGCAGCTGTATGTATTTGACCTCTTCATGTTCATTAAATCCCATGTTTCACTTCCTGCTGTCTGTGCTCAGAGTGATGAAGTGGAAACAGCAGGTACTGACACTCCATGTGTAGCTTTATATCAGGGGTGGGAACCTTTTTCCTGTCAAGGGACATTTGTGAATTTATAAAACCAACTCAGAGCCAAACGTTTCCCTCATTTTACAGAACCTATATTCATGATCAGAGGTGACAGCTCTGACAGAATCAGTCATAACAGCCGTCTTAAAAAAAAAAAAAAAAAATCATGTCTTTATATGAAATAAATGGAGTTTCATTAATAAAATGAACCAACTGGAAGCAGAGCAGCAGCAGTGGGATCAGTGAGTTACTGTACGACAGCATTTCAGTTTGTAGCAGAGGAAACATTGAGCTAAATGAGGAATTAACAGGTGACTTAGTGTGTTTTCTGGAGAAAAGTTAAATCAGTGCAGGAGATAAATTATTGCAGCTGGCTGGCAGCAAGAATAATGGGAGACTTTTATTGTGAAGTAATTGGAAGCCAACAACACAACAACACAATGAGAAAGTCACTCTGCTCATTAGAAGGAAAACTTCACTGATGAGGACATAGTAATGTTCAACTACACATTTAAAACCTCATCACATCTGATTGGATCATCAATGGATTTTATCCACATTTATTCTTTATTCAGGTTGTGGAGCTGCAGTTTGACAGAGATCAGCTGTGATTCACTGGCCTCAGCTCTGAAGTCCAACCCTTCCCATCTGAGAGAACTGAGTCTGTCTGAGAACCAGCTGCAGGATTCAGGAGTGAAGCTGCTGTGTGGTTTTCTGGAGAGTCCACACTGTAAACTGGAGACTCTGTGGTAAGACACCATGTTTTTATTGATTTATTTACTTGTGTGTTGAGATGAACATGATGTGACAGTTGTGGTGACATTAAACTGCAGACATGAAGCTGATATGATGCTGATCCACACTGATGTAGGAGAAGCAGCTGTATGTATTTGACCTCTTAATGTTCATTAAATCCCATGTTGTTTCCTGGAGGAATGGAGGACAGCTCGTCCCTCCTTTCAAACTGACCTCTATGACCTCCACCCCCCAAAAGGAGAGAGCCAGGAGGCCCTCTCCAGAAAAGAGTTGTAGAGATAAACTATAGAGATAACAGCCTACACTGAGCATCTTAATGGAAAGTCTCTTTTCTTCTTCTGCGGTTTAGTCTGTTGATGGTGTCAGAATAGCAAGAAACATCTCCACTGGATCATTGACTCTGAACCTCTGAAACCTCTTTATATTTGCCAGTTTCTAACCTGCATCCTTTTGGCTTCAGCTGTTTAACTTTACAGCTTCTAAACTTCTACATTTTAAAGCTTCTTCAGCTCTGAACACATCACAAAACACTGAATGATTCCAAGCAGGAACTTTATCTTCTAAAGTAACATCATTTATTCTTTATTAAGGTTGTATTGCTGCAGTTTGACAAAGATCAGCTGTGATTCTCTGGCCTCAGCTCTGAAGTCCAACCCTCATCTGAAAACCCTGGACCTGTCTGGAAACAACCTGAAAGAACCAGATGTGAAGCTGCTGTCTGATCTTCAGAAGAGTCCAGACTGTGGACTGAAGGATCTTCAGTAAGTAGAGAGTTGGAATCAGTCTGTGCTGGTTTCATCAGTTTAGTTTTAAACACAGTTGGTGTCAAAGCATAGATTCAGTATTTCCTGGTGAACCTTCTCAGTGCTGCTTTCCTCAGTGAAGCTGTGAGAGGAGAACGCTGACAGAGAGAGAACAGTCAGCCAATCACAGCAGCCCAAGCTGCTTGTTGTGATGATTCCTGTTGTTGTTGTTGACGTGTGCAGGAAATAAAGCTGGATTCCAGCTGACAGTCTGACCACATGTATAGAGACAGTGGTCCTCAGTCATCAAACCTCAACACTAAACTATTGATCAGTTCATCTCAGATCAATGGGACTGAAGCATCAACAGACTCAGTCACCATGTGGTCTTCACCCAGTTTGAATAGGACTGAGGTCCCTGCTGCTCTTTATACTGATGGATTATTGACTGGCAGCTGATGACAGGCACCAAATACACACTCATTTAGGACGAAGGGAAAATGTGGGTTTTGAAGCTTTATTTCCTGCATTCTGGTCTATTTTACTGTATGAATCAATCAACAAATGCTTGGAACAATGTAGGTTTGAATAAAGCTCAAATAAAATGACAGCTGCTCTATATCAGTGGGAGGGAGACAACAAATAAAACCATTAACATGTGGAACATGTCCTAGAAACAGCTGTGGTGTTGTTTCCTGTCTTTTTTGACAGGTTATATGGGCTTTTCTTCTGCTGCTGGATAGAAACTCAATGCTTTGTTTGTATTTTCCTTTTATTTCTGGTGTAAATTAGGTTTTTGATGGATCACTGATGCATCGCTAACTTAACGTTAGCTTAGCTTTTAAATCACTGACTAAGCTGCTCGTCCTTTGTTCAAAGACGTAGATTTTGCTGCATTTAGCAGCATCTCCTCTAACGGCCTCTCGGCTCCACTTTTCCTTATTTTCCATCCATCTCCACTGCTTAGAAGTGAAAAAGTTCCTTCAACATAAAACAGGTTTTTAAGCTACTGCTGTCCAGCGGCTCATTTAGCAGGTCAGACCAGCAGGAAAACTCCTGATGACCAGTCCAGACCTGGATGATGAAGAGTCACAAACACTGACTCATCACCTCTGTTGTTTCTGCTTCTTCATCAGATGGAAGTGATCATCTCTGAGTGAGAACATCAGATTGAGAGGATCAGCTGTATCCTGATGATCCATCTGGATTCTGTCGTCTTCCCTTAAACCTCCTGACTACAAACTGATGAGTTTTGTCTGGATTTGAATTCTAATTCTGCACAAACATCTGTGTCATAAATACACTTTTTATTTATCCTGAGTCAAGCTGCAGCTTCATGTATAATCTATCAACTGTTTTTATTTGACTTATCTTTGACCATCTTTGTGCTGTAAAACATATAAATGTCATAAAAATGCTCTAAATATGCACAACATCAGATGTAAATGCACATGATTTCTTGTATATTTACAATAAAGTGTCTATAATTAAACCTGTAGGTGATTTTGTTTCTCTGGTGGTGAAGCAAATGAATAAATTGATGAATTTCATGAATATTCAGCAGAACTTTTACATCCAACATTTGAGTCTTTATGAATCAAATGAGTCTTAATATTGTGGTTTTCTGCTCGTTCATCTAAAACCAACAGGAATCAAAAAGTCTGATATTTGTAATGTAATAAAATACAAAAAAAATAACACATTACAGTTCTGAAGTAACTTAACTAACACTGATGGGTCCTGACGTCCCCACAGTGCTATACTCAGCCAGGGTGTGTGTGTGTGTTTTATTTTGATGAACTACAGGTACCTGACAAAGTCACAAATCTTAATGCAGCAAACAAATGTACTTGCTTATATCATGGATTTAAAGTCTAGAACAACCCGAACACAAGAGGAAGGTTAAAGAAACACAAATGATGCTAAATGCAAAACAATGTGTTCCTTAATTGTTGAAAAATCCTGACCCCCTCCCCCCGTTATTCCTCAAAGTGGTTTGGTCCAGATGCTGTTTTCCAGTGGGCGGGGCCAGTGGCTAACAGCTAATTTTGACAGTCAGCTAGTGGCTAGCTACATGGAAGAAACCAATCAAACTAACATGTAGAAGTCGGCATTTCATGTTATTGATGGTCAGCAGTAATTCATGTTCATGTGAAAGTACCATCACTTTGATTTTCTCTGCATTTAAAACCAATTTTAAAGACTGCAGACGAGACTGAACGACATTAAAGGCCGACTGTAAAAACTCAAAGGCACAGGAAGTTGAAGGAGAGCAACAGTAAATTACTGTGTCATCAGCATAAAAATGATACGATGCATTTGACAGATTATGGCACAAGTTATTAATATAAATGGAGAACAAAATAGGTCTTAAGAACGAACCCTGTGGTACACCTGTGTTGACATCAAGAGCAGCAGAAACAGAACCAGATATTTGTAAACACTGGGACCAATTTGACAAGTAATGAACAAACCAAGCTGCAGTTTGATCAGAAATACCAATTTAAACCAAAGTTATAACCAGGAGAGTTTGATCTACAGTGTCAAACGCCTTAGAGAGGTCAATAAAGAGTGCTACACAATATTTTCTACAGTCAGGTCCCTGGATAAAACCATTTAAAACCTTCAAGGTGGCTGTGACAGTACTGTGCTGCCTTCTAAACCTACACTGTAAATCAGATAAAAGTTGCAGTTGTTCACTAACCAGTTTTTCAAAACTTTTCCAGGATACACAACTTGGAGATTGGCCTGTAGTATTTATTTCTGAAGTGTCACCTCCTTTGAGAAGGGGAAGTACAAATCCAGACTTCCAGACACTGAAAATGCAGTCGTGTTCAATTCATTAGTAACATTAGTGTGAAACTGTCAGGCCCAGAAAGAAAGGAGGACTCAGATGCAGAAATCAGGTGTAGGGGTTTTATTATTCCTGGGCTGCACGACAAGGTGCTATGAAATGTACAACACTTCCCTATAGACTAAATACCTAATCTAACTGAACCCAAACTATCACAGTGGGAAAAACTAATCTCAAAAAGAAAAACCCTTCGTCAAAAGTGGGAAGACTAGAAAGATTAACCAAAACAAACTCGCTCCAGGAGGAAAACACTATAACTTCCTATCACTGATCGAGGTGAACTATCTAAGACTAGAAACAAAGACAATCCCGAAGGATGAAAAACTACCAGAAAATAATAAACAAAACCAAAAACAGTCCCACAGGACGACAAAGGCTTTGAAACACTATCTTGCTGGTTATGAAACTTACAACACTTTTAAAACACTTCACACGGACAAAACAAAATGCTGGCTTAGGTGCAATGATGTGGACGAACAAAGACACTTCAGCACCAGAGAAGAGGAGACACAGACTATAAATACACCTGGAGAGGAATGAGGAACAGGTGGAACCAATCAGGAATCAGGACAGACGATCAGACTGGTGACACAGGAGGAAGGACAAGTGACCTGAAATGAGAGGAGAGTTAGATTTTCAAAATAAAACAGGAAATGCACACAACGAAAAACCCAGACAAGACAACCTCACCGCTGTGACAGTGACAATAATATTTCGTTGTTTTGACCATGGTTTGTGAGACCTGCTTCACATCTCTGTTGCATGGACTCAACCAACTTCTGGTTCCTATGAACAGGTGTTTCAGACTCAGAATTCCTCTGAATTTCTTGGTTTTGCCTCAGAAACAGCATTTGATTTAGGGATTTAGGTCCAGGGATTGGGTTGGCCACTCCACATCTTTAATTTATTGGTCTGGAACCAAGATGCTGCTGGTTTACTGGTGTGTTTGGGGTCGTTGTCTTGTTGAAACTCACATTTCAAGGGTATTTCCTCTTCAAGTATTTAGATACAGGCAAACTGACCCATGATGCCTTGTCCCTTGGCCACACACTTTAATTCAGCTAAGATCTGCTCCATGATTTTATGGCTAATTAGCAGTGGCTCTGAGGTGTTAGCATCGTCTTGGTTAGCCTCGCTCAAGACACCTGAGGCCGCTTGTTTATCAGTTTTCTTCTTAATGGGTAGTTTCATCAGGCTGCTGCATGTCATATTAATACAATTCAAACCAGGCTACTTTAAACATGGTCTGTGTATTTAATGATATATAAATCAACAAACATAGAAGGAAAAAGGACAATTAATATGTCATCTATGTAACAAAGATCAATACAACTAGAATCTTCTGTGTTTTTATAATTCTAGGGACCTGTGATATTAATGATGTTTCCAAAATGTAATATAGGAACTTTTATTAGCTTTTAATAATATGTTTGATTTGTATAGAGCTTTTTAAAATGCTCAAACTTTAAGTTGGAGAAAGGAAATTGCAGTGGGAAGCTTTAAAATTGCCCATAAATGAAAACCACAAACAACCCACAGTTAAGACTTCTAACACAGAGATAACTCACAGAGATAAATATATGTCTGCTGATAGATTGAGAAGATTTGTCTTAGTTTTGTCTCTCACTGATGTGCCCACTCCAGTTCAAGCCCTCACTCAAGCCCCTGGTGATGGTGATGATGGTGATTCTGACTGGTAAGGGTTGTATTTGTCATTAAAAACAAGCACTTTGATATTAACCTTTTGCTGCTTCCATAGGACACAAAAGCAGTGAGTTTTCACATATTTATGACAATACTAGTTGCAAATGTTTACATGCTGATTGGTTTGATTTAAAGATTTTAAGCCAGTTTCTAAATGTCTGGGGTCACAGACTGTAACCTGCAGTATGTGCTGTAGTCCACTAGATGGCAGTAGACTCAATGTAATGTACCTTAAACATGGTTCAACAGAAGTCAGTAGCCCAAACCAGCATGATGCAGATGGAGCAGTAGTCTGTGGGCTTCCTCTATTAGATCCGCTGGTGATTATTGTTGTCATGCTCCATTTAGATAACTCTATTCTGTACATCTTGACACATTTTCATTTTTCGCTCTTTCCCCTGTTTGATGCCACGGATGCAGAGGCACAAACACACATCCTGCTCTGGCACTAGCTGACAATGCAGGGAAACTACGGTTTACATGTCACTGTCAGATTTTGTAGATTTTGGGAGAGCGGTGAGTGGCGCATCAGGTAGAGCAGCCGTTCGATTCCCGCCATCGGGCGGCCCCCCTTCCTGCATGCCACTCCCCCCTTTCCTGTTTCTCTATGCACTATCAATAAAGGCATAAAAAACTGATTTTGTATGGAATGTCCTCCCTTGGCCTCGTGAATCTGAACATCTAGTGAAACATCTGGCGGATAGGGATCAAAACGGCTGTAATTATGCGGTTGCAATCACATCCTTGATAGAGAACACCCTACGGTACTCCCAGACCAACTCTTGACAACAAAAAAAACAAACCTCTGTGCATTGAATGTGGTTTTGACAGCTTCTTTCAAGTCTTGCAGGGCCCTGGAGAGCCCTGAACCACTGGAACTGTACTTGTGTTGCGGTCCTGCTCCAGACCCCCACCTCTGTGTTGCAGTTTCCTGCGTTTATGAACGGTTTGGCCGCTTCTCTCTGAGTCATTAAGCATTAATATATAGGAAGGAGCACGCAGCTTTTGTGTAATACTCCAAGTATGCACGACCACTTTTGTTTTTCCCAAGAAAGCAATTGTCACAACCTGGATAACATGACAGAGTTATGTGCTGAAACAAACACTCGATTTCTCATCAACGTTTCTCATCGTGCTGCAGCTGCAGTGAAAGTTAAGGGTTACAAGACAAGGACAAGTGTTGCTTGGAGAGATAAGATGTTTGCATGCTAACAGGGTTCATGTGAAACTCCTCAGAATGATCCATCGGAGATTTTTTTTGCCACATGAGGCATCACGTTTCCTTTAAAACAAGTCCAACTTGTGTTTTTTAGGATATTCACAGTTCATCACTTTAACAGCATATATCAGACATACTGTATTTTCCAGCCCTCAAGTTCACCTAAATATAAGCTGCACCAGCTTCATTTAGGGAAAAAAATGAATATGTACAATATACAAGCTACATAGTTATAGTAACTATATATAGTATAGTAGTTAGTATATAGTTACTAGTTATAGTATAGTAGTTAGAAATAAATCAAACAAACAGAAGGCCCAGTGTTGATGATTCAACTTCTGATAATGTTCGATATTAATGCTGATATTAATTCTAATGCTAATGCTAACATTAAAACTAACTCATGGAGCCTTTCTGGCAAAAGGATTTTAACGATTATATCATGGCATTAAGGGAACAGAAGGCCCAGTGTTGATGATTCAACTTCTGATAAAGTTCTATGCTGATGTTAATGCTAACGCTAATGACTAACGTTAATGCTAATGCTAACGCAAATGCTAATGCTAATGCTAACATTAAAACTAACTCATGGAGCCTTTCTGGCCAAAGGATTTTAACGATTATATCATGGCATTAAGGAAACAGAAGGCCCAGTGTTGATGATTCAACTTCTGATAAAGTTCTATGCTAATGCTAACGCTAATGCTAACGCAAATGCTAACGTTAATGCTAATGCTAACGCAAATGCTAATGCTAATGCTAACATTAAAACTAACTCATGGAGCCTTTCCGGCCAAAGGATTTTAACGATTATATCATGGCATTAAGGAAACAGAAGGCCCAGTGTTGATGATTCAACTTCTGATAAAGTTCTATGCTACTGCTAACGCTAATGCTAATGCTAACGCAAATGCTAATGCTAATGCTAACATTAAAACTAACTCATGGAGCCTTTCCGGCCAAAGGATTTTAACGATTATATCATGGCATTGAGGAAACAGAAGGCCCAGTGTTGATGATTCAACTTCTGATAAAGTTCTATACTAATGCTAATGCTAATGCTAACGTTAATGCTAATGCTAACGCAAATGCTAATGCCAACATTAAAACTAACTCATGGAGCCTTTCCGGCCAAAGGATTTTAACGATTATATCATGGCATTAAGGAAACAGGAGGCCCAGTGTTGATGATTCAACTTCTGACAAAGTTCTATGCTAATGCTAACGCTAATGCTAACGTTAATGCTAATGCTAACGCAAATGCTAATGCTAATGCTAACATTAAAACTAACTCATGGAGCCTTTCCGGCCAAAGGATTTTAACGATTATATCATGGCATTAAGGAAACAGAAGGCCCAGTGTTGATGATTCAAC
This sequence comes from Lepturacanthus savala, assembly GCA_030544235.1. Lineage (NCBI taxonomy): Eukaryota > Metazoa > Chordata > Actinopteri > Scombriformes > Trichiuridae > Lepturacanthus > Lepturacanthus savala. Next base: position 2,889,769 of record CM060466.1, on the reverse strand, counting down.
TTCTGATAAAGTTCTATGCTACTGCTAACGCTAATGCTAATGCTAACGCAAATGCTAATGCTAATGCTAACATTAAAACTAACTCATGGAGCCTTTCCGGCCAAAGGATTTTAACGATTATATCATGGCATTAAGGAAACACAAGGCCCAGTGTTGATGATTCAACTTCTGATAAAGTTCTATGCTAATGCTAATGCTAACGTTAATTCTAATGCTAACGCAAATGCTAATGCCAACATTAAAACTAACTCATGGAGCCTTTCCGGCCAAAGGATTTTAACGATTATATCATGGCATTAAGGAAACAGGAGGCCCAGTGTTGATGATTCAACTTCTGACAAAGTTCTATGCTAATGCTAACGCTAATGCTAACGTTAATGCTAATGCTAACGCAAATGCTAATGCTAATGCTAACATTAAAACTAACTCATGGAGCCTTTCCGGCCAAAGGATTTTAACGATTATATCATGGCATTAAGGAAACAGAAGGCCCAGTGTTGATGATTCAACTTCTGATAAAGTTCTATGCTACTGCTAACGCTAATGCTAATGCTAACGCAAATGCTAATGCTAATGCTAACATTAAAACTAACTCATGGAGCCTTTCCGGCCAAAGGATTTTAACGATTATATCATGGCATTAAGGAAACACAAGGCCCAGTGTTGATGATTCAACTTCTGATAAAGTTCTATGCTAATGCTAATGCTAACGTTAATTCTAATGCTAACGCAAATGCTAATGCCAACATTAAAACTAACTCATGGAGCCTTTCCGGCCAAAGGATTTTAACGATTATATCATGGCATTAAGGAAACAGGAGGCCCAGTGTTGATGATTCAACTTCTGATAAAGTTCTATGCTAATGCTAACGCTAATGCTAACGTTAATGCTAATGCTAACGCAAATGCTAATGCTAATGCTAACATTAAAACTAACTCATGGAGCCTTTCCGGCCAAAGGATTTTAACGATTATATCATGGCATTAAGGAAACAGAAGGCCCAGTGTTAATGATTCAACTTATGATAAAGTTCTATGCTAATGCTAACGCTAATGCTAACTTTAATGCTAATGCTAACGCAAATGCTAATGCTAATGATAACATTAAAACTAACTCATGGAACGTTTCCGGCCAAAGGATCTTAACGATTATATCATGGCATTAAGGAAACAGAAGGCCCAGTGTTGATGATTCAACTTCTGATAAAGTTCTATGCTAATGCTAATGCTAACGCAAATGCTAATGCTAACATTAAAACTAACTCATGGAGCCTTTCCAGCCAAAGGATTTTAACGATTATATCATGTCATGAAGGAAACAGAAGGCCCAGTGTTGATGATTCAACTTCTGATAAAGTTCTATGCTAATGCTAATGCTAACGTTAATGCTAATGCTAACGCAAATGCTAATGCCAACATTAAAACTAACTCATGGAGCCTTTCCGGCCAAAGGATTTTAACGATTATATCATGTCATGAAGGAAACAGAAGGCCCAGTGTTGATGATTCAACTTCTGATAAAGTTCTATGCTAATGCTAACGCTAATGCTAACGTTAATGCTAATGCTAACGCAAATGCTAATGCTAATGATAACATTAAAACTAACTCATGGAGCCTTTCCAGCCAAAGGATTTTAACGATTATATCATGTCATGAAGGAAACAGAAGGCCCAGTGTTGATGATTCAACTTCTGATAAAGTTCTATGCTAATGCTAATGCTAACGTTAATGCTAATGCTAACGCAAATGCTAATGCCAACATTAAAACTAACTCATGGAGCCTTTCCGGCCAAAGGATTTTAACGATTATATCATGTCATGAAGGAAACAGAAGGCCCAGTGTTGATGATTCAACTTCTGATAAAGTTCTATGCTAATGCTAACGCTAATGCTAACGTTAATGCTAATGCTAACGCAAATGCTAATGCTAATGCTAACATTAAAACTAACTCATGGAGCCTTTCCAGCCAAAGGATTTTAACGATTATATCATGTCATGAAGGAAACAGAAGGCCCAGTGTTGATGATTCAACTTCTGATAAAGTTCTATGCTAATGCTAATGCTAACGTTAATGCTAATGCTAACGCAAATGCTAATGCCAACATTAAAACTAACTCATGGAGCCTTTCCGGCCAAAGGATTTTAACGATTATATCATGTCATGAAGGAAACAGAAGGCCCAGTGTTGATGATTCAACTTCTGATAAAGTTCTATGCTAATGCTAACGCTAATGCTAACGTTAATGCTAATGCTAACGCAAATGCTAATGCTAATGATAACATTAAAACTAACTCATGGAGCCTTTCCAGCCAAAGGATTTTAACGATTATATCATGTCATGAAGGAAACAGAAGGCCCAGTGTTGATGATTCAACTTCTGATAAAGTTCTATGCTAATGCTAATGCTAACGTTAATGCTAATGCTAACGCAAATGCTAATGCCAACATTAAAACTAACTCATGGAGCCTTTCCGGCCAAAGGATTTTAACGATTATATCATGTCATGAAGGAAACAGAAGGCCCAGTGTTGATGATTCAACTTCTGATAAAGTTCTATGCTAATGCTAACGCTAATGCTAACGTTAATGCTAATGCTAACGCAAATGCTAATGCTAATGATAACATTAAAACTAACTCATGGAGCCTTTCCAGCCAAAGGATTTTAACGATTATATCATGTCATGAAGGAAACAGAAGGCCCAGTGTTGATGATTCAACTTCTGATAAAGTTCTATGCTAATGCTAATGCTAACGTTAATGCTAATGCTAACGCAAATGCTAATGCCAACATTAAAACTAACTCATGGAGCCTTTCCGGCCAAAGGATTTTAACGATTATATCATGTCATGAAGGAAACAGAAGGCCCAGTGTTGATGATTCAACTTCTGATAAAGTTCTATGCTAATGCTAACGCTAATGCTAACGTTAATACTAATGCTAACGCAAATGCTAATGCTAATGCTAACATTAAAACTAACTCATGGAGCCTTTCCGGCCAAAGGATTTTAACATATTATATCATGGCATTAAGGAAACAGAAGGCCCAGTGTTGATGATTCAACTTCTGATAAAGTTCTATGCTACTGCTAACGCTAATGCTAATGCTAATGCTAACGCAAATGCTAATGCTAATGCTAATGCTAATGCTAACATTAAAACTAACTCATGGAGCCTTTCCGGCCAAAGGATTTTAACGATTATATCATGGCATTAAGGAAACAGAAGGCCCAGTGTTGATGATTCAACTTCTGATGAAGTTCTATGCTAATGCTAATGCTAACGTTAATTCTAATGCTAACGCAAATGCTAATGCCAACATTAAAACTAACTCATGGAGCCTTTCCGGCCAAAGGATTTTAATGATTATATCATGGCATTAAGGAAACAGGAGGCCCAGTGTTGATGATTCAACTTCTGATAAAGTTCTATGCTAATGCTAACGCTAATGCTAACGTTAATGCTAATGCTAACGCAAATGCTAATGCTAATGCTAACATTAAAACTAACTCATGGAGCCTTTCCGGCCAAAGGATTTTAACGATTATATCATGGCATTAAGGAAACAGAAGGCCCAGTGTTAATGATTCAACTTATGATAAAGTTCTATGCTAATGCTAACGCTAATGCTAACTTTAATGCTAATGCTAACGCAAATGCTAATGCTAATGATAACATTAAAACTAACTCATGGAACGTTTCCGGCCAAAGGATCTTAACGATTATATCATGGCATTAAGGAAACAGAAGGCCCAGTGTTGATGATTCAACTTCTGATAAAGTTCTATGCTAATGCTAATGCTAATGCTAATGCTAACGCAAATGCTAATGCTAATGCTAACATTAAAACTAACTCATGGAGCCTTTCCGGCCAAAGGATTTTAACGATTATATCATGGCATTAAGGAAACAGAAGACCCAGTGTTAATGATTCAACTTCTGATAAAGTTCTATGCTAATGCTAATGCTAATGCTAAAGCAAATGCTAATGCTAATGCTAATGCTAACATTAAAACTAACTCATGGAGCCTTTCCGGCCAAAGGATTTTAACGATTATATCATGTCATGAAGGAAACAGAAGGCCCAGTGTTGATGATTCAACTTCTGATAAAGTTCTATGCTAATGCTAATGCTAACGTTAATGCTAATGCTAACGCAAATGCTAATGCTAATGCTAACATTAAAACTAACTCATGGAGCCTTTCCGGCCAAAGGATTTTAACGATTATATCATGGCATTAAGGAAACAGAAGGCCCAGTGTTGATGATTCAACTTCTGATAAAGTTCTATGCTACTGCTAGCGCTAATGCTAATGCTAACGCAAATGCTAATGCTAATGCTAATGCTAACATTAAAACTAACTCATGGAGCCTTTCCGGCCAAAGGATTTTAACGATTATATCATGGCATTAAGGAAACAGAAGGCCCAGTGTTGATGATTCAACTTCTGATAAAGTTCTATGCTACTGCTAAAGCTAACGTTAATTCTAATGCTAACGCAAATGCTAATGCCAACATTAAAACTAACTCATGGAGCCTTTCCGGCCAAAGGATTTTAACGATTATATCATGGCATTAAGGAAACAGGAGGCCCAGTGTTGATGATTCAACTTCTGATAAAGTTCTATGCTAATGCTAACGCTAATGCTAACGTTAATGCTAATGCTAACGCAAATGCTAATGCTAATGCTAACATTAAAACTAACTCATGGAGCCTTTCCGGCCAAAGGATTTTAATGATTATATCATGGCATTAAGGAAACAGAAGGCCCAGTGTTGATGATTCAACTTCTGATAAAGTTCTATGCTAATGCTAACGCTAATGCTAACGTTAATGCTAATGCTAACGCAAATGCTAATGCTAACATTAAAACTAACTCATGGAGCCTTTCCAGCCAAAGGATTTTAACGATTATATCATGTCATGAAGGAAACAGAAGGCCCAGTGTTGATGATTCAACTTCTGATAAAGTTCTATGCTAATGCTAACGCAAATGCTAATGCTAATGCTAACATTAAAACTAACTCATGGAGCCTTTCTGGCCAAAGGATTTTAACGATTATATCATGTCATGAAGGAAACAGAAGGCCCAGTGTTGATGATTCAACTTCTGATAAAGTTCTATGCTAATGCTAACGCTAATGCTAACGTTAATACTAATGCTAACGCAAATGCTAATGCTAATGCTAACATTAAAACTAACTCATGGAGCCTTTCCGGCCAAAGGATTTTAACGATTATATCATGGCATTAACGAAACAGAAGGCCCAGTGTTAATGATTCAACTTATGATAAAGTTCTATGCTAATGCTAACGCTAATGCTAACGCAAATGCTAATGCTAATGCTAACATTAAAACTAACTCATGGAGCCTTTCCGGCCAAAGGATTTTAACGATTATATCATGGCATTAAGGAAACAGAAGGCCCAGTGTTGATGATTCAACTTCTGATAAAGTTCTATGCTAATGCTAATGCTAATGCTAACGCTAACGCTAATGCTAATGCTAACGCAAATGCTAATGCTAATGATAACATTAAAACTAACTCATGGAACCTTTCCGGCCAAAGGATTTTAACGATTATATCATGGCATTAAGGAAACAGAAGGCCCAGTGTTGATGATTCAACTTCTGATAAAGTTCTATGCTAATGCTAATGCTAACGTTAATGCTAATGCTAACGCAAATGCTAATGCCAACATTAAAACTAACTCATGGAGCCTTTCCGGCCAAAGGATTTTAACGATTATATCATGTCATGAAGGAAACAGAAGGCCCAGTGTTGATGATTCAACTTCTGATAAAGTTCTATGCTAATGCTAACGTTAATGCTAATGCTAATGCTAACGTAAATGCTAATGCTAATGCTAACATTAAAACTAACTCATGGAGCCTTTCCGGCCAAAGGATTTTAATGATTATATCATGTCATGAAGGAAACAGAAGGCCCAGTGTTGATGATTCAACTTCTGATAAAGTTCTATGCTAATGCTAACGCTAATGCTAATGCTAACGCAAATGCTAATGCTAATGCTAACATTAAAACTAACTCATGGAGCCTTTCCGGCCAAAGGATTTTAACGATTATATCATGGCATTGAGGAAACAGAAGGCCCAGTGTTGATGATTCAACTTCTGATAAAGTTCTATGCTAATGCTAATGCTAATGCTAACGTTAATGCTAATGCTAACGCAAATGCTAATGCTAATGCTAACATTAAAACTAACTCATGGAGCCTTTCCGGCCAAAGGATTTTAACGATTATATCATGGCATTAAGGAAACAGAAGGCCCAGTGTTGATGATTCAACTTCTGATAAAGTTCTATGCTACTGCTAACGCTAATGCTAATGCTAACGCAAATGCTAATGCTAATGCTAATGCTAATGCTAACATTAAAACTAACTCATGGAGCCTTTCCGGCCAAAGGATTTTAACGATTATATCATGGCATTAAGGAAACAGAAGGCCCAGTGTTGATGATTCAACTTCTGATAAAGTTCTATGCTACTGCTAAAGCTAACGTTAATTCTAATGCTAACGCAAATGCTAATGCCAACATTAAAACTAACTCATGGAGCCTTTCCGGCCAAAGGATTTTAACGATTATATAATGGCATTAAGGAAACAGGAGGCCCAGTGTTGATGATTCAACTTCTGATAAAGTTCTATGCTAATGCTAACGCTAATGCTAACTTTAATGCTAATGCTAACGCAAATGCTAATGCTAATGATAACATTAAAACTAACTCATGGAACGTTTCCGGCCAAAAGATCTTAACGATTATATCATGGCATTAAGGAAACAGAAGGCCCAGTGTTGATGATTCAACTTCTGATAAAGTTCTATGCTAATGCTAATGCTAACGTTAATGCTAATGCTAACGCAAATGCTAATGCCAACATTAAAACTAACTCATGGAGCCTTTCCGGCCAAAGGATTTTAACGATTATATCATGTCATGAAGGAAACAGAAGGCCCAGTGTTGATGATTCAACTTCTGATAAAGTTCTATGCTAATGCTAACGCTAATGCTAACGTTAATGCTAATGCTAACGCTAATGCTAATGCTAAAATTAAAACTAACTCATGGACCCTTTCCGGCCAAAGGATTTTAACGATTATATCATGTCATGAAGGAAACAGAAGGCCCAGTGTTGATGATTCAACTTCTGATAAAGTTCTATGCTAATGCTAATGCTAATGCTAACGTTAATGCTAATGCTAACGCAAATGCTAATGCTAATGCTAACATTAAAACTAACTCATGGAGCCTTTCTGGCCAAAGGATTTTAACGATTATATCATGTCATGAAGGAAACAGAAGGCCCAGTGTTGATGATTCAACTTCTGATAAAGTTCTATGCTAATGCTAACGCTAATGCTAACGTTAATACTAATGCTAACGCAAATGCTAATGCTAATGCTAACATTAAAACTAACTCATGGAGCCTTTCCGGCCAAAGGATTTTAACGATTATATCATGGCATTAAGGAAACAGAAGGCCCAGTGTTGATGATTCAACTTCTGATAAAGTTCTATGCTAATGCTAATGCTAATGCTAACGCTAACGCTAATGCTAATGCTAACGCAAATGCTAATGCTAATGATAACATTAAAACTAACTCATGGAACCTTTCCGGCCAAAGGATTTTAACGATTATATCATGGCATTAAGGAAACAGAAGGCCCAGTGTTGATGATTCAACTTCTGATAAAGTTCTATGCTACTGCTAACGCTAATGCTAATGCTAACGCAAATGCTAATGCTAATGCTAACATTAAAACTAACTCATGGAGCCTTTCCGGCCAAAGGATTTTAACGATTATATCATGGCATTGAGGAAACAGAAGGCCCAGTGTTGATGATTCAACTTCTGATAAAGTTCTATGCTAATGCTAATGCTAATGCTAACGTTAATGCTAATGCTAACGCAAATGCTAATGCCAACATTAAAACTAACTCATGGAGCCTTTCCGGCCAAAGGATTTTAACGATTATATCATGGCATTAAGGAAACAGAAGGCCCACTGTTGATGATTCAACTTCTGATAAAGTTCTATGCTACTGCTAACGCTAATGCTAACGCAAATGCTAATGCTAATGCTAATGCTAACATTAAAACTAACTCATGGAGCCTTTCCGGCCAAAGGATTTTAACGATTATATCATGTCATGAAGGAAACAGAAGGCCCAGTGTTGATGATTCAACTTCTGATAAAGTTCTATGCTAATGCTAACGCTAATGCTAACGTTAATGCTAATGCTAACGCAAATGCTAATGCTAATGATAACATTAAAACTAACTCATGGAACGTTTCCGGCCAAAGGATCTTAACGATTATATCATGGCATTAAGGAAACAGAAGGCCCAGTGTTGATGATTCAATTTCTGATAAAGTTCTATGCTAATGCTAATGCTAATGCTAACGCAAATGCTAATGCTAACATTAAAACTAACTCATGGAGCCTTTCCAGCCAAAGGATTTTAACGATTATATCATGGCATTAAGGAAACAGAAGGCCCAGTGTTGATGATTCAACTTCTGATAAAGTTCTATGCTAATGCTAATGCTAACGTTAATGCTAATGCTAACGCAAATGCTAATGCCAACATTAAAACTAACTCATGGAGCCTTTCCGGCCAAAGGATTTTAACGATTATATCATGTCATGAAGGAAACAGAAGGCCCAGTGTTGATGATTCAACTTCTGATAAAGTTCTATGCTAATGCTAACGCTAATGCTAACGTTAATGCTAATGCTAACGCAAATGCTAATGCTAATGCTAACATTAAAACTAACTCATGGAGCCTTTCCGGCCAAAGGATTTTAACGATTATATCATGTCATGAAGGAAACAGAAGGCCCAGTGTTGATGATTCAACTTCTGATAAAGTTCTATGCTAATGCTAATGCTAATGCTAACGTTAATGCTAATGCTAACGCAAATGCTAATGCTAATGCTAACATTAAAACTAACTCATGGAGCCTTTCTGGCCAAAGGATTTTAACGATTATATCATGTCATGAAGGAAACAGAAGGCCCAGTGTTGATGATTCAACTTCTGATAAAGTTCTATGCTAATGCTAACGCTAATGCTAACGTTAATACTAATGCTAACGCTAATGCTAATGCTAACATTAAAACTAACTCATGGAGCCTTTCCGGCCAAAGGATTTTAACGATTATATCATGGCATTAACGAAACAGAAGGCCCAGTGTTAATGATTCAACTTATGATAAAGTTCTATGCTAATGCTAACGCTAATGCTAACGCAAATGCTAATGCTAATGCTAACATTAAAACTAACTCATGGAGCCTTTCCGGCCAAAGGATTTTAACGATTATATCATGGCATTAAGGAAACAGAAGGCCCAGTGTTGATGATTCAACTTCTGATAAAGTTCTATGCTAATGCTAATGCTAATGCTAACGCTAACGCTAACGCTAATGCTAATGCTAACGCAAATGCTAATGCTAATGATAACATTAAAACTAACTCATGGAACCTTTCCGGCCAAAGGATTTTAACGATTATATCATGGCATTAAGGAAACAGAAGGCCCAGTGTTGATGATTCAACTTCTGATAAAGTTCTATGCTACTGCTAACGCTAATGCTAATGCTAACGCAAATGCTAATGCTAATGCTAACATTAAAACTAACTCATGGAGCCTTTCCGGCCAAAGTATTTTAACGATTATATCATGGCATTGAGGAAACAGAAGGCCCAGTGTTGATGATTCAACTTCTGATAAAGTTCTATGCTAATGCTAATGCTAATGCTAACGTTAATGCTAATGCTAACGCAAATGCTAATGCCAACATTAAAACTAACTCATGGAGCCTTTCCGGCCAAAGGATTTTAACGATTATATCATGGCATTAAGGAAACAGAAGGCCCAGTGTTGATGATACAACTTCTGATAAAGTTCTATGCTACTGCTAACGCTAATGCTAATGCTAACGCAAATGCTAACGCAAATGCTAATGCTAATGCTAACATTAAAACTAACTCATGGAGCCTTTCCGGCCAAAGGATTTTAATGATTATATCATGGCATTAAGGAAACAGAAGGCCCAGTGTTGATGATTCAACTTCTGATAAAGTTCTATGCTAATGCTAATGCTAACGTTAATGCTAATGCTAACGCAAATGCTAATGCCAACATTAAAACTTACTCATGGAGCCTTTCCGGCCAAAGGATTTTAACGATTATATCATGTCATGAAGGAAACAGAAGGCCCAGTGTTGATGATTCAACTTCTGATAAAGTTCTAATGCTAATAATGCTAATTCTAATGCTAGTTCTAATGCTAACGTTAATGCTAATGCTAACGCAAATGCTAATGCTAATGATAACATTAAAACTAACTCATGGAACCTTTCCGGCCAAAGGATTTTAACGATTATATCATGGCATTAAGGAAACAGAAGGCCCAGTGTTGATGATTCAACTTCTGATAAAGTTCTATGCTAATGCTAACGTTAATGCTAATGCTAACGCAAATGCTAATGCTAATGCTAACATTAAAACTAACTCATGGAGCCTTTCCGGCCAAAGGATTTTAACGATTATATCATGGCATTAAGGAAACAGAAGGCCCAGTGTTGATGATTCAACTTATGATAAAGTTCTAATGTTCAGTGCACATATACATCGAAATAATGATTCAAATCCAATCATTCACCTGACACAGGTAGATCATCACGTCTGTTCTGTCTCCTCCTCCTCGTCATCATGAAGACGTTCCTGCTCGTCGTGGCGTTGCTCGGCGGCGTCCTCGCCGTCTCACCTAATGCTAATGCTAACGTTAATTCTAATGCTAACGCAAATGCTAATGCCAACATTAAAACTAACTCATGGAGCCTTTCCGGCCAAAGGATTTTAACGATTATATCATGTCATGAAGGAAACAGAAGGCCCAGTGTTGATGATTCAACTTCTGATAAAGTTCTATGCTAATGCTAATGCTAACGTTAATACTAATGCTAACGCAAATGCTAATGCTAACATTAAAACTAACTCATGGAGCCTTTCCGGCCAAAGGATTTTAACGATTATATCATGGCATTAACGAAACAGAAGGCCCAGTGTTAATGATTGAACTTATGATAAAGTTCTATGCTAATGCTAACGCAAATGCTAACTTTAATGCTAATGCTAATGATAACATTAAAACTAACTCATGGAGCCTTTCCGGCCAAAGGATTTTAACGATTATATCATGGCATTAAGGAAACAGGAGGCCCAGTGTTAATGATTCAACTTATGATAAAGTTCAATGCTAATGCTAACGCTAATGCTAACGTTAATGCTAATGCTAACGCAAATGCTAATGCTAACATTAGCATTGCTAACCCAGTGTTGATGATTCAACTTATGATAAAGTTCTAATGTTCAGTGCACATATACATCGAAATAATGATTCAAATCCAATCATTCACCTGACACAGGTAGATCATCACGTCTGTTCTGTCTCCTCCTCCTCGTCATCATGAAGACGTTCCTGCTCGTCGTGGCGTTGCTCGGCGGCGTCCTCGCCGTCTCACCTAATGCTAATGCTAACGTTAATTCTAATGCTAACGCAAATGCTAATGCCAACATTAAAACTAACTCATGGAGCCTTTCCGGCCAAAGGATTTTAACAATTATATCATGTCATGAAGGAAACAGAAGGCCCAGTGTTGATGATTCAACTTCTGATAAAGTTCTATGCTAATGCTAATGCTAACGTTAATACTAATGCTAACGCAAATGCTAATGCTAACATTAAAACTAACTCATGGAGCCTTTCCGGCCAAAGGATTTTAACGATTATATCATGGCATTAACGAAACAGAAGGCCCAGTGTTAATGATTGAACTTATGATAAAGTTCTATGCTAATGCTAACGCAAATGCTAACTTTAATGCTAATGCTAACGCAAATGCTAATGCTAATGATATGCTAATGCTAACATTAAAACTAACTCATGGAGCCTTTCTGGCCAAAGGATTTTAACGATTATATCATGGCATTAAGGAAACAGAAGGCCCAGTGTTAATGATTCAACTTATGATAAAGTTCTATGCTAATGCTAACGCTAATGCTAACGTTAATGCTAATGCTAACGCAAATGCTAATGCTAATGATAACATTAAAAGTAACTCATGGAACCTTTCCGGCCAAAGGATTTTAACGATTATATCATGTCATGAAGGAAACAGAAGGCCCAGTGTTAATGATTCAACTTATGATGAAGTTCTATGCTTATGCTAACGCTAATGCTAACGTTAATGCTAATGCTAACGCAAATGCTAATGCTAATGATAACATTAAAACTAACTCATGGAACCTTTCCGACCAAAGGATTTTAACGATTATATCATGGCATTAAGGAAACAGAAGGCCCAGTGTTGATGATTCAACTTCTGATAAAGTTCTATGCTAATGCTAATGCTAATGCTAACGCAAATGCTAATGCTAATGCTAACATTAAAACTAACTCATGGAGCCTTTCCGGCCAAAGGATTTTAACGATTATATCATGTCATGAAGGAAACAGAAGGCCCAGTGTTGATGATTCAACTTCTGATAAAGTTCTATGCTAATGCTAACGCTAATGCTAACGTTAATGCTAATGCTAACGCAAATGCTAATGCTAATGATAACATTAAAACTAACTCATGGAGCCTTTCCGGCCAAAGGATTTTAATGATTATATCATGTCATGAAGGAAACAGAAGGCCCAGTGTTGATGATTCAACTTCTGATAAAGTTCTATGCTAATGCTAACGCTAATGCTAACGCAAATGCTAATGCTAATGCTAACATTAAAACTAACTCATGGAGCCTTTCCGGCCAAAGGATTTTAACGATTATATCATGGCATTAAGGAAACAGAAGACCCAGTGTTAATGATTCAACTTCTGATAAAGTTCTATGCTAATGCTAATGCTAATGCTAAAGCAAATGCTAATGCTAATGCTAACATTAAAACTAACTCATGGAGCCTTTCCGGCCAAAGGATTTTAATGATTATATCATGGCATTAAGGAAACAGAAGGCCCAGTGTTGATGATTCAACTTCTGATAAAGTTCTATGCTAATGCTAACGCTAATGCTAACGTTAATGCTAATGCTAACGCAAATGCTAATGCTAATGCTAACATTAAAACTAACTCATGGAGCCTTTCCGGCCAAAGGATTTTAATGATTATATCATGGCATTAAGGAAACAGAAGGCCCAGTGTTGATGATTCAACTTCTGATAAAGTTCTATGCTACTGCTAACGCTAATGCTAACGCAAATGCTAATGCTAATGCTAACGCAAATGCTAATGCTAATGATAACATTAAAACTAACTCATGGAACGTTTCCGGCCAAAGGATCTTAACGATTATATCATGGCATTAAGGAAACAGAAGGCCCAGTGTTGATGATTCAATTTCTGATAAAGTTCTATGCTAATGCTAATGCTAATGCTAACGCAAATGCTAATGCTAACATTAAAACTAACTCATGGAGCCTTTCCAGCCAAAGGATTTTAACGATTATATCATGGCATTAAGGAAACAGAAGGCCCAGTGTTGATGATTCAACTTCTGATAAAGTTCTATGCTAATGCTAATGCTAACGTTAATGCTAATGCTAACGCAAATGCTAATGCTAATGCTAACATTAAAACTAACTCATGGAGCCTTTCCGGCCAAAGGATTTTAACGATTATATCATGTCATGAAGGAAACAGAAGGCCCAGTGTTGATGATTCAACTTCTGATAAAGTTCTATGCTAATGCTAACGCTAATGCTAACGTTAATGCTAATGCTAACGCAAATGCTAATGCTAATGATAACATTAAAACTAACTCATGGAGCCTTTCCGGCCAAAGGATTTTAATGATTATATCATGGCATTAAGGAAACAGAAGGCCCAGTGTTGATGATTCAACTTCTGATAAAGTTCTATGCTAATGCTAATGCTAATGCTAACGTTAATGCTAATGCTAACGCAAATGCTAATGCTAATGCTAACATTAAAACTAACTCATGGAGCCTTTCTGGCCAAAGGATTTTAATGATTATATCATGTCATGAAGGAAACAGAAGGCCCAGTGTTGATGATTCAACTTCTGATAAAGTTCTATGCTACTGCTAACGCTAATGCTAATGCCAACGCAAATGCTAATGCTAATGCTAACGCAAATGCTAATGCTAATGATAACATTAAAACTAACTCATGGAACGTTTCCGGCCAAAGGATTTTAACGATTATATCATGGCATTAAGGAAACAGAAGGCCCAGTGTTGATGATTCAACTTCTGATAAAGTTCTATGCTAATGCTAACGCTAATGCTAACGCAAATGCTAATGCTAATGCTAACATTAAAACTAACTCATGGAGCCTTTCCGGCCAAAGGATTTTAACGATTATATCATGGCATTAAGGAAACAGAAGACCCAGTGTTAATGATTCAACTTCTGATAAAGTTCTATGCTAATGCTAATGCTAATGCTAAAGCAAATGCTAATGCTAATGCTAACATTAAAACTAACTCATGGAGCCTTTCCGGCCAAAGGATTTTAATGATTATATCATGGCATTAAGGAAACAGAAGGCCCAGTGTTGATGATTCAACTTCTGATAAAGTTCTATGCTAATGCTAACGCTAATGCTAACGTTAATGCTAATGCTAACGCAAATGCTAATGCTAATGCTAACATTAAAACTAACTCATGGAGCCTTTCCGGCCAAAGGATTTTAATGATTATATCATGGCATTAAGGAAACAGAAGGCCCAGTGTTGATGATTCAACTTCTGATAAAGTTCTATGCTACTGCTAACGCTAATGCTAACGCAAATGCTAATGCTAATGCTAACGCAAATGCTAATGCTAATGATAACATTAAAACTAACTCATGGAACGTTTCCGGCCAAAGGATCTTAACGATTATATCATGGCATTAAGGAAACAGAAGGCCCAGTGTTGATGATTCAATTTCTGATAAAGTTCTATGCTAATGCTAATGCTAATGCTAACGCAAATGCTAATGCTAACATTAAAACTAACTCATGGAGCCTTTCCAGCCAAAGGATTTTAACGATTATATCATGGCATTAAGGAAACAGAAGGCCCAGTGTTGATGATTCAACTTCTGATAAAGTTCTATGCTAATGCTAATGCTAACGTTAATGCTAATGCTAACGCAAATGCTAATGCTAATGCTAACATTAAAACTAACTCATGGAGCCTTTCCGGCCAAAGGATTTTAACGATTATATCATGTCATGAAGGAAACAGAAGGCCCAGTGTTGATGATTCAACTTCTGATAAAGTTCTATGCTAATGCTAACGCTAATGCTAACGTTAATGCTAATGCTAACGCAAATGCTAATGCTAATGATAACATTAAAACTAACTCATGGAGCCTTTCCGGCCAAAGGATTTTAATGATTATATCATGGCATTAAGGAAACAGAAGGCCCAGTGTTGATGATTCAACTTCTGATAAAGTTCTATGCTAATGCTAATGCTAATGCTAACGTTAATGCTAATGCTAACGCAAATGCTAATGCTAATGCTAACATTAAAACTAACTCATGGAGCCTTTCTGGCCAAAGGATTTTAATGATTATATCATGTCATGAAGGAAACAGAAGGCCCAGTGTTGATGATTCAACTTCTGATAAAGTTCTATGCTACTGCTAACGCTAATGCTAATGCCAACGCAAATGCTAATGCTAATGCTAACGCAAATGCTAATGCTAATGATAACATTAAAACTAACTCATGGAACGTTTCCGGCCAAAGGATCTTAACGATTATATCATGGCATTAAGGAAACAGAAGGCCCAGTGTTGATGATTCAATTTCTGATAAAGTTCTATGCTAATGCTAATGCTAATGCTAACGCAAATGCTAATGCTAACATTAAAACTAACTCATGGAGCCTTTCCAGCCAAAGGATTTTAACGATTATATCATGGCATTAAGGAAACAGAAGGCCCAGTGTTGATGATTCAACTTCTGATAAAGTTCTATGCTAATGCTAATGCTAACGTTAATGCTAATGCTAACGCAAATGCTAATGCTAATGCTAACATTAAAACTAACTCATGGAGCCTTTCCGGCCAAAGGATTTTAACGATTATATCATGTCATGAAGGAAACAGAAGGCCCAGTGTTGATGATTCAACTTCTGATAAAGTTCTATGCTAATGCTAACGCTAATGCTAACGTTAATGCTAATGCTAACGCAAATGCTAACGCAAATGCTAATGCTAATGATAACATTAAAACTAACTCATGGAACGTTTCCGGCCAAAGGATCTTAACGATTATATCATGGCATTAAGGAAACAGAAGGCCCAGTGTTGATGATTCAATTTCTGATAAAGTTCTATGCTAATGCTAATGCTAATGCTAACGCAAATGCTAATGCTAACATTAAAACTAACTCATGGAGCCTTTCCAGCCAAAGGATTTTAACGATTATATCATGGCATTAAGGAAACAGAAGGCCCAGTGTTGATGATTCAACTTCTGATAAAGTTCTATGCTAATGCTAATGCTAACGTTAATGCTAATGCTAACGCAAATGCTAATGCTAATGCTAACATTAAAACTAACTCATGGAGCCTTTCCGGCCAAAGGATTTTAACGATTATATCATGTCATGAAGGAAACAGAAGGCCCAGTGTTGATGATTCAACTTCTGATAAAGTTCTATGCTAATGCTAACGCTAATGCTAACGTTAATGCTAATGCTAACGCAAATGCTAATGCTAATGATAACATTAAAACTAACTCATGGAGCCTTTCCGGCCAAAGGATTTTAATGATTATATCATGGCATTAAGGAAACAGAAGGCCCAGTGTTGATGATTCAACTTCTGATAAAGTTCTATGCTAATGCTAATGCTAATGCTAACGTTAATGCTAATGCTAACGCAAATGCTAATGCTAATGCTAACATTAAAACTAACTCATGGAGCCTTTCTGGCCAAAGGATTTTAACGATTATATCATGTCATGAAGGAAACAGAAGGCCCAGTGTTGATGATTCAACTTCTGATAAAGTTCTATGCTAATGCTAACGCTAATGCTAACGTTAATACTAATGCTAACGCAAATGCTAATGCTAATGCTAACATTAAAACTAACTCATGGAGCCTTTCCGGCCAAAGGATTTTAACGATTATATCATGGCATTAACGAAACAGAAGGCCCAGTGTTAATGATTCAACTTATGATAAAGTTCTATGCTAATGCTAATGCTAACGTTAATGCTAACGCTAATGCTAATGCTAACGCAAATGCTAATGCTAATGATAACATTAAAACTAACTCATGGAACCTTTCCGGCCAAAGGATTTTAACGATTATATCATGGCATTAAGGAAACAGAAGGCCCAGTGTTGATGATTCAACTTCTGATAAAGTTCTATGCTACTGCTAACGCTAATGCTAATGCTAACGCAAATGCTAATGCTAATGCTAACATTAAAACTAACTCATGGAGCCTTTCCGGCCAAAGGATTTTAACGATTATATCATGGCATTAAGGAAACAGAAGGCCCAGTGTTGATGATTCAACTTCTGATAAAGTTCTATGCTAATGCTAATGCTAACGTTAATTCTAATGCTAACGCAAATGCTAATGCCAACATTAAAACTAACTCATGGAGCCTTTCCGGCCAAAGGATTTTAACGATTATATCATGTCATGAAGGAAACAGAAGGCCCAGTGTTGATGATTCAACTTCTGATAAAGTTCTATGCTAATGCTAACGTTAATGCTAATGCTAACGCAAATGCTAATGCTAATGCTAACATTAAAACTAACTCATGGAGCCTTTCCGGCCAAAGGATTTTAACGATTATATCATGGCATTAAGGAAACAGAAGGCCCAGTGTTGATGATTCAACTTATGATAAAGTTCTAATGTTCAGTGCACATATACATCGAAATAATGATTCAAATCCAATCATTCACCTGACACAGGTAGATCATCACGTCTGTTCTGTCTCCTCCTCCTCGTCATCATGAAGACGTTCCTGCTCGTCGTGGCGTTGCTCGGCGGCGTCCTCGCCGTCTCACCTAATGCTAATGCTAACGTTAATTCTAATGCTAACGCAAATGCTAATGCCAACATTAAAACTAACTCATGGAGCCTTTCCGGCCAAAGGATTTTAACGATTATATCATGTCATGAAGGAAACAGAAGGCCCAGTGTTGATGATTCAACTTCTGATAAAGTTCTATGCTAATGCTAATGCTAACGTTAATACTAATGCTAACGCAAATGCTAATGCTAACATTAAAACTAACTCATGGAGCCTTTCCGGCCAAAGGATTTTAACGATTATATCATGGCATTAACGAAACAGAAGGCCCAGTGTTAATGATTGAACTTATGATAAAGTTCTATGCTAATGCTAACGCAAATGCTAACTTTAATGCTAATGCTAACGCAAATGCTAATGCTAATGATAACATTAAAACTAACTCATGGAGCCTTTCCGGCCAAAGGGTTTTAACGATTATATCATGGCATTAAGGAAACAGGAGGCCCAGTGTTAATGATTCAACTTATGATAAAGTTCTATGCTAATGCTAACGCTAATGCTAACGTTAATGCTAATGCTAACGCAAATGCTAATGCTAACATTAAAACTAACTCATGGAGCCTTTCTGGCCAAAGGATTTTAACGATTATATCATGGCATTAAGGAAACAGAAGGCCCAGTGTTAATGATTCAACTTATGATAAAGTTCTATGCTAATGCTAACGCTAATGCTAACGTTAATGCTAATGCTAACGCAAATGCTAATGCTAATGATAACATTAAAAGTAACTCATGGAACCTTTCCGGCCAAAGGATTTTAACGATTATATCATGGCATTAAGGAAACAGAAGGCCCAGTGTTAATGATTCAACTTATGATGAAGTTCTATGCTAATGCTAACGCTAATGCTAACGTTAATGCTAATGCTAACGCAAATGCTAATGCTAATGATAACATTAAAACTAACTCATGGAACCTTTCCGACCAAAGGATTTTAACGATTATATCATGGCATTAAGGAAACAGAAGGCCCAGTGTTGATGATTCAACTTCTGATAAAGTTCTATGCTAATGCTAATGCTAATGCTAACGCAAATGCTAATGCTAATGCTAACATTAAAACTAACTCATGGAGCCTTTCCGGCCAAAGGATTTTAACGATTATATCATGTCATGAAGGAAACAGAAGGCCCAGTGTTGATGATTCAACTTCTGATAAAGTTCTATGCTAATGCTAACGCTAATGCTAACGTTAATGCTAATGCTAACGCAAATGCTAATGCTAATGCTAACATTAAAACTAACTCATGGAGCCTTTCCGGCCAAAGGATTTTAATGATTATATCATGGCATTAAGGAAACAGAAGGCCCAGTGTTGATGATTCAACTTCTGATAAAGTTCTATGCTACTGCTAACGCTAATGCTAATGCTAACGCAAATGCTAATGCTAATGCTAATGCTAATGCTAACATTAAAACTAACTCATGGAGCCTTTCCGGCCAAAGGATTTTAACGATTATATCATGTCATGAAGGAAACAGAAGGCCCAGTGTTGATGATTCAACTTCTGATAAAGTTCTGTGCTAATGCTAACGCTAATGCTAACGTTAATGCTAATGCTAATGCTAACGCAAATGCTAATGCTAATGCTAACATTAAAACTAACTCATGGAGCCTTACCGGCCAAAGGATTTTAATGATTATATCATGGCATTAAGGAAACAGAAGGCCCAGTGTTGATGATTCAACTTCTGATAAAGTTCTATGCTAATGCTAATGCTAATGCTAACGCAAATGCTAATGCTAACATTAAAACTAACTCATGGAGCCTTTCCAGCCAAAGGATTTTAACGATTATATCATGGCATTAAGGAAACAGAAGGCCCAGTGTTGATGATTCAACTTCTGATAAAGTTCTATGCTAATGCTAATGCTAACGTTAATGCTAATGCTAACGCAAATGCTAATGCTAATGCTAACATTAAAACTAACTCATGGAGCCTTTCCGGCCAAAGGATTTTAACGATTATATCATGTCATGAAGGAAACAGAAGGCCCAGTGTTGATGATTCAACTTCTGATAAAGTTCTATGCTAATGCTAACGCTAATGCTAACGTTAATGCTAATGCTAACGCAAATGCTAACGCAAATGCTAATGCTAATGATAACATTAAAACTAACTCATGGAACGTTTCCGGCCAAAGGATCTTAACGATTATATCATGGCATTAAGGAAACAGAAGGCCCAGTGTTGATGATTCAATTTCTGATAAAGTTCTATGCTAATGCTAATGCTAATGCTAACGCAAATGCTAATGCTAACATTAAAACTAACTCATGGAGCCTTTCCAGCCAAAGGATTTTAACGATTATATCATGGCATTAAGGAAACAGAAGGCCCAGTGTTGATGATTCAACTTCTGATAAAGTTCTATGCTAATGCTAATGCTAACGTTAATGCTAATGCTAACGCAAATGCTAATGCTAATGCTAACATTAAAACTAACTCATGGAGCCTTTCCGGCCAAAGGATTTTAACGATTATATCATGTCATGAAGGAAACAGAAGGCCCAGTGTTGATGATTCAACTTCTGATAAAGTTCTATGCTAATGCTAACGCTAATGCTAACGTTAATGCTAATGCTAACGCAAATGCTAATGCTAATGATAACATTAAAACTAACTCATGGAGCCTTTCCGGCCAAAGGATTTTAATGATTATATCATGGCATTAAGGAAACAGAAGGCCCAGTGTTGATGATTCAACTTCTGATAAAGTTCTATGCTAATGCTAATGCTAATGCTAACGTTAATGCTAATGCTAACGCAAATGCTAATGCTAATGCTAACATTAAAACTAACTCATGGAGCCTTTCTGGCCAAAGGATTTTAACGATTATATCATGTCATGAAGGAAACAGAAGGCCCAGTGTTGATGATTCAACTTCTGATAAAGTTCTATGCTAATGCTAACGCTAATGCTAACGTTAATACTAATGCTAACGCAAATGCTAATGCTAATGCTAACATTAAAACTAACTCATGGAGCCTTTCCGGCCAAAGGATTTTAACGATTATATCATGGCATTAACGAAACAGAAGGCCCAGTGTTAATGATTCAACTTATGATAAAGTTCTATGCTAATGCTAATGCTAACGTTAATGCTAACGCTAATGCTAATGCTAACGCAAATGCTAATGCTAATGATAACATTAAAACTAACTCATGGAACCTTTCCGGCCAAAGGATTTTAACGATTATATCATGGCATTAAGGAAACAGAAGGCCCAGTGTTGATGATTCAACTTCTGATAAAGTTCTATGCTACTGCTAACGCTAATGCTAATGCTAACGCAAATGCTAATGCTAATGCTAACATTAAAACTAACTCATGGAGCCTTTCCGGCCAAAGGATTTTAACGATTATATCATGGCATTAAGGAAACAGAAGGCCCAGTGTTGATGATTCAACTTCTGATAAAGTTCTATGCTAATGCTAATGCTAACGTTAATGCTAATGCTAACGCAAATGCTAATGCCAACATTAAAACTAACTCATGGAGCCTTTCCGGCCAAAGGATTTTAACGATTATATCATGTCATGAAGGAAACAGAAGGCCCAGTGTTGATGATTCAACTTCTGATAAAGTTCTATGCTAATGCTAACGTTAATGCTAATGCTAACGCAAATGCTAATGCTAATGCTAACATTAAAACTAACTCATGGAGCCTTTCCGGCCAAAGGATTTTAACGATTATATCATGGCATTAAGGAAACAGAAGGCCCAGTGTTGATGATTCAACTTATGATAAAGTTCTAATGTTCAGTGCACATATACATCGAAATAATGATTCAAATCCAATCATTCACCTGACACAGGTAGATCATCACGTCTGTTCTGTCTCCTCCTCCTCGTCATCATGAAGACGTTCCTGCTCGTCGTGGCGTTGCTCGGCGGCGTCCTCGCCGTCTCACCTAATGCTAATGCTAACGTTAATTCTAATGCTAACGCAAATGCTAATGCCAACATTAAAACTAACTCATGGAGCCTTTCCGGCCAAAGGATTTTAACGATTATATCATGTCATGAAGGAAACAGAAGGCCCAGTGTTGATGATTCAACTTCTGATAAAGTTCTATGCTAATGCTAACGTTAATGCTAATGCTAACGCAAATGCTAATGCTAATGCTAACATTAAAACTAACTCATGGAGCCTTTCCGGCCAAAGGATTTTAACGATTATATCATGGCATTAAGGAAACAGAAGGCCCAGTGTTGATGATTCAACTTATGATAAAGTTCTAATGTTCAGTGCACATATACATCGAAATAATGATTCAAATCCAATCATTCACCTGACACAGGTAGATCATCACGTCTGTTCTGTCTCCTCCTCCTCGTCATCATGAAGACGTTCCTGCTCGTCGTGGCGTTGCTCGGCGGCGTCCTCGCCGTCTCACCTAATGCTAATGCTAACGTTAATTCTAATGCTAACGCAAATGCTAATGCCAACATTAAAACTAACTCATGGAGCCTTTCCGGCCAAAGGATTTTAACGATTATATCATGTCATGAAGGAAACAGAAGGCCCAGTGTTGATGATTCAACTTCTGATAAAGTTCTATGCTAATGCTAATGCTAACGTTAATACTAATGCTAACGCAAATGCTAATGCTAACATTAAAACTAACTCATGGAGCCTTTCCGGCCAAAGGATTTTAACGATTATATCATGGCATTAACGAAACAGAAGGCCCAGTGTTAATGATTGAACTTATGATAAAGTTCTATGCTAATGCTAACGCAAATGCTAACTTTAATGCTAATGCTAACGCAAATGCTAATGCTAATGATAACATTAAAACTAACTCATGGAGCCTTTCCGGCCAAAGGGTTTTAACGATTATATCATGGCATTAAGGAAACAGGAGGCCCAGTGTTAATGATTCAACTTATGATAAAGTTCTATGCTAATGCTAACGCTAATGCTAACGTTAATGCTAATGCTAACGCAAATGCTAATGCTAACATTAAAACTAACTCATGGAGCCTTTCTGGCCAAAGGATTTTAACGATTATATCATGGCATTAAGGAAACAGAAGGCCCAGTGTTAATGATTCAACTTATGATAAAGTTCTATGCTAATGCTAACGCTAATGCTAACGTTAATGCTAATGCTAACGCAAATGCTAATGCTAATGATAACATTAAAAGTAACTCATGGAACCTTTCCGGCCAAAGGATTTTAACGATTATATCATGGCATTAAGGAAACAGAAGGCCCAGTGTTAATGATTCAACTTATGATGAAGTTCTATGCTAATGCTAACGCTAATGCTAACGTTAATGCTAATGCTAACGCAAATGCTAATGCTAATGATAACATTAAAACTAACTCATGGAACCTTTCCGACCAAAGGATTTTAACGATTATATCATGGCATTAAGGAAACAGAAGGCCCAGTGTTGATGATTCAACTTCTGATAAAGTTCTATGCTAATGCTAATGCTAATGCTAACGCAAATGCTAATGCTAATGCTAACATTAAAACTAACTCATGGAGCCTTTCCGGCCAAAGGATTTTAACGATTATATCATGTCATGAAGGAAACAGAAGGCCCAGTGTTGATGATTCAACTTCTGATAAAGTTCTATGCTAATGCTAACGCTAATGCTAACGTTAATGCTAATGCTAACGCAAATGCTAATGCTAATGCTAACATTAAAACTAACTCATGGAGCCTTTCCGGCCAAAGGATTTTAATGATTATATCATGTCATGAAGGAAACAGAAGGCCCAGTGTTAATGATTCAACTTCTGATAAAGTTCTATGCTAATGCTAATGCTAATGCTAAAGCAAATGCTAATGCTAATGCTAACATTAAAACTAACTCATGGAGCCTTTCCGGCCAAAGGATTTTAATGATTATATCATGGCATTAAGGAAACAGAAGGCCCAGTGTTGATGATTCAACTTCTGATAAAGTTCTATGCTAATGCTAACGCTAATGCTAACGTTAATGCTAATGCTAACGCAAATGCTAATGCTAATGCTAACATTAAAACTAACTCATGGAGCCTTTCCGGCCAAAGGATTTTAATGATTATATCATGGCATTAAGGAAACAGAAGGCCCAGTGTTGATGATTCAACTTCTGATAAAGTTCTATGCTACTGCTAACGCTAATGCTAATGCTAACGCAAATGCTAATGCTAATGCTAATGCTAATGCTAATGCTAACATTAAAACTAACTCATGGAGCCTTTCCGGCCAAAGGATTTTAACGATTATATCATGTCATGAAGGAAACAGAAGGCCCAGTGTTGATGATTCAACTTCTGATAAAGTTCTGTGCTAATGCTAACGCTAATGCTAACGTTAATGCTAATGCTAATGCTAACGCAAATGCTAATGCTAATGCTAACATTAAAACTAACTCATGGAGCCTTACCGGCCAAAGGATTTTAATGATTATATCATGGCATTAAGGAAACAGAAGGCCCAGTGTTGATGATTCAACTTCTGATAAAGTTCTATGCTAATGCTAACGCTAATGCTAACGTTAATGCTAATGCTAACGCAAATGCTAATGCTAATGATAACATTAAAACTAACTCATGGAACCTTTCCGGCCAAAGGATTTTAACGATTATATCATGGCATTAAGGAAACAGAAGGCCCAGTGTTGATGATTCAACTTCTGATAAAGTTCTATGCTACTGCTAACGCTAATGCTAATGCTAACGCAAATGCTAATGCTAATGCTAACATTAAAACTAACTCATGGAGCCTTTCCGGCCAAAGGATTTTAACGATTATATCATGGCATTAAGGAAACAGAAGGCCCAGTGTTGATGATTCAACTTCTGATAAAGTTCTATGCTAATGCTAATGCTAATGCTAACGCTAACGCTAATGCTAATGCTAACGCAAATGCTAATGCTAATGATAACATTAAAACTAACTCATGGAACCTTTCCGGCCAAAGGATTTTAACGATTATATCATGGCATTAAGGAAACAGAAGGCCCAGTGTTGATGATTCAACTTCTGATAAAGTTCTATGCTACTGCTAACGCTAATGCTAATGCTAACGCAAATGCTAATGCTAATGCTAACATTAAAACTAACTCATGGAGCCTTTCCGGCCAAAGGATTTTAACGATTATATCATGGCATTGAGGAAACAGAAGGCCCAGTGTTGATGATTCAACTTCTGATAAAGTTCTATGCTAATGCTAATGCTAATGCTGACGTTAATGCTAATGCTAACGCAAATGCTAATGCCAACATTAAAACTAACTCATGGAGCCTTTCCGGCCAAAGGATTTTAACGATTATATCATGTCATGAAGGAAACAGAAGGCCCAGTGTTGATGATTCAACTTCTGATAAAGTTCTGTGCTAATGCTAACGCTAATGCTAACGTTAATGCTAATGCTAACGCAAATGCTAATGCTAATGCTAACATTAAAACTAACTCATGGAACCTTTCCGGCCAAAGGATTTTAATGATTATATCATGGCATTAAGGAAACAGAAGGCCCATTGTTGATGATTCAACTTCTGATAAAGTTCTATGCTAATGCTAATGCTAACGTTAATGCTAATGCTAACGCAAATGCTAATGCCAACATTAAAACTAACTCATGGAGCCTTTCCGGCCAAAGGATTTTAACGATTATATCATGGCATTAAGGAAACAGAAGGCCCAGTGTTGATGATTCAACTTCTGATAAAGTTCTATGCTACTGCTAACGCTAATGCTAATGCTAACGCAAATGCTAATGCTAATGCTAACATTAAAACTAACTCATGGAGCCTTTCCGGCCAAAGGATTTTAACGATTATATCATGGCATTAAGGAAACAGAAGGCCCAGTGTTGATGATTCAACTTCTGATAAAGTTCTATGCTACTGCTAATGCTAATGC
The DNA here is from genome assembly GCA_030544235.1 of Lepturacanthus savala. Taxonomy (NCBI): domain Eukaryota; kingdom Metazoa; phylum Chordata; class Actinopteri; order Scombriformes; family Trichiuridae; genus Lepturacanthus; species Lepturacanthus savala. Next base: position 2,863,753 of record CM060466.1, on the reverse strand, counting down.
TAATGCTAACGCAAATGCTAATGCTAATGCTAACATTAAAACTAACTCATGGAGCCTTTCCGGCCAAAGGATTTTAACGATTATATCATGGCATTGAGGAAACAGAAGGCCCAGTGTTGATGATTCAACTTCTGATAAAGTTCTATGCTAATGCTAATGCTAATGCTAATGCTAACGCTAATGCTAATGCTAACGCAAATGCTAATGCTAATGATAACATTAAAACTAACTCATGGAGCCTTTCCGGCCAAAGGATTTTAACAATTATATCATGGCATTGAGGAAACAGAAGGCCCAGTGTTGATGATTCAACTTCTGATAAAGTTCTATGCTACTGCTAACGCTAATGCTAATTCTAACGCAAATGCTAATGCTAATGCTAACATTAAAACTAACTCATGGAGCCTTTCCGGCCAAAGGATTTTAACGATTATATCATGGCATTGAGGAAACAGAAGGCCCAGTGTTGATGATTCAACTTCTGATAAAGTTCTATGCTAATGCTAATGCTAATGCTAACGCTAATGCTAATGCTAACGCAAATGCTAATGCTAATGATAACATTAAAACTAACTCATGGAACCTTTCCGGCCAAAGGATTTTAACGATTATATCATGGCATTAAGGAAACAGAAGGCCCAGTGTTGATGATTCAACTTCTGATAAAGTTCTATGCTACTGCTAACGCTAATGCTAATGCTAACGCAAATGCTAATGCTAATGCTAACATTAAAACTAACTCATGGAGCCTTTCCGGCCAAAGGATTTTAACGATTATATCATGGCATTAAGGAAACAGAAGGCCCAGTGTTGATGATTCAACTTCTGATAAAGTTCTATGCTACTGCTAACGCTAATGCTAATGCTAATGCTAACGCAAATGCTAACGCAAATGCTAATGCTAATGCTAACATTAAAACTAACTCATGGAACCTTTCCGGCCAAAGGATTTTAATGATTATATCATGGCATTAAGGAAACAGAAGGCCCATTGTTGATGATTCAACTTCTGATAAAGTTCTATGCTAATGCTAATGCTAATGCTAACGTTAATGCTAATGCTAACGCAAATGCTAATGCTAATGCTAACATTAAAACTAACTCATGGAGCCTTTCCGGCCAAAGGATTTTAACGATTATATCATGGCATTAACGAAACAGAAGGCCCAGTGGTAATGATTCAACTTATGATAAAGTTCTATGCTAATGCTAATGCTAACGTTAATGCTAACGCTAATGCTAATGCTAACGCAAATGCTAATGCTAATGATAACATTAAAACTAACTCATGGAACCTTTCCGGCCAAAGGATTTTAACGATTATATCATGGCATTAAGGAAACAGAAGGCCCAGTGTTGATGATTCAACTTCTGATAAAGTTCTATGCTACTGCTAACGCTAATGCTAATGCTAACGCAAATGCTAATGCTAATGCTAACATTAAAACTAACTCATGGAGCCTTTCCGGCCAAAGGATTTTAACGATTATATCATGGCATTAAGGAAACAGAAGGCCCAGTGTTGATGATTCAACTTCTGATAAAGTTCTATGCTAATGCTAATGCTAACGTTAATGCTAATGCTAACGCAAATGCTAATGCCAACATTAAAACTAACTCATGGAGCCTTTCCGGCCAAAGGATTTTAACGATTATATCATGTCATGAAGGAAACAGTAGGCCCAGTGTTGATGATTCAACTTCTGATAAAGTTCTATGCTAATGCTAACGCTAATGCTAACGTTAATGCTAATGCTAACGCAAATGCTAATGCTAATGATAACATTAAAACTAACTCATGGAACCTTTCCCGGCCAAAGGATTTTAACGATTATATCATGGCATTAAGGAAACAGAAGGCCCAGATTCAACTTCTGATAAAGTTCTATGCTAATGCTAACGTTAATGCTAATGCTAACGCAAATGCTAATGCTAATGCTAACATTAAAACTAACTCATGGAGCCTTTCCGGCCAAAGGATTTTAACGATTATATCATGGCATTAAGGAAACAGGAGGCCCAGTGTTAATGATTCAACTTCTGATAAAGTTCTATGCTAATGCTAACGTTAATGCTAATGCTAACGCAAATGCTAATGCTAATGCTAACATTAAAACTAACTCATGGAGCCTTTCCGGCCAAAGGATTTTAACGATTATATCATGTCATGAAGGAAACAGAAGGCCCAGTGTTGATGATTCAACTTCTGATAAAGTTCTATGCTAATGCTAACGCTAATGCTAACGTTAATGCTAATGCTAACGCAAATGCTAATGCTAATGATAACATTAAAACTAACTCATGGAGCCTTTCCGGCCAAAGGATTTTAATGATTATATCATGGCATTAAGGAAACAGAAGGCCCAGTGTTGATGATTCAACTTCTGATAAAGTTCTATGCTAATGCTAATGCTAATGCTAACGTTAATGCTAATGCTAACGCAAATGCTAATGCTAATGCTAACATTAAAACTAACTCATGGAGCCTTTCCGGCCAAAGGATTTTAACGATTATATCATGGCATTAACGAAACAGAAGGCCCAGTGTTAATGATTCAACTTATGATAAAGTTCTATGCTAATGCTAATGCTAACGTTAATGCTAACGCTAATGCTAATGCTAACGCAAATGCTAATGCTAATGATAACATTAAAACTAACTCATGGAACCTTTCCGGCCAAAGGATTTTAACGATTATATCATGGCATTAAGGAAACAGAAGGCCCAGTGTTGATGATTCAACTTCTGATAAAGTTCTATGCTACTGCTAACGCTAATGCTAATGCTAACGCAAATGCTAATGCTAATGCTAACATTAAAACTAACTCATGGAGCCTTTCCGGCCAAAGGATTTTAACGATTATATCATGGCATTAAGGAAACAGAAGGCCCAGTGTTGATGATTCAACTTCTGATAAAGTTCTATGCTAATGCTAATGCTAACGTTAATGCTAATGCTAACGCAAATGCTAATGCCAACATTAAAACTAACTCATGGAGCCTTTCCGGCCAAAGGATTTTAACGATTATATCATGTCATGAAGGAAACAGAAGGCCCAGTGTTGATGATTCAACTTCTGATAAAGTTCTATGCTAATGCTAACGCTAATGCTAACGTTAATGCTAATGCTAACGCAAATGCTAATGCTAATGATAACATTAAAACTAACTCATGGAACCTTTCCCGGCCAAAGGATTTTAACGATTATATCATGGCATTAAGGAAACAGAAGGCCCAGTGTTGATGATTCAACTTCTGATAAAGTTCTATGCTAATGCTAACGTTAATGCTAATGCTAACGCAAATGCTAATGCTAATGCTAACATTAAAACTAACTCATGGAGCCTTTCCGGCCAAAGGATTTTAACGATTATATCATTGCATTAAGGAAACAGGAGGCCCAGTGTTGATGATTCAACTTATGATAAAGTTCTAATGTTCAGTGCACATATACATCGAAATAATGATTCAAATCCAATCATTCACCTGACACAGGTAGATCATCACGTCTGTTCTGTCTCCTCCTCCTCGTCATCATGAAGACGTTCCTGCTCGTCGTGGCGTTGCTCGGCGGCGTCCTCGCCGTCTCACCTAATGCTAATGCTAACGTTAATTCTAATGCTAACGCAAATGCTAATGCCAACATTAAAACTAACTCATGGAGCCTTTCCGGCCAAAGGATTTTAACGATTATATCATGTCATGAAGGAAACAGAAGGCCCAGTGTTGATGATTCAACTTCTGATAAAGTTCTATGCTAATGCTAACGTTAATGCTAACGTTAATGCTAATGCTAACGCAAATGCTAATGCTAACATTAAAACTAACTCATGGAGCCTTTCCGGCCAAAGGATTTTAACGATTATATCATGGCATTAAGGAAACAGAAGGCCCAGTGTTGATGATTCAACTTATGATAAAGTTCTAATGTTCAGTGCACATATACATCGAAATAATGATTCAAATCCAATCATTCACCTGACACAGGTAGATCATCACGTCTGTTCTGTCTCCTCCTCCTCGTCATCATGAAGACGTTCCTGCTCGTCGTGGCGTTGCTCGGCGGCGTCCTCGCCGTCTCACCTAATGCTAATGCTAACGTTAATTCTAATGCTAACGCAAATGCTAATGCCAACATTAAAACTAACTCATGGAGCCTTTCCGGCCAAAGGATTTTAACGATTATATCATGTCATGAAGGAAACAGAAGGCCCAGTGTTGATGATTCAACTTCTGATAAAGTTCTATGCTAATGCTAATGCTAACGTTAATACTAATGCTAACGCAAATGCTAATGCTAACATTAAAACTAACTCATGGAGCCTTTCCGGCCAAAGGATTTTAACGATTATATCATGGCATTAACGAAACAGAAGGCCCAGTGTTAATGATTGAACTTATGATAAAGTTCTATGCTAATGCTAACGCAAATGCTAACTTTAATGCTAATGCTAACGCAAATGCTAATGCTAATGATATGCTAATGCTAACATTAAAACTAACTCATGGAGCCTTTCTGGCCAAAGGATTTTAACGATTATATCATGGCATTAAGGAAACAGAAGGCCCAGTGTTAATGATTCAACTTATGATAAAGTTCTATGCTAATGCTAACGCTAATGCTAACGTTAATGCTAATGCTAACGCAAATGCTAATGCTAATGATAACATTAAAAGTAACTCATGGAACCTTTCCGGCCAAAGGATTTTAACGATTATATCATGGCATTAAGGAAACAGAAGGCCCAGTGTTAATGATTCAACTTATGATGAAGTTCTATGCTAATGCTAACGCTAATGCTAACGTTAATGCTAATGCTAACGCAAATGCTAATGCTAATGATAACATTAAAACTAACTCATGGAACCTTTCCGACCAAAGGATTTTAACGATTATATCATGGCATTAAGAAAACAGAAGGCCCAGTGTTGATGATTCAACTTCTGATAAAGTTCTATGCTAATGCTAATGCTAATGCTAACGCAAATGCTAATGCTAACATTAAAACTAACTCATGGAGCCTTTCCGGCCAAAGGATTTTAACGATTATATCATGTCATGAAGGAAACAGAAGGCCCAGTGTTGATGATTCAACTTCTGATAAAGTTCTATGCTAATGCTAACGCTAATGCTAACGTTAATGCTAATGCTAACGCAAATGCTAATGCTAATGATAACATTAAAACTAACTCATGGAGCCTTTCCGGCCAAAGGATTTTAATGATTATATCATGTCATGAAGGAAACAGAAGGCCCAGTGTTGATGATTCAACTTCTGATAAAGTTCTATGCTAATGCTAACGCTAATGCTAACGCAAATGCTAATGCTAATGCTAACATTAAAACTAACTCATGGAGCCTTTCCGGCCAAAGGATTTTAACGATTATATCATGGCATTAAGGAAACAGAAGACCCAGTGTTAATGATTCAACTTCTGATAAAGTTCTATGCTAATGCTAATGCTAATGCTAAAGCAAATGCTAATGCTAATGCTAACATTAAAACTAACTCATGGAGCCTTTCCGGCCAAAGGATTTTAATGATTATATCATGGCATTAAGGAAACAGAAGGCCCAGTGTTGATGATTCAATTTCTGATAAAGTTCTATGCTAATGCTAATGCTAATGCTAACGCAAATGCTAATGCTAACATTAAAACTAACTCATGGAGCCTTTCCAGCCAAAGGATTTTAACGATTATATCATGGCATTAAGGAAACAGAAGGCCCAGTGTCTATGCTAATGCTAATGCTAACGTTAATGCTAATGCTAACGCAAATGCTAATGCTAATGCTAACATTAAAACTAACTCATGGAGCCTTTCCGGCCAAAGGATTTTAACGATTATATCATGTCATGAAGGAAACAGAAGGCCCAGTGTTGATGATTCAACTTCTGATAAAGTTCTATGCTAATGCTAACGCTAATGCTAACGTTAATGCTAATGCTAACGCAAATGCTAATGCTAATGATAACATTAAAACTAACTCATGGAGCCTTTCCGGCCAAAGGATTTTAATGATTATATCATGGCATTAAGGAAACAGAAGGCCCAGTGTTGATGATTCAACTTCTGATAAAGTTCTATGCTAATGCTAATGCTAACGTTAATGCTAATGCTAACGCAAATGCTAATGCTAATGCTAACATTAAAACTAACTCATGGAGCCTTTCTGGCCAAAGGATTTTAACGATTATATCATGTCATGAAGGAAACAGAAGGCCCAGTGTTGATGATTCAACTTCTGATAAAGTTCTATGCTAATGCTAACGCTAATGCTAACGTTAATGCTAATGCTAACGCAAATGCTAACTTTAATGCTAATGCTAACGCAAATGCTAATGCTAATGATATGCTAATGCTAACATTAAAACTAACTCATGGAGCCTTTCTGGCCAAAGGATTTTAACGATTATATCATGGCATTAAGGAAACAGAAGGCCCAGTGTTAATGATTCAACTTATGATAAAGTTCTATGCTAATGCTAACGCTAATGCTAACGTTAATGCTAATGCTAACGCAAATGCTAATGCTAATGATAACATTAAAAGTAACTCATGGAACCTTTCCGGCCAAAGGATTTTAACGATTATATCATGGCATTAAGGAAACAGAAGGCCCAGTGTTAATGATTCAACTTATGATGAAGTTCTATGCTAATGCTAACGCTAATGCTAACGTTAATGCTAATGCTAACGCAAATGCTAATGCTAATGATAACATTAAAACTAACTCATGGAACCTTTCCGACCAAAGGATTTTAACGATTATATCATGGCATTAAGAAAACAGAAGGCCCAGTGTTGATGATTCAACTTCTGATAAAGTTCTATGCTAATGCTAATGCTAATGCTAACGCAAATGCTAATGCTAACATTAAAACTAACTCATGGAGCCTTTCCGGCCAAAGGATTTTAACGATTATATCATGTCATGAAGGAAACAGAAGGCCCAGTGTTGATGATTCAACTTCTGATAAAGTTCTATGCTAATGCTAACGCTAATGCTAACGTTAATGCTAATGCTAACGCAAATGCTAATGCTAATGATAACATTAAAACTAACTCATGGAGCCTTTCCGGCCAAAGGATTTTAATGATTATATCATGTCATGAAGGAAACAGAAGGCCCAGTGTTGATGATTCAACTTCTGATAAAGTTCTATGCTAATGCTAACGCTAATGCTAACGCAAATGCTAATGCTAATGCTAACATTAAAACTAACTCATGGAGCCTTTCCGGCCAAAGGATTTTAACGATTATATCATGGCATTAAGGAAACAGAAGACCCAGTGTTAATGATTCAACTTCTGATAAAGTTCTATGCTAATGCTAATGCTAATGCTAAAGCAAATGCTAATGCTAATGCTAACATTAAAACTAACTCATGGAGCCTTTCCGGCCAAAGGATTTTAATGATTATATCATGGCATTAAGGAAACAGAAGGCCCAGTGTTGATGATTCAATTTCTGATAAAGTTCTATGCTAATGCTAATGCTAATGCTAACGCAAATGCTAATGCTAACATTAAAACTAACTCATGGAGCCTTTCCAGCCAAAGGATTTTAACGATTATATCATGGCATTAAGGAAACAGAAGGCCCAGTGTCTATGCTAATGCTAATGCTAACGTTAATGCTAATGCTAACGCAAATGCTAATGCTAATGCTAACATTAAAACTAACTCATGGAGCCTTTCCGGCCAAAGGATTTTAACGATTATATCATGTCATGAAGGAAACAGAAGGCCCAGTGTTGATGATTCAACTTCTGATAAAGTTCTATGCTAATGCTAACGCTAATGCTAACGTTAATGCTAATGCTAACGCAAATGCTAATGCTAATGATAACATTAAAACTAACTCATGGAGCCTTTCCGGCCAAAGGATTTTAATGATTATATCATGGCATTAAGGAAACAGAAGGCCCAGTGTTGATGATTCAACTTCTGATAAAGTTCTATGCTAATGCTAATGCTAACGTTAATGCTAATGCTAACGCAAATGCTAATGCTAATGCTAACATTAAAACTAACTCATGGAGCCTTTCTGGCCAAAGGATTTTAACGATTATATCATGTCATGAAGGAAACAGAAGGCCCAGTGTTGATGATTCAACTTCTGATAAAGTTCTATGCTAATGCTAACGCTAATGCTAACGTTAATGCTAATGCTAACGCAAATGCTAACTTTAATGCTAATGCTAACGCAAATGCTAATGCTAATGATATGCTAATGCTAACATTAAAACTAACTCATGGAGCCTTTCTGGCCAAAGGATTTTAACGATTATATCATGGCATTAAGGAAACAGAAGGCCCAGTGTTAATGATTCAACTTATGATAAAGTTCTATGCTAATGCTAACGCTAATGCTAACGTTAATGCTAATGCTAACGCAAATGCTAATGCTAATGATAACATTAAAAGTAACTCATGGAACCTTTCCGGCCAAAGGATTTTAACGATTATATCATGGCATTAAGGAAACAGAAGGCCCAGTGTTAATGATTCAACTTATGATGAAGTTCTATGCTAATGCTAACGCTAATGCTAACGTTAATGCTAATGCTAACGCAAATGCTAATGCTAATGATAACATTAAAACTAACTCATGGAACCTTTCCGACCAAAGGATTTTAACGATTATATCATGGCATTAAGAAAACAGAAGGCCCAGTGTTGATGATTCAACTTCTGATAAAGTTCTATGCTAATGCTAATGCTAATGCTAACGCAAATGCTAATGCTAACATTAAAACTAACTCATGGAGCCTTTCCGGCCAAAGGATTTTAACGATTATATCATGTCATGAAGGAAACAGAAGGCCCAGTGTTGATGATTCAACTTCTGATAAAGTTCTATGCTAATGCTAACGCTAATGCTAACGTTAATGCTAATGCTAACGCAAATGCTAATGCTAATGATAACATTAAAACTAACTCATGGAGCCTTTCCGGCCAAAGGATTTTAATGATTATATCATGTCATGAAGGAAACAGAAGGCCCAGTGTTGATGATTCAACTTCTGATAAAGTTCTATGCTAATGCTAACGCTAATGCTAACGCAAATGCTAATGCTAATGCTAACATTAAAACTAACTCATGGAGCCTTTCCGGCCAAAGGATTTTAACGATTATATCATGGCATTAAGGAAACAGAAGACCCAGTGTTAATGATTCAACTTCTGATAAAGTTCTATGCTAATGCTAATGCTAATGCTAAAGCAAATGCTAATGCTAATGCTAACATTAAAACTAACTCATGGAGCCTTTCCGGCCAAAGGATTTTAATGATTATATCATGGCATTAAGGAAACAGAAGGCCCAGTGTTGATGATTCAATTTCTGATAAAGTTCTATGCTAATGCTAATGCTAATGCTAACGCAAATGCTAATGCTAACATTAAAACTAACTCATGGAGCCTTTCCAGCCAAAGGATTTTAACGATTATATCATGGCATTAAGGAAACAGAAGGCCCAGTGTCTATGCTAATGCTAATGCTAACGTTAATGCTAATGCTAACGCAAATGCTAATGCTAATGCTAACATTAAAACTAACTCATGGAGCCTTTCCGGCCAAAGGATTTTAACGATTATATCATGTCATGAAGGAAACAGAAGGCCCAGTGTTGATGATTCAACTTCTGATAAAGTTCTATGCTAATGCTAACGCTAATGCTAACGTTAATGCTAATGCTAACGCAAATGCTAATGCTAATGATAACATTAAAACTAACTCATGGAGCCTTTCCGGCCAAAGGATTTTAATGATTATATCATGGCATTAAGGAAACAGAAGGCCCAGTGTTGATGATTCAACTTCTGATAAAGTTCTATGCTAATGCTAATGCTAATGCTAACGTTAATGCTAATGCTAACGCAAATGCTAATGCTAATGCTAACATTAAAACTAACTCATGGAGCCTTTCTGGCCAAAGGATTTTAACGATTATATCATGTCATGAAGGAAACAGAAGGCCCAGTGTTGATGATTCAACTTCTGATAAAGTTCTATGCTAATGCTAACGCTAATGCTAACGTTAATACTAATGCTAACGCAAATGCTAATGCTAATGCTAACATTAAAACTAACTCATGGAGCCTTTCCGGCCAAAGGATTTTAACGATTATATCATGGCATTAACGAAACAGAAGGCCCAGTGTTAATGATTCAACTTATGATAAAGTTCTATGCTAATGCTAATGCTAACGTTAATGCTAACGCTAATGCTAATGCTAACGCAAATGCTAATGCTAATGATAACATTAAAACTAACTCATGGAACCTTTCCGGCCAAAGGATTTTAACGATTATATCATGGCATTAAGGAAACAGAAGGCCCAGTGTTGATGATTCAACTTCTGATAAAGTTCTATGCTACTGCTAACGCTAATGCTAATGCTAACGCAAATGCTAATGCTAATGCTAACATTAAAACTAACTCATGGAGCCTTTCCGGCCAAAGGATTTTAATGATTATATCATGGCATTAAGGAAACAGAAGGCCCAGTGTTGATGATTCAACTTCTGATAAAGTTCTATGCTAATGCTAATGCTAACGTTAATGCTAATGCTAACGCAAATGCTAATGCTAATGCTAACATTAAAACTAACTCATGGAGCCTTTCTGGCCAAAGGATTTTAACGATTATATCATGTCATGAAGGAAACAGAAGGCCCAGTGTTGATGATTCAACTTCTGATAAAGTTCTATGCTAATGCTAACGCTAATGCTAACGTTAATACTAATGCTAACGCAAATGCTAATGCTAATGCTAACATTAAAACTAACTCATGGAGCCTTTCCGGCCAAAGGATTTTAACGATTATATCATGGCATTAACGAAACAGAAGGCCCAGTGTTAATGATTCAACTTATGATAAAGTTCTATGCTAATGCTAACGCTAATGCTAACGTTAATGCTAATGCTAACGCAAATGCTAATGCTAATGATAACATTAAAACTAACTCATGGAGCCTTTCCGGCCAAAGGATTTTAATGATTATATCATGGCATTAAGGAAACAGAAGGCCCAGTGTTCATGATTCAACTTCTGATAAAGTTCTATGCTAATGCTAATGCTAATGCTAACGTTAATGCTAATGCTAACGCAAATGCTAATGCTAATGCTAACATTAAAACTAACTCATGGAGCCTTTCTGGCCAAAGGATTTTAACGATTATATCATGTCATGAAGGAAACAGAAGGCCCAGTGTTGATGATTCAACTTCTGATAAAGTTCTATGCTAATGCTAACGCTAATGCTAACGTTAATACTAATGCTAACGCAAATGCTAATGCTAATGCTAACATTAAAACTAACTCATGGAGCCTTTCCGGCCAAAGGATTTTAACGATTATATCATGGCATTAACGAAACAGAAGGCCCAGTGTTAATGATTCAACTTATGATAAAGTTCTATGCTAATGCTAATGCTAACGTTAATGCTAACGCTAATGCTAATGCTAACGCAAATGCTAATGCTAATGATAACATTAAAACTAACTCATGGAACCTTTCCGGCCAAAGGATTTTAACGATTATATCATGGCATTAAGGAAACAGAAGGCCCAGTGTTGATGATTCAACTTCTGATAAAGTTCTATGCTACTGCTAACGCTAATGCTAATGCTAACGCAAATGCTAATGCTAATGCTAACATTAAAACTAACTCATGGAGCCTTTCCGGCCAAAGGATTTTAATGATTATATCATGGCATTAAGGAAACAGAAGGCCCAGTGTTGATGATTCAACTTCTGATAAAGTTCTATGCTAATGCTAATGCTAACGTTAATGCTAATGCTAACGCAAATGCTAATGCTAATGCTAACATTAAAACTAACTCATGGAGCCTTTCTGGCCAAAGGATTTTAACGATTATATCATGTCATGAAGGAAACAGAAGGCCCAGTGTTGATGATTCAACTTCTGATAAAGTTCTATGCTAATGCTAACGCTAATGCTAACGTTAATACTAATGCTAACGCAAATGCTAATGCTAATGCTAACATTAAAACTAACTCATGGAGCCTTTCCGGCCAAAGGATTTTAACGATTATATCATGGCATTAACGAAACAGAAGGCCCAGTGTTAATGATTCAACTTATGATAAAGTTCTATGCTAATGCTAACGCTAATGCTAACGTTAATGCTAATGCTAACGCAAATGCTAATGCTAATGATAACATTAAAACTAACTCATGGAGCCTTTCCGGCCAAAGGATTTTAATGATTATATCATGTCATGAAGGAAACAGAAGGCCCAGTGTTGATGATTCAACTTCTGATAAAGTTCTATGCTAATGCTAACGCTAATGCTAACGCAAATGCTAATGCTAATGCTAACATTAAAACTAACTCATGGAGCCTTTCCGGCCAAAGGATTTTAACGATTATATCATGGCATTAAGGAAACAGAAGACCCAGTGTTAATGATTCAACTTCTGATAAAGTTCTATGCTAATGCTAATGCTAAAGCAAATGCTAATGCTAATGCTAACATTAAAACTAACTCATGGAGCCTTTCCGGCCAAAGGATTTTAATGATTATATCATGGCATTAAGGAAACAGAAGGCCCAGTGTTGATGATTCAATTTCTGATAAAGTTCTATGCTAATGCTAATGCTAATGCTAACGCAAATGCTAATGCTAACATTAAAACTAACTCATGGAGCCTTTCCAGCCAAAGGATTTTAACGATTATATCATGGCATTAAGGAAACAGAAGGCCCAGTGTCTATGCTAATGCTAATGCTAACGTTAATGCTAATGCTAACGCAAATGCTAATGCTAATGCTAACATTAAAACTAACTCATGGAGCCTTTCCGGCCAAAGGATTTTAACGATTATATCATGTCATGAAGGAAACAGAAGGCCCAGTGTTGATGATTCAACTTCTGATAAAGTTCTATGCTAATGCTAACGCTAATGCTAACGTTAATGCTAATGCTAACGCAAATGCTAATGCTAATGATAACATTAAAACTAACTCATGGAGCCTTTCCGGCCAAAGGATTTTAATGATTATATCATGGCATTAAGGAAACAGAAGGCCCAGTGTTGATGATTCAACTTCTGATAAAGTTCTATGCTAATGCTAATGCTAATGCTAACGTTAATGCTAATGCTAACGCAAATGCTAATGCTAATGCTAACATTAAAACTAACTCATGGAGCCTTTCTGGCCAAAGGATTTTAACGATTATATCATGTCATGAAGGAAACAGAAGGCCCAGTGTTGATGATTCAACTTCTGATAAAGTTCTATGCTAATGCTAACGCTAATGCTAACGTTAATACTAATGCTAACGCAAATGCTAATGCTAATGCTAACATTAAAACTAACTCATGGAGCCTTTCCGGCCAAAGGATTTTAACGATTATATCATGGCATTAACGAAACAGAAGGCCCAGTGTTAATGATTCAACTTATGATAAAGTTCTATGCTAATGCTAATGCTAACGTTAATGCTAACGCTAATGCTAATGCTAACGCAAATGCTAATGCTAATGATAACATTAAAACTAACTCATGGAACCTTTCCGGCCAAAGGATTTTAACGATTATATCATGGCATTAAGGAAACAGAAGGCCCAGTGTTGATGATTCAACTTCTGATAAAGTTCTATGCTACTGCTAACGCTAATGCTAATGCTAACGCAAATGCTAATGCTAATGCTAACATTAAAACTAACTCATGGAGCCTTTCCGGCCAAAGGATTTTAATGATTATATCATGGCATTAAGGAAACAGAAGGCCCAGTGTTGATGATTCAACTTCTGATAAAGTTCTATGCTAATGCTAATGCTAACGTTAATGCTAATGCTAACGCAAATGCTAATGCTAATGCTAACATTAAAACTAACTCATGGAGCCTTTCTGGCCAAAGGATTTTAACGATTATATCATGTCATGAAGGAAACAGAAGGCCCAGTGTTGATGATTCAACTTCTGATAAAGTTCTATGCTAATGCTAACGCTAATGCTAACGTTAATACTAATGCTAACGCAAATGCTAATGCTAATGCTAACATTAAAACTAACTCATGGAGCCTTTCCGGCCAAAGGATTTTAACGATTATATCATGGCATTAACGAAACAGAAGGCCCAGTGTTAATGATTCAACTTATGATAAAGTTCTATGCTAATGCTAATGCTAACGTTAATGCTAACGCTAATGCTAATGCTAACGCAAATGCTAATGCTAATGATAACATTAAAACTAACTCATGGAACCTTTCCGGCCAAAGGATTTTAACGATTATATCATGGCATTAAGGAAACAGAAGGCCCAGTGTTGATGATTCAACTTCTGATAAAGTTCTATGCTACTGCTAACGCTAATGCTAATGCTAACGCAAATGCTAATGCTAATGCTAACATTAAAACTAACTCATGGAGCCTTTCCGGCCAAAGGATTTTAACGATTATATCATGGCATTAAGGAAACAGAAGGCCCAGTGTTGATGATTCAACTTCTGATAAAGTTCTATGCTAATGCTAATGCTAACGTTAATGCTAATGCTAACGCAAATGCTAATGCCAACATTAAAACTAACTCATGGAGCCTTTCCGGCCAAAGGATTTTAACGATTATATCATGTCATGAAGGAAACAGAAGGCCCAGTGTTGATGATTCAACTTCTGATAAAGTTCTATGCTAATGCTAACGCTAATGCTAACGTTAATGCTAATGCTAACGCAAATGCTAATGCTAATGATAACATTAAAACTAACTCATGGAACCTTTCCGGCCAAAGGATTTTAACGATTATATCATGGCATTAAGGAAACAGAAGGCCCAGTGTTGATGATTCAACTTCTGATAAAGTTCTATGCTAATGCTAACGTTAATGCTAATGCTAACGCAAATGCTAACGCAAATGCTAATGCTAATGCTAACATTAAAACTAACTCATGGAGCCTTTCTGGCCAAAGGATTTTAACGATTATATCATGTCATGAAGGAAACAGAAGGCCCAGTGTTGATGATTCAACTTCTGATAAAGTTCTATGCTAATGCTAATGCTAATGCTAACGTTAATGCTAATGCTAACGCAAATGCTAATGCTAATGCTAATGCTAACATTAAAACTAACTCATGGAGCCTTTCTGGCCAAAGGATTTTAACGATTATATCATGTCATGAAGGAAACAGAAGGCCCAGTGTTGATGATTCAACTTCTGATAAAGTTCTATGCTAATGCTAACGCTAATGCTAACGTTAATACTAATGCTAACGCAAATGCTAATGCTAATGCTAACATTAAAACTAACTCATGGAGCCTTTCCGGCCAAAGGATTTTAACGATTATATCATGGCATTAACGAAACAGAAGGCCCAGTGTTAATGATTCAACTTATGATAAAGTTCTATGCTAATGCTAATGCTAACGTTAATGCTAACGCTAATGCTAATGCTAACGCAAATGCTAATGCTAATGATAACATTAAAACTAACTCATGGAACCTTTCCGGCCAAAGGATTTTAACGATTATATCATGGCATTAAGGAAACAGAAGGCCCAGTGTTGATGATTCAACTTCTGATAAAGTTCTATGCTACTGCTAACGCTAATGCTAATGCTAACGCAAATGCTAATGCTAATGCTAACATTAAAACTAACTCATGGAGCCTTTCCGGCCAAAGGATTTTAACGATTATATCATGGCATTAAGGAAACAGAAGGCCCAGTGTTGATGATTCAACTTCTGATAAAGTTCTATGCTAATGCTAATGCTAACGTTAATGCTAATGCTAACGCAAATGCTAATGCCAACATTAAAACTAACTCATGGAGCCTTTCCGGCCAAAGGATTTTAACGATTATATCATGTCATGAAGGAAACAGAAGGCCCAGTGTTGATGATTCAACTTCTGATAAAGTTCTATGCTAATGCTAACGCTAATGCTAACGTTAATGCTAATGCTAACGCAAATGCTAATGCTAATGATAACATGAAAACTAACTCATGGAACCTTTCCGGCCAAAGGATTTTAACGATTATATCATGGCATTAAGGAAACAGAAGGCCCAGTGTTGATGATTCAACTTCTGATAAAGTTCTATGCTAATGCTAACGTTAATGCTAATGCTAACGCAAATGCTAACGCAAATGCTAATGCTAATGCTAACATTAAAACTAACTCATGGAGCCTTTCTGGCCAAAGGATTTTAACGATTATATCATGTCATGAAGGAAACAGAAGGCCCAGTGTTGATGATTCAACTTCTGATAAAGTTCTATGCTAATGCTAACGCTAATGCTAACGTTAATACTAATGCTAACGCAAATGCTAATGCTAATGCTAACATTAAAACTAACTCATGGAGCCTTTCCGGCCAAAGGATTTTAACGATTATATCATGGCATTAACGAAACAGAAGGCCCAGTGTTAATGATTCAACTTATGATAAAGTTCTATGCTAATGCTAATGCTAACGTTAACGCTAACGCTAATGCTAATGATAACATTAAAACTAACTCATGGAACCTTTCCGGCCAAAGGATTTTAACGATTATATCATGGCATTAAGGAAACAGAAGGCCCAGTGTTGATGATTCAACTTCTGATAAAGTTCTATGCTAATGCTAATGCTAACGTTAATGCTAATGCTAACGCAAATGCTAATGCCAACATTAAAACTAACTCATGGAGCCTTTCCGGCCAAAGGATTTTAACGATTATATCATGTCATGAAGGAAACAGAAGGCCCAGTGTTGATGATTCAACTTCTGATAAAGTTCTATGCTAATGCTAACGCTAATGCTAACGTTAATGCTAATGCTAACGCAAATGCTAATGCTAATGATAACATTAAAACTAACTCATGGAACCTTTCCGGCCAAAGGATTTTAACGATTATATCATGGCATTAAGGAAACAGAAGGCCCAGTGTTGATGATTCAACTTCTGATAAAGTTCTATGCTAATGCTAACGTTAATGCTAATGCTAACGCAAATGCTAATGCTAATGCTAACATTAAAACTAACTCATGGAGCCTTTCCGGCCAAAGGATTTTAACGATTATATCATGGCATTAAGGAAACAGAAGGCCCAGTGTTGATGATTCAACTTATGATAAAGTTCTAATGTTCAGTGCACATATACATCGAAATAATGATTCAAATCCAATCATTCACCTGACACAGGTAGATCATCACGTCTGTTCTGTCTCCTCCTCCTCGTCATCATGAAGACGTTCCTGCTCGTCGTGGCGTTGCTCGGCGGCGTCCTCGCCGTCTCACCTAATGCTAATGCTAACGTTAATTCTAATGCTAACGCAAATGCTAATGCCAACATTAAAACTAACTCATGGAGCCTTTCCGGCCAAAGGATTTTAACGATTATATCATGTCATGAAGGAAACAGAAGGCCCAGTGTTGATGATTCAACTTCTGATAAAGTTCTATGCTAATGCTAACGTTAATGCTAATGCTAACGCAAATGCTAATGCTAATGCTAACATTAAAACTAACTCATGGAGCCTTTCCGGCCAAAGGATTTTAACGATTATATCATGGCATTAAGGAAACAGAAGGCCCAGTGTTGATGATTCAACTTATGATAAAGTTCTAATGTTCAGTGCACATATACATCGAAATAATGATTCAAATCCAATCATTCACCTGACACAGGTAGATCATCACGTCTGTTCTGTCTCCTCCTCCTCGTCATCATGAAGACGTTCCTGCTCGTCGTGGCGTTGCTCGGCGGCGTCCTCGCCGTCTCACCTAATGCTAATGCTAACGTTAATTCTAATGCTAACGCAAATGCTAATGCCAACATTAAAACTAACTCATGGAGCCTTTCCGGCCAAAGGATTTTAACGATTATATCATGTCATGAAGGAAACAGAAGGCCCAGTGTTGATGATTCAACTTCTGATAAAGTTCTATGCTAATGCTAATGCTAATGCTAAAGCAAATGCTAATGCTAATGCTAACATTAAAACTAACTCATGGAGCCTTTCCGGCCAAAGGATTTTAATGATTATATCATGGCATTAAGGAAACAGAAGGCCCAGTGTTGATGATTCAACTTATGATAAAGTTCTATGCTAATGCTAACGCTAATGCTAACGTTAATGCTAATGCTAACGCAAATGCTAATGCTAATGCTAACATTAAAACTAACTCATGGAGCCTTTCCGGCCAAAGGATTTTAATGATTATATCATGGCATTAAGGAAACAGAAGGCCCAGTGTTGATGATTCAACTTCTGATAAAGTTCTATGCTACTGCTAACGCTAATGCTAATGCTAACGCAAATGCTAATGCTAATGCTAATGCTAACATTAAAACTAACTCATGGAGCCTTTCCGGCCAAAGGATTTTAACGATTATATCATGTCATGAAGGAAACAGAAGGCCCAGTGTTGATGATTCAACTTCTGATAAAGTTCTGTGCTAATGCTAACGCTAATGCTAACGTTAATGCTAATGCTAATGCTAACGCAAATGCTAATGCTAATGCTAACATTAAAACTAACTCATGGAGCCTTACCGGCCAAAGGATTTTAATGATTATATCATGGCATTAAGGAAACAGAAGGCCCAGTGTTGATGATTCAACTTCTGATGAAGTTCTATGCTAATGCTAACGCTAATGCTAACGTTAATGCTAATGCTAACGCAAATGCTAATGCTAATGATAACATTAAAACTAACTCATGGAACCTTTCCGGCCAAAGGATTTTAACGATTATATCATGGCATTAAGGAAACAGAAGGCCCAGTGTTGATGATTCAACTTCTGATAAAGTTCTATGCTACTGCTAACGCTAATGCTAATGCTAACGCAAATGCTAATGCTAATGCTAACATTAAAACTAACTCATGGAGCCTTTCCGGCCAAAGGATTTTAACGATTATATCATGGCATTAAGGAAACAGAAGGCCCAGTGTTGATGATTCAACTTCTGATAAAGTTCTATGCTAATGCTAATGCTAATGCTAACGCTAACGCTAATGCTAATGCTAACGCAAATGCTAATGCTAATGATAACATTAAAACTAACTCATGGAACCTTTCCGGCCAAAGGATTTTAACGATTATATCATGGCATTAAGGAAACAGAAGGCCCAGTGTTGATGATTCAACTTCTGATAAAGTTCTATGCTACTGCTAACGCTAATGCTAATGCTAACGCAAATGCTAATGCTAATGCTAACATTAAAACTAACTCATGGAGCCTTTCCGGCCAAAGGATTTTAACGATTATATCATGGCATTGAGGAAACAGAAGGCCCAGTGTTGATGATTCAACTTCTGATAAAGTTCTATGCTAATGCTAATGCTAATGCTGACGTTAATGCTAATGCTAACGCAAATGCTAATGCCAACATTAAAACTAACTCATGGAGCCTTTCCGGCCAAAGGATTTTAACGATTATATCATGTCATGAAGGAAACAGAAGGCCCAGTGTTGATGATTCAACTTCTGATAAAGTTCTATGCTAATGCTAACGCTAATGCTAACGTTAATGCTAATGCTAACGCAAATGCTAATGCTAATGATAACATTAAAACTAACTCATGGAACCTTTCCGGCCAAAGGATTTTAACGATTATATCATGGCATTAAGGAAACAGAAGGCCCAGTGTTGATGATTCAACTTCTGATAAAGTTCTATGCTAATGCTAACGTTAATGCTAATGCTAACGCAAATGCTAACGCAAATGCTAATGCTAATGCTAACATTAAAACTAACTCATGGAGCCTTTCTGGCCAAAGGATTTTAACGATTATATCATGTCATGAAGGAAACAGAAGGCCCAGTGTTGATGATTCAACTTCTGATAAAGTTCTATGCTAATGCTAACGCTAATGCTAACGTTAATACTAATGCTAACGCAAATGCTAATGCTAATGCTAACATTAAAACTAACTCATGGAGCCTTTCCGGCCAAAGGATTTTAACGATTATATCATGGCATTAACGAAACAGAAGGCCCAGTGTTAATGATTCAACTTATGATAAAGTTCTATGCTAATGCTAATGCTAACGTTAACGCTAACGCTAATGCTAATGATAACATTAAAACTAACTCATGGAACCTTTCCGGCCAAAGGATTTTAACGATTATATCATGGCATTAAGGAAACAGAAGGCCCAGTGTTGATGATTCAACTTCTGATAAAGTTCTATGCTACTGCTAACGCTAATGCTAATGCTAACGCAAATGCTAATGCTAATGCTAACATTAAAACTAACTCATGGAGCCTTTCCGGCCAAAGGATTTTAACGATTATATCATGGCATTAAGGAAACAGAAGGCCCAGTGTTGATGATTCAACTTCTGATAAAGTTCTATGCTAATGCTAATGCTAACGTTAATGCTAATGCTAACGCAAATGCTAATGCCAACATTAAAACTAACTCATGGAGCCTTTCCGGCCAAAGGATTTTAACGATTATATCATGTCATGAAGGAAACAGAAGGCCCAGTGTTGATGATTCAACTTCTGATAAAGTTCTATGCTAATGCTAACGCTAATGCTAACGTTAATGCTAATGCTAACGCAAATGCTAATGCTAATGATAACATTAAAACTAACTCATGGAACCTTTCCGGCCAAAGGATTTTAACGATTATATCATGGCATTAAGGAAACAGAAGGCCCAGTGTTGATGATTCAACTTCTGATAAAGTTCTATGCTAATGCTAACGTTAATGCTAATGCTAACGCAAATGCTAATGCTAATGCTAACATTAAAACTAACTCATGGAGCCTTTCCGGCCAAAGGATTTTAACGATTATATCATGGCATTAAGGAAACAGAAGGCCCAGTGTTGATGATTCAACTTATGATAAAGTTCTAATGTTCAGTGCACATATACATCGAAATAATGATTCAAATCCAATCATTCACCTGACACAGGTAGATCATCACGTCTGTTCTGTCTCCTCCTCCTCGTCATCATGAAGACGTTCCTGCTCGTCGTGGCGTTGCTCGGCGGCGTCCTCGCCGTCTCACCTAATGCTAATGCTAACGTTAATTCTAATGCTAACGCAAATGCTAATGCCAACATTAAAACTAACTCATGGAGCCTTTCCGGCCAAAGGATTTTAACGATTATATCATGTCATGAAGGAAACAGAAGGCCCAGTGTTGATGATTCAACTTCTGATAAAGTTCTATGCTAATGCTAACGTTAATGCTAATGCTAACGCAAATGCTAATGCTAATGCTAACATTAAAACTAACTCATGGAGCCTTTCCGGCCAAAGGATTTTAACGATTATATCATGGCATTAAGGAAACAGAAGGCCCAGTGTTGATGATTCAACTTATGATAAAGTTCTAATGTTCAGTGCACATATACATCGAAATAATGATTCAAATCCAATCATTCACCTGACACAGGTAGATCATCACGTCTGTTCTGTCTCCTCCTCCTCGTCATCATGAAGACGTTCCTGCTCGTCGTGGCGTTGCTCGGCGGCGTCCTCGCCGTCTCACCTAATGCTAATGCTAACGTTAATTCTAATGCTAACGCAAATGCTAATGCCAACATTAAAACTAACTCATGGAGCCTTTCCGGCCAAAGGATTTTAACGATTATATCATGTCATGAAGGAAACAGAAGGCCCAGTGTTGATGATTCAACTTCTGATAAAGTTCTATGCTAATGCTAATGCTAATGCTAAAGCAAATGCTAATGCTAATGCTAACATTAAAACTAACTCATGGAGCCTTTCCGGCCAAAGGATTTTAATGATTATATCATGGCATTAAGGAAACAGAAGGCCCAGTGTTGATGATTCAACTTATGATAAAGTTCTATGCTAATGCTAACGCTAATGCTAACGTTAATGCTAATGCTAACGCAAATGCTAATGCTAATGCTAACATTAAAACTAACTCATGGAGCCTTTCCGGCCAAAGGATTTTAATGATTATATCATGGCATTAAGGAAACAGAAGGCCCAGTGTTGATGATTCAACTTCTGATAAAGTTCTATGCTACTGCTAACGCTAATGCTAATGCTAACGCAAATGCTAATGCTAATGCTAATGCTAACATTAAAACTAACTCATGGAGCCTTTCCGGCCAAAGGATTTTAACGATTATATCATGTCATGAAGGAAACAGAAGGCCCAGTGTTGATGATTCAACTTCTGATAAAGTTCTGTGCTAATGCTAACGCTAATGCTAACGTTAATGCTAATGCTAATGCTAACGCAAATGCTAATGCTAATGCTAACATTAAAACTAACTCATGGAGCCTTACCGGCCAAAGGATTTTAATGATTATATCATGGCATTAAGGAAACAGAAGGCCCAGTGTTGATGATTCAACTTCTGATGAAGTTCTATGCTAATGCTAACGCTAATGCTAACGTTAATGCTAATGCTAACGCAAATGCTAATGCTAATGATAACATTAAAACTAACTCATGGAACCTTTCCGGCCAAAGGATTTTAACGATTATATCATGGCATTAAGGAAACAGAAGGCCCAGTGTTGATGATTCAACTTCTGATAAAGTTCTATGCTACTGCTAACGCTAATGCTAATGCTAACGCAAATGCTAATGCTAATGCTAACATTAAAACTAACTCATGGAGCCTTTCCGGCCAAAGGATTTTAACGATTATATCATGGCATTAAGGAAACAGAAGGCCCAGTGTTGATGATTCAACTTCTGATAAAGTTCTATGCTAATGCTAATGCTAATGCTAACGCTAACGCTAACGCTAATGCTAATGCTAACGCAAATGCTAATGCTAATGATAACATTAAAACTAACTCATGGAACCTTTCCGGCCAAAGGATTTTAACGATTATATCATGGCATTAAGGAAACAGAAGGCCCAGTGTTGATGATTCAACTTCTGATAAAGTTCTATGCTACTGCTAACGCTAATGCTAATGCTAACGCAAATGCTAATGCTAATGCTAACATTAAAACTAACTCATGGAGCCTTTCCGGCCAAAGGATTTTAACGATTATATCATGGCATTGAGGAAACAGAAGGCCCAGTGTTGATGATTCAACTTCTGATAAAGTTCTATGCTAATGCTAATGCTAATGCTGACGTTAATGCTAATGCTAACGCAAATGCTAATGCCAACATTAAAACTAACTCATGGAGCCTTTCCGGCCAAAGGATTTTAACGATTATATCATGTCATGAAGGAAACAGAAGGCCCAGTGTTGATGATTCAACTTCTGATAAAGTTCTGTGCTAATGCTAACGCTAATGCTAACGTTAATGCTAATGCTAACGCAAATGCTAATGCTAATGCTAACATTAAAACTAACTCATGGAACCTTTCCGGCCAAAGGATTTTAATGATTATATCATGGCATTAAGGAAACAGAAGGCCCATTGTTGATGATTCAACTTCTGATAAAGTTCTATGCTAATGCTAATGCTAACGTTAATGCTAATGCTAACGCAAATGCTAATGCCAACATTAAAACTAACTCATGGAGCCTTTCCGGCCAAAGGATTTTAACGATTATATCATGGCATTAAGGAAACAGAAGGCCCAGTGTTGATGATTCAACTTCTGATAAAGTTCTATGCTACTGCTAACGCTAATGCTAATGCTAACGCAAATGCTAATGCTAATGCTAACATTAAAACTAACTCATGGAGCCTTTCCGGCCAAAGGATTTTAACGATTATATCATGGCATTAAGGAAACAGAAGGCCCAGTGTTGATGATTCAACTTCTGATAAAGTTCTATGCTACTGCTAATGCTAATGCTAATGCTAACGCAAATGCTAATGCTAATGCTAACATTAAAACTAACTCATGGAGCCTTTCCGGCCAAAGGATTTTAACGATTATATCATGGCATTGAGGAAACAGAAGGCCCAGTGTTGATGATTCAACTTCTGATAAAGTTCTATGCTACTGCTAACGCTAATGCTAATGCTAACGCAAATGCTAATGCTAATGCTAACATTAAAACTAACTCATGGAGCCTTTCCGGCCAAAGGATTTTAACGATTATATCATGGCATTGAGGAAACAGAAGGCCCAGTGTTGATGATTCAACTTCTGATAAAGTTCTATGCTAATGCTAATGCTAATGCTAACGCTAACGCTAATGCTAATGCTAACGCAAATGCTAATGCTAATGATAACATTAAAACTAACTCATGGAACCTTTCCGGCCAAAGGATTTTAACGATTATATCATGGCATTAAGGAAACAGAAGGCCCAGTGTTGATGATTCAACTTCTGATAAAGTTCTATGCTACTGCTAACGCTAATGCTAATGCTAACGCAAATGCTAATGCTAATGCTAACATTAAAACTAACTCATGGAGCCTTTCCGGCCAAAGGATTTTAACGATTATATCATGGCATTGAGGAAACAGAAGGCCCAGTGTTGATGATTCAACTTCTGATAAAGTTCTATGCTAATGCTAATGCTAATGCTAATGCTAACGCTAACGCTAATGCTAATGCTAACGCAAATGCTAATGCTAATGATAACATTAAAACTAACTCATGGAGCCTTTCCGGCCAAAGGATTTTAACGATTATATCATGGCATTAAGGAAACAGAAGGCCCATTGTTGATGATTCAACTTCTGATAAAGTTCTATGCTAATGCTAATGCTAACGTTAATGCTAATGCTAACGCAAATGCTAATGCCAACATTAAAACTAACTCATGGAGCCTTTCCGGCCAAAGGATTTTAACGATTATATCATGGCATTAAGGAAACAGAAGGCCCAGTGTTGATGATTCAACTTCTGATAAAGTTCTATGCTACTGCTAACGCTAATGCTAATGCTAACGCAAATGCTAATGCTAATGCTAACATTAAAACTAACTCATGGAGCCTTTCCGGCCAAAGGATTTTAACGATTATATCATGGCATTAAGGAAACAGAAGGCCCAGTGTTGATGATTCAACTTCTGATAAAGTTCTATGCTACTGCTAATGCTAATGCTAATGCTAACGCAAATGCTAATGCTAATGCTAACATTAAAACTAACTCATGGAGCCTTTCCGGCCAAAGGATTTTAACGATTATATCATGGCATTGAGGAAACAGAAGGCCCAGTGTTGATGATTCAACTTCTGATAAAGTTCTATGCTACTGCTAACGCTAATGCTAATGCTAACGCAAATGCTAATGCTAATGCTAACATTAAAACTAACTCATGGAGCCTTTCCGGCCAAAGGATTTTAACGATTATATCATGGCATTGAGGAAACAGAAGGCCCAGTGTTGATGATTCAACTTCTGATAAAGTTCTATGCTAATGCTAATGCTAATGCTAACGCTAACGCTAATGCTAATGCTAACGCAAATGCTAATGCTAATGATAACATTAAAACTAACTCATGGAACCTTTCCGGCCAAAGGATTTTAACGATTATATCATGGCATTAAGGAAACAGAAGGCCCAGTGTTGATGATTCAACTTCTGATAAAGTTCTATGCTACTGCTAACGCTAATGCTAATGCTAACGCAAATGCTAATGCTAATGCTAACATTAAAACTAACTCATGGAGCCTTTCCGGCCAAAGGATTTTAACGATTATATCATGGCATTGAGGAAACAGAAGGCCCAGTGTTGATGATTCAACTTCTGATAAAGTTCTATGCTAATGCTAATGCTAATGCTAATGCTAACGCTAACGCTAATGCTAATGCTAACGCAAATGCTAATGCTAATGATAACATTAAAACTAACTCATGGAACCTTTCCGGCCAAAGGATTTTAACGATTATATCATGGCATTAAGGAAACAGAAGGCCCAGTGTTGATGATTCAACTTCTGATAAAGTTCTATGCTACTGCTAACGCTAATGCTAATGCTAACGCAAATGCTAATGCTAATGCTAACATTAAAACTAACTCATGGAGCCTTTCCGGCCAAAGGATTTTAACGATTATATCATGGCATTAAGGAAACAGAAGGCCCAGTGTTGATGATTCAACTTCTGATAAAGTTCTATGCTACTGCTAACGCTAATGCTAATGCTAACGCAAATGCTAACGCAAATGCTAATGCTAATGCTAACATTAAAACTAACTCATGGAACCTTTCCGGCCAAAGGATTTTAATGATTATATCATGGCATTAAGGAAACAGAAGGCCCATTGTTGATGATTCAACTTCTGATAAAGTTCTATGCTAATGCTAATGCTAACGTTAATGCTAATGCTAACGCAAATGCTAATGCCAACATTAAAACTAACTCATGGAGCCTTTCCGGCCAAAGGATTTTAACGATTATATCATGTCATGAAGGAAACAGAAGGCCCAGTGTTGATGATTCAACTTCTGATAAAGTTCTATGCTAATGCTAACGCTAATGCTAACGTTAATGCTAATGCTAACGCAAATGCTAATGCTAATGATAACATTAAAACTAACTCATGGAACCTTTCCGGCCAAAGGATTTTAACGATTATATCATGGCATTAAGGAAACAGAAGGCCCAGTGTTGATGATTCAACTTCTGATAAAGTTCTATGCTACTGCTAACGCTAATGCTAATGCTAACGCAAATGCTAATGCTAATGCTAACATTAAAACTAACTCATGGAGCCTTTCCGGCCAAAGGATTTTAACGATTATATCATGGCATAGAGGAAACAGAAGGCCCAGTGTTGATGATTCAACTTCTGATAAAGTTCTATGCTAATGCTAATGCTAATGCTGACGTTAATGCTAATGCTAACGCAAATGCTAATGCCAACATTAAAACTAACTCATGGAGCCTTTCCGGCCAAAGGATTTTAACGATTATATCATGTCATGAAGGAAACAGAAGGCCCAGTGTTGATGATTCAACTTCTGATAAAGTTCTGTGCTAATGCTAACGCTAATGCTAACGTTAATGCTAATGCTAACGCAAATGCTAATGCTAATGCTAACATTAAAACTAACTCATGGAACCTTTCCGGCCAAAGGATTTTAATGATTATATCATGGCATTAAGGAAACAGAAGGCCCATTGTTGATGATTCAACTTCTGATAAAGTTCTATGCTAATGCTAATGCTAATGCTAACGCTAACGCTAATGCTAATGCTAACGCAAATGCTAATGCTAATGATAACATTAAAACTAACTCATGGAACCTTTCCGGCCAAAGGATTTTAACGATTATATCATGGCATTAAGGAAACAGAAGGCCCAGTGTTGATGATTCAACTTCTGATAAAGTTCTATGCTACTGCTAACGCTAATGCTAATGCTAACGCAAATGCTAATGCTAATGCTAACATTAAAACTAACTCATGGAGCCTTTCCGGCCAAAGGATTTTAACAATTATATCATGGCATTGAGGAAACAGAAGGCCCAGTGTTGATGATTCAACTTCTGATAAAGTTCTATGCTACTGCTAACGCTAATGCTAATGCTAACGCAAATGCTAATGCTAATGCTAACATTAAAACTAACTCATGGAGCCTTTCCGGCCAAAGGATTTTAACGATTATATCATGGCATTGAGGAAACAGAAGGCCCAGTGTTGATGATTCAACTTCTGATAAAGTTCTATGCTAATGCTAATGCTAATGCTAACGCTAACGCTAATGCTAATGCTAACGCAAATGCTAATGCTAATGATAACATTAAAACTAACTCATGGAACCTTTCCAGCCAAAGGATTTTAACGATTATATCATGGCATTAAGGAAACAGAAGGCCCAGTGTTGATGATTCAACTTCTGATAAAGTTCTATGCTACTGCTAACGCTAATGCTAATGCTAACGCAAATGCTAATGCTAATGCTAACATTAAAACTAACTCATGGAGCCTTTCCGGCCAAAGGATTTTAACGATTATATCATGGCATTGAGGAAACAGAAGGCCCAGTGTTGATGATTCAACTTCTGATAAAGTTCTATGCTAATGCTAATGCTAATGCTAATGCTAACGCTAACGCTAATGCTAATGCTAACGCAAATGCTAATGCTAATGATAACATTAAAACTAACTCATGGAACCTTTCCGGCCAAAGGATTTTAACGATTATATCATGGCATTAAGGAAACAGAAGGCCCAGTGTTGATGATTCAACTTCTGATAAAGTTCTATGCTACTGCTAACGCTAATGCTAATGCTAACGCAAATGCTAACGCAAATGCTAATGCTAATGCTAACATTAAAACTAACTCATGGAACCTTTCCGGCCAAAGGATTTTAATGATTATATCATGGCATTAAGGAAACAGAAGGCCCATTGTTGATGATTCAACTTCTGATAAAGTTCTATGCTAATGCTAATGCTAACGTTAATGCTAATGCTAACGCAAATGCTAATGCCAACATTAAAACTAACTCATGGAGCCTTTCCGGCCAAAGGATTTTAACGATTATATCATGTCATGAAGGAAACAGAAGGCCCAGTGTTGATGATTCAACTTCTGATAAAGTTCTATGCTAATGCTAACGCTAATGCTAACGTTAATGCTAATGCTAACGCAAATGCTAATGCTAATGATAACATTAAAACTAACTCATGGAACCTTTCCGGCCAAAGGATTTTAACGATTATATCATGGCATTAAGGAAACAGAAGGCCCAGTGTTGATGATTCAACTTCTGATAAAGTTCTATGCTACTGCTAACGCTAATGCTAATGCTAACGCAAATGCTAATGCTAATGCTAACATTAAAACTAACTCATGGAGCCTTTCCGGCCAAAGGATTTTAACGATTATATCATGGCATTGAGGAAACAGAAGGCCCAGTGTTGATGATTCAACTTCTGATAAAGTTCTATGCTAATGCTAATGCTAATGCTGACGTTAATGCTAATGCTAACGCAAATGCTAATGCCAACATTAAAACTAACTCATGGAGCCTTTCCGGCCAAAGGATTTTAACGATTATATCATGTCATGAAGGAAACAGAAGGCCCAGTGTTGATGATTCAACTTCTGATAAAGTTCTGTGCTAATGCTAACGCTAATGCTAACGTTAATGCTAATGCTAACGCAAATGCTAATGCTAATGCTAACATTAAAACTAACTCATGGAACCTTTCCGGCCAAAGGATTTTAATGATTATATCATGGCATTAAGGAAACAGAAGGCCCATTGTTGATGATTCAACTTCTGATAAAGTTCTATGCTAATGCTAATGCTAATGCTAACGCTAACGCTAATGCTAATGCTAACGCAAATGCTAATGCTAATGCTAACATTAAAACTAACTCATGGAGCCTTTCCGGCCAAAGGATTTTAACGATTATATCATGGCATTGAGGAAACAGAAGGCCCAGTGTTGATGATTCAACTTCTGATAAAGTTCTATGCTACTGCTAACGCTAATGCTAATGCTAACGCAAATGCTAATGCTAACATTAAAACTAACTCATGGAGCCTTTCCGGCCAAAGGATTTTAACGATTATATCATGGCATTGAGGAAACAGAAGGCCCAGTGTTGATGATTCAACTTCTGATAAAGTTCTATGCTAATGCTAATGCTAATGCTAACGCTAACGCTAATGCTAATGCTAACGCAAATGCTAATGCTAATGATAACATTAAAACTAACTCATGGAACCTTTCCGGCCAAAGGATTTTAACGATTATATCATGGCATTAAGGAAACAGAAGGCCCAGTGTTGATGATTCAACTTCTGATAAAGTTCTATGCTACTGCTAACGCTAATGCTAATGCTAACGCAAATGCTAATGCTAATGCTAACATTAAAACTAACTCATGGAGCCTTTCCGGCCAAAGGATTTTAACGATTATATCATGGCATTGAGGAAACAGAAGGCCCAGTGTTGATGATTCAACTTCTGATAAAGTTCTATGCTAATGCTAATGCTAATGCTAATGCTAACGCTAATGCTAATGCTAACGCAAATGCTAATGCTAATGATAACATTAAAACTAACTCATGGAACCTTTCCGGCCAAAGGATTTTAACGATTATATCATGGCATTAAGGAAACAGAAGGCCCAGTGTTGATGATTCAACTTCTGATAAAGTTCTATGCTACTGCTAACGCTAATGCTAATGCTAACGCAAATGCTAATGCTAATGCTAACATTAAAACTAACTCATGGAGCCTTTCCGGCCAAAGGATTTTAACGATTATATCATGGCATTAAGGAAACAGAAGGCCCAGTGTTGATGATTCAACTTCTGATAAAGTTCTATGCTACTGCTAACGCTAATGCTAATGCTAACGCAAATGCTAACGCAAATGCTAATGCTAATGCTAACATTAAAACTAACTCATGGAACCTTTCCGGCCAAAGGATTTTAATGATTATATCATGGCATTAAGGAAACAGAAGGCCCATTGTTGATGATTCAACTTCTGATAAAGTTCTATGCTAATGCTAATGCTAACGTTAATGCTAATGCTAACGCAAATGCTAATGCCAACATTAAAACTAACTCATGGAGCCTTTCCGGCCAAAGGATTTTAACGATTATATCATGGCATTAAGGAAACAGAAGGCCCAGTGTTGATGATTCAACTTCTGATAAAGTTCTATGCTACTGCTAACGCTAATGCTAATGCTAACGCAAATGCTAATGCTAATGCTAACATTAAAACTAACTCATGGAGCCTTTCCGGCCAAAGGATTTTAACGATTATATCATGGCATTAAGGAAACAGAAGGCCCAGTGTTGATGATTCAACTTCTGATAAAGTTCTATGCTAATGCTAATGCTAACGCTAACGCTAATGCTAATGCTAACGCAAATGCTAATGCTAATGATAACATTAAAACTAACTCATGGAACCTTTCCGGCCAAAGGATTTTAACGATTATATCATGGCATTAAGGAAACAGAAGGCCCAGTGTTGATGATTCAACTTCTGATAAAGTTCTATGCTAATGCTAACGCTAATGCTAACGTTAATGCTAATGCTAACGCAAATGCTAATGCTAATGCTAACATTAAAACTAACTCATGGAGCCTTTCCGGCCAAAGGATTTTAACGATTATATCATGGCATTAAGGAAACAGAAGGCCCAGTGTTGATGATTCAACTTCTGATAAAGTTCTATGCTAATGCTAATGCTAATGCTAATGCTAACGCTAACGCAAATGCTAATGCTAATGCTAACATTAAAACTAACTCATGGAGCCTTTCCGGCCAAAGGATTTTAACGATTATATCATGGCATTAAGGAAACAGAAGGCCCAGTGTTGATGATTCAACTTATGATAAAGTTCTAATGTTCAGTGCACATATACATCGAAATAATGATTCAAATCCAATCATTCACCTGACACAGGTAGATCATCACGTCTGTTCTGTCTCCTCCTCCTCATCATCATGAAGACGTTCCTGCTCGTCGTGGCGTTGCTCGGCGGCGTCCTCGCCGTCTCAGCTAATGCTAATGCTAACGTTAATTCTAATGCTAACGCAAATGCTAATGCCAACATTAAAACTAACTCATGGAGCCTTTCCGGCCAAAGGATTTTAACGATTATATCATGTCATGAAGGAAACAGAAGGCCCAGTGTTGATGATTCAACTTCTGATAAAGTTCTATGCTAATGCTAATGCTAACGTTAATACTAATGCTAACGCAAATGCTAATGCTAACATTAAAACTAACTCATGGAGCCTTTCCGGCCAAAGGATTTTAACGATTATATCATGGCATTAACGAAACAGAAGGCCCAGTGTTAATGATTCAACTTATGATAAAGTTCTATGCTAATGCTAACGCTAATGCTAACGTTAATGCTAATGCTAACGCAAATGCTAATGCTAATGATAACATTAAAACTAACTCATGGAACCTTTCCGGCCAAAGGATTTTAACGATTATATCATGGCATTAAGGAAACAGAAGGCCCAGTGTTAATGATTCAACTTATGATGAAGTTCTATGCTAATGCTAACGCTAATGCTAACGTTAATGCTAATGCTAACGCAAATGCTAATGCTAATGATAACATTAAAACTAACTCATGGAACCTTTCCGACCAAAGGATTTTAACGATTATATCATGGCATTAAGGAAACAGAAGGCCCAGTGTTGATGATTCAACTTCTGATAAAGTTCTATGCTACTGCTAACGCTAATGCTAATGCTAACGCAAATGCTAATGCTAATGCTAACATTAAAACTAACTCATGGAGCCTTTCCGGCAAAAGGATTTTAACGATTATATCATGGCATTAAGGAAACAGGAGGCCCAGTGTTGATGATTCAACTTATGATAAAGTTCTATGCTAATGCTAACGCTAATGCTAACGTTAATGCTAATGCTAACGCAAATGCTAATGCTAATGCTAACATTAAAACTAACTCATGGAGCCTTTCCGGCCAAAGGATTTTAACGATTATATCATGGCATTAAGGAAACAGAAGGCCCAGTGTTGATGATTCAACTTCTGATGAAGTTCTATGCTACTGCTAACGCTAATGCTAATGCTAACGCAAATGCTAATGCTAATGCTAACATTAAAACTAACTCATGGAGCCTTTCCGGCCAAAGGATTTTAACGATTATATCATGGCTTTGAGGAAACACAAGGCCCAGTGTTGATGATTCAACTTCTAATAAAGTTCTATGCTACTGCTAACGCTAATGCTAATGCTAACGCAAATGCTAATGCTAATGCTAACATTAAAACTAACTCATGGAGCCTTTCCGGCCAAAGGATTTTAACGATTATATCATGGCTTTGAGGAAACACAAGGCCCAGTGTTGATGATTCAACTTCTAATAAAGTTCTATGCTAATGCTAATGCTAACGTTAATTCTAATGCTAACGCAAATGCTAATCCCAACATTAAAACTAACTCATGGAGCCTTTCCGGCCAAAGGATTTTAACGATTATATCATGGCATTAAGGAAACAGGAGGCCCAGTGTTGATGATTCAACTTCTGATAAAGTTCTATGCTAATGCTAACGCTAATGCTAACGTTAATGCTAATGCTAACGCAAATGCTAATGCTAATGCTAACATTAAAACTAACTCATGGAGCCTTTCCGGCCAAAGGATTTTAACGATTATATCATGGCATTAAGGAAACAGAAGGCCCAGTGTTGATGATTCAACTTATGATAAAGTTCTAATGTTCAGTGCACATATACATCGAAATAATGATTCAAATCCAATCATTCACCTGACACAGGTAGATCATCACGTCTGTTCTGTCTCCTCCTCCTCGTCATCATGAAGACGTTCCTGCTCGTCGTGGCGTTGCTCGGCGGCGTCCTCGCCGTCTCACCTAATGCTAATGCTAACGTTAATTCTAATGCTAACGCAAATGCTAATGCCAACATTAAAACTAACTCATGGAGCCTTTCCGGCCAAAGGATTTTAACGATTATATCATGTCATGAAGGAAACAGAAGGCCCAGTGTTGATGATTCAACTTCTGATAAAGTTCTATGCTAATGCTAATGCTAACGTTAATACTAATGCTAACGCAAATGCTAATGCTAACATTAAAACTAACTCATGGAGCCTTTCCGGCCAAAGGATTTTAACGATTATATCATGGCATTAACGAAACAGAAGGCCCAGTGTTAATGATTGAACTTATGATAAAGTTCTATGCTAATGCTAACGCAAATGCTAACTTTAATGCTAATGCTAACGCAAATGCTAATGCTAATGATAACATTAAAACTAACTCATGGAGCCTTTCCGGCCAAAGGGTTTTAACGATTATATCATGGCATTAAGGAAACAGGAGGCCCAGTGTTAATGATTCAACTTATGATAAAGTTCTATGCTAATGCTAACGCTAATGCTAACGTTAATGCTAATGCTAACGCAAATGCTAATGCTAACATTAAAACTAACTCATGGAGCCTTTCTGGCCAAAGGATTTTAACGATTATATCATGGCATTAAGGAAACAGAAGGCCCAGTGTTAATGATTCAACTTATGATAAAGTTCTATGCTAATGCTAACGCTAATGCTAACGTTAATGCTAATGCTAACGCAAATGCTAATGCTAATGATAACATTAAAACTAACTCATGGAGCCTTTCCGGCCAAAGGATTTTAACGATTATATCATGGCATTAAGGAAACAGGAGGCCCAGTGTTGATGATTCAACTTATGATAAAGTTCTATGCTAATGCTAATGCTAATGCTAACGTTAATGCTAATGCTAACGCAAATGCTAATGCTAATGCTAACATTAAAACTAACTCATGGAGCCTTTCCGGCCAAAGGATTTTAACGATTATATCATGGCATTAAGGAAACAGAAGGCCCAGTGTTGATGATTCAACTTCTGATAAAGTTCTATGCTACTGCTAACGCTAATGCTAATGCTAACGCAAATGCTAACGCAAATGCTAATGCCAACATTAAAACTAACTCATGGAGCCTTTCCGGCCAAAGGATTTTAACGATTATATCATGGCATTAAGGAAACAGGAGGCCCAGTGTTGATGATTCAACTTATGATAAAGTTCTATGCTAATGCTAACGCTAATGCTAACGTTAATGCTAATGCTAACGCAAATGCTAATGCTAATGCTAACATTAAAACTAACTCATGGAACCTTTCCGGCCAAAGGATTTTAACGATTATATCATGGCATTAAGGAAACAGAAGGCCCAGTGTTGATGATTCAACTTCTGATAAAGTTCTATGCTACTGCTAACGCTAATGCTAATGCTAACGCAAATGCTAATGCTAATGCTAATGCTAACATTAAAACTAACTCATGGAGCCTTTCCGGCCAAAGGATTTTAACGATTATATCATGGCATTGAGGAAACACAAGGCCCAGTGTTGATGATTCAACTTCTGATAAAGTTCTATGCTAATGCTAATGCTAACGTTAATGCTAATGCTAACGCAAATGCTAATGCTAACATTAAAACTAACTCATGGAGCCTTTCCGGCCAAAGGATTTTAACGATTATATCATGGCATTGAGGAAACAGAAGGCCCAGTGTTGATGATTCAACTTCTGATAAAGTTCTATGCTAATGCTAACGCTAATGCTAATGCTAATGCTAACGCAAATGCTAATGCTAATGCTAACATTAAAACTAACTCATGGAGCCTTTCCGGCCAAAGGATCTTAACGATTATATCATGGCATTAAGGAAACAGAAGGCCCAGTGTTGATGATTCAACTTCTGATAAAGTTCTATGCTAATGCTAACGCTAATGCTAATGCTAACCCAAATGCTAACTTTAATGCTAATGCTAACGCAAATGCTAATGCTAATGATAACATTAAAACTAACTCATGGAACCTTTCCGGCCAAAGGATTTTAACGATTATATCATGGCATTAAGGAAACAGAAGGCCCAGTGTTAATGATTCAACTTATGATAAAGTTCTATGCTAATGCTAACGCTAATGCTAACTTTAATGCTAATGCTAACGCAAATGCTAATGCTAATGATAACATTAAAACTAACTCATGGAACGTTTCCGGCCAAAGGATCTTAACGATTATATCATGGCATTAAGGAAACAGAAGGCCCAGTGTTGATGATTCAACTTCTGATAAAGTTCTATGCTAATGCTAATTCTAATGCTAACGCAAATGCTAATGCCAACATTAAAACTAACTCATGGAGCCTTTCCGGCCAAAGGATTTTAACGATTATATCATGGCATTGAGGAAACAGGAGGCCCAGTGTTGATGATTCAACTTCTGATAAAGTTCTATGCTAATGCTAACGCTAATGCTAACGTTAATGCTAATGCTAACGCAAATGCTAATGCTAATGCTAACATTAAAACTAACTCATGGAACCTTTCCGGCCAAAGGATTTTAACGATTATATCATGGCATTAAGGAAACAGAAGGCCCAGTGTTGATGATTCAACTTCTGATAAAGTTCTATGCTACTGCTAACGCTAATGCTAATGCTAACGCAAATGCTAATGCTAATGCTAATGCTAATGCTAACATTAAAACTAACTCATGGAGCCTTTCCGGCCAAAGGATTTTAACGATTATATCATGGCATTGAGGAAACAGAAGGCCCAGTGTTGATGATTCAACTTCTGATAAAGTTCTATGCTAATGCTAACGCTAATGCTAATGCTAACGCAAATGCTAATGCTAATGCTAACATTAAAACTAACTCATGGAGCCTTTCCGGCCAAAGGATCTTAACGATTATATCATGGCATTAAGGAAACAGAAGGCCCAGTGTTGATGATTCAACTTATGATAAAGTTCTATGCTAATGCTAACGCTAATGCTAACGTTAATGCTAATGCTAACGCAAATGCTAATGCTAATGCTAACATTAAAACTAACTCATGGAGCCTTTCCGGCCAAAGGATTTTAACGATTATATCATGGCATTAAGGAAACAGAAGGCCCAGTGTTGATGATTCAACTTCTGATGAAGTTCTATGCTACTGCTAACGCTAATGCTAATGCTAACGCAAATGCTAATGCTAATGCTAACATTAAAACTAACTCATGGAGCCTTTCCGGCCAAAGGATTTTAACGATTATATCATGGCTTTGAGGAAACACAAGGCCCAGTGTTGATGATTCAACTTCTAATAAAGTTCTATGCTAATGCTAACGTTAATTCTAATGCTAACGCAAATGCTAATCCCAACATTAAAACTAACTCATGGAGCCTTTCCGGCCAAAGGATTTTAACGATTATATCATGGCATTAAGGAAACAGGAGGCCCAGTGTTGATGATTCAACTTCTGATAAAGTTCTATGCTAATGCTAACGCTAATGCTAACGTTAATGCTAATGCTAACGCAAATGCTAATGCTAATGCTAACATTAAAACTAACTCATGGAGCCTTTCCGGCCAAAGGATTTTAACGATTATATCATGGCATTAAGGAAACAGAAGGCCCAGTGTTGATGATTCAACTTATGATAAAGTTCTAATGTTCAGTGCACATATACATCGAAATAATGATTCAAATCCAATCATTCACCTGACACAGGTAGATCATCACGTCTGTTCTGTCTCCTCCTCCTCGTCATCATGAAGACGTTCCTGCTCGTCGTGGCGTTGCTCGGCGGCGTCCTCGCCGTCTCACCTAATGCTAATGCTAACGTTAATTCTAATGCTAACGCAAATGCTAATGCCAACATTAAAACTAACTCATGGAGCCTTTCCGGCCAAAGGATTTTAACGATTATATCATGTCATGAAGGAAACAGAAGGCCCAGTGTTGATGATTCAACTTCTGATAAAGTTCTATGCTAATGCTAATGCTAACGTTAATACTAATGCTAACGCAAATGCTAATGCTAACATTAAAACTAACTCATGGAGCCTTTCCGGCCAAAGGATTTTAACGATTATATCATGGCATTAACGAAACAGAAGGCCCAGTGTTAATGATTGAACTTATGATAAAGTTCTATGCTAATGCTAACGCAAATGCTAACTTTAATGCTAATGCTAACGCAAATGCTAATGCTAATGATAACATTAAAACTAACTCATGGAGCCTTTCCGGCCAAAGGGTTTTAACGATTATATCATGGCATTAAGGAAACAGGAGGCCCAGTGTTAATGATTCAACTTATGATAAAGTTCTATGCTAATGCTAACGCTAATGCTAACGTTAATGCTAATGCTAACGCAAATGCTAATGCTAACATTAAAACTAACTCATGGAGCCTTTCTGGCCAAAGGATTTTAACGATTATATCATGGCATTAAGGAAACAGAAGGCCCAGTGTTAATGATTCAACTTATGATAAAGTTCTATGCTAATGCTAACGCTAATGCTAACGTTAATGCTAATGCTAACGCAAATGCTAATGCTAATGATAACATTAAAACTAACTCATGGAGCCTTTCCGGCCAAAGGATTTTAACGATTATATCATGGCATTAAGGAAACAGGAGGCCCAGTGTTGATGATTCAACTTATGATAAAGTTCTATGCTAATGCTAATGCTAATGCTAACGTTAATGCTAATGCTAACGCAAATGCTAATGCTAATGCTAACATTAAAACTAACTCATGGAGCCTTTCCGGCCAAAGGATTTTAACGATTATATCATGGCATTAAGGAAACAGAAGGCCCAGTGTTGATGATTCAACTTCTGATAAAGTTCTATGCTACTGCTAACGCTAATGCTAATGCTAACGCAAATGCTAACGCAAATGCTAATGCCAACATTAAAACTAACTCATGGAGCCTTTCCGGCCAAAGGATTTTAACGATTATATCATGGCATTAAGGAAACAGGAGGCCCAGTGTTGATGATTCAACTTATGATAAAGTTCTATGCTAATGCTAACGCTAATGCTAACGTTAATGCTAATGCTAACGCAAATGCTAATGCTAATGCTAACATTAAAACTAACTCATGGAACCTTTCCGGCCAAAGGATTTTAACGATTATATCATGGCATTAAGGAAACAGAAGGCCCAGTGTTGATGATTCAACTTCTGATAAAGTTCTATGCTACTGCTAACGCTAATGCTAATGCTAACGCAAATGCTAATGCTAATGCTAATGCTAACATTAAAACTAACTCATGGAGCCTTTCCGGCCAAAGGATTTTAACGATTATATCATGGCATTGAGGAAACACAAGGCCCAGTGTTGATGATTCAACTTCTGATAAAGTTCTATGCTAATGCTAATGCTAACGTTAATGCTAATGCTAACGCAAATGCTAATGCTAACATTAAAACTAACTCATGGAGCCTTTCCGGCCAAAGGATTTTAACGATTATATCATGGCATTGAGGAAACAGAAGGCCCAGTGTTGATGATTCAACTTCTGATAAAGTTCTATGCTAATGCTAACGCTAATGCTAATGCTAATGCTAACGCAAATGCTAATGCTAATGCTAACATTAAAACTAACTCATGGAGCCTTTCCGGCCAAAGGATCTTAACGATTATATCATGGCATTAAGGAAACAGAAGGCCCAGTGTTGATGATTCAACTTCTGATAAAGTTCTATGCTAATGCTAACGCTAATGCTAATGCTAACGCAAATGCTAACTTTAATGCTAATGCTAACGCAAATGCTAATGCTAATGATAACATTAAAACTAACTCATGGAACCTTTCCGGCCAAAGGATTTTAACGATTATATCATGGCATTAAGGAAACAGAAGGCCCAGTGTTAATGATTCAACTTATGATAAAGTTCTATGCTAATGCTAACGCTAATGCTAACTTTAATGCTAATGCTAACGCAAATGCTAATGCTAATGATAACATTAAAACTAACTCATGGAACGTTTCCGGCCAAAGGATCTTAACGATTATATCATGGCATTAAGGAAACAGAAGGCCCAGTGTTGATGATTCAACTTCTGATAAAGTTCTATGCTAATGCTAATTCTAATGCTAACGCAAATGCTAATGCCAACATTAAAACTAACTCATGGAGCCTTTCCGGCCAAAGGATTTTAACGATTATATCATGGCATTGAGGAAACAGGAGGCCCAGTGTTGATGATTCAACTTCTGATAAAGTTCTATGCTAATGCTAACGCTAATGCTAACGTTAATGCTAATGCTAACGCAAATGCTAATGCTAATGCTAACATTAAAACTAACTCATGGAACCTTTCCGGCCAAAGGATTTTAACGATTATATCATGGCATTAAGGAAACAGAAGGCCCAGTGTTGATGATTCAACTTCTGATAAAGTTCTATGCTACTGCTAACGCTAATGCTAATGCTAACGCAAATGCTAATGCTAATGCTAATGCTAATGCTAACATTAAAACTAACTCATGGAGCCTTTCCGGCCAAAGGATTTTAACGATTATATCATGGCATTGAGGAAACAGAAGGCCCAGTGTTGATGATTCAACTTCTGATAAAGTTCTATGCTAATGCTAACGCTAATGCTAATGCTAACGCAAATGCTAATGCTAATGCTAACATTAAAACTAACTCATGGAGCCTTTCCGGCCAAAGGATCTTAACGATTATATCATGGCATTAAGGAAACAGAAGGCCCAGTGTTGATGATTCAACTTCTGATAAAGTTCTATGCTAATGCTAACGCTAATGCTAATGCTAACGCAAATGCTAACGCAAATGCTAATGCTAACGCAAATGCTAATGATAATGATAACATTAAAACTAACTCATGGAACCTTTCCGGCCAAAGGATTTTAACGATTATATCATGGCATTAAGGAAACAGAAGGCCCAGTGTTAATGATTCAACTTATGATGAAGTTCTATGCTAATGCTAACGCTAATGCTAACTTTAATGCTAATGCTAACGCAAATGCTAATGCTAATGATAACATTAAAACTAACTCATGGAACGTTTCCGGCCAAAGGATCTTAACGATTATATCATGGCATTAAGGAAACAGAAGGCCCAGTGTTGATGATTCAACTTCTGATAAAGTTCTATGCTAATGCTAATTCTAATGCTAACGCAAATGCTAATGCCAACATTAAAACTAACTCATGGAGCCTTTCCGGCCAAAGGATTTTAACGATTATATCATGGCATTGAGGAAACAGGAGGCCCAGTGTTGATGATTCAACTTCTGATAAAGTTCTATGCTAATGCTAACGCTAATGCTAACGTTAATGCTAATGCTAACGCAAATGCTAATGCTAATGCTAACATTAAAACTAACTCATGGAGCCTTTCCGGCCAAAGGATTTTAACGATTGTATCATGGCATTAAGGAAACAGAAGGCCCAGTGTTAATGATTCAACTTATGATAAAGTTCTATGCTAATGCTAACGCTAATGCTAACGTTAATGCTAATGCTAACGCAAATGCTAATGCTAATGCTAACATTAAAACTAACTCATGGAACCTTTCCGGCCAAAGGATTTTAACGATTATATCATGGCATTAAGGAAACAGAAGGCCCAGTGTTGATGATTCAACTTCTGATAAAGTTCTATGCTACTGCTAACGCTAATGCTAACGCTAATGCTAATGCTAACGCAAATGCTAATGCTAATGATAACATTAAAACTAACTCATGGAACCTTTCCGGCCAAAGGATTTTAACGATTATATCATGGCTTTAAGGAAACAGAAGGCCCAGTGTTGATGATTCAACTTCTGATAAAGTTCTATGCTAATGCTAATGCTAACGTTAATGCTAATGCTAACGCAAATGCTAATGCCAACATTAAAACTAACTCATGGAGCCTTTCCAGCCAAAGGATTTTAACGATTATATCATGGCATTAAGGAAACAGAAGGCCCAGTGTTGATGATTCAACTTCTGATAAAGTTCTATGCTAATGCTAATACTAACGTTAATGCTAATGCTAACGCAAATGCTAATGCTAATGCTAACATTAAAACTAACTCATGGAGCCTTTCCGGCCAAAGGATTTTAACGATTATATCATGGCATTAAGGAAACAGAAGGCCCAGTGTTGATGATTCAACTTCTGATGAAGTTCTATGCTACTGCTAACGCTAATGCTAATGCTAACGCAAATGCTAATGCTAATGCTAACATTAAAACTAACTCATGGAGCCTTTCCGGCCAAAGGATTTTAACGATTATATCATGGCTTTGAGGAAACACAAGGCCCAGTGTTGATGATTCAACTTCTGATAAAGTTCTATGCTAATGCTAATGCTAACGTTAATTCTAATGCTAACGCAAATGCTAATGCCAACATTAAAACTAACTCATGGAGCCTTTCCGGCCAAAGGATTTTAACGATTATATCATGGCATTAAGGAAACAGGAGGCCCAGTGTTGATGATTCAACTTCTGATAAAGTTCTATGCTAATGCTAACGCTAATGCTAACGTTAATGCTAATGCTAACGCAAATGCTAATGCTAATGATAACATTAAAACTAACTCATGGAACGTTTCCGGCCAAAGGATCTTAACGATTATATCATGGCATTAAGGAAACAGAAGGCCCAGTGTTGATGATTCAACTTCTGATAAAGTTCTATGCTAATGCTACTGCTAATGCTAACGCAAATGCTAATGCTCACATTAAAACTAACTCATGGAGCCTTTCCGGCCAAAGGATTTTAACGATTATATCATGGCATTAAGGAAACAGGAGGCCCAGTGTTGATGATTCAACTTCTGATAAAGTTCTATGCTAATGCTAACGCTAATGCTAACGTTAATGCTAATGCTAACGCAAATGCTAATGCTAATGATAACATTAAAACTAACTCATGGAACCTTTCCGGCCAAAGGATTTTAACGATTATATCATGGCATTAAGGAAACAGAAGGCCCAGTGTTGATGATTCAACTTCTGATAAAGTTCTATGCTACTGCTAACGCTAATGCTAATGCTAACGCAAATGCTAATGCTAATGCTAACATTAAAACTAACTCATGGAGCCTTTCCGGCCAAAGGATTTTAACGATTATATCATGGCATTAAGGAAACAGAAGGCCCAGTGTTGATGATTCAACTTATGATAAAGTTCTAATGTTCAGTGCACATATACATCGAAATAATGATTCAAATCCAATCATTCACCTGACACAGGTAGATCATCACGTCTGTTCTGTCTCCTCCTCCTCGTCATCATGAAGACGTTCCTGCTCGTCGTGGCGTTGCTCGGCGGCGTCCTCGCCGTCTCAGCTAATGCTAATGCTAACGTTAATTCTAATGCTAACGCAAATGCTAATGCCAACATTAAAACTAACTCATGGAGCCTTTCCGGCCAAAGGATTTTAACGATTATATCATGTCATGAAGGAAACAGAAGGCCCAGTGTTGATGATTCAACTTCTGATAAAGTTCTATGCTAATGCTAATGCTAACGTTAATACTAATGCTAACGCAAATGCTAATGCTAACATTAAAACTAACTCATGGAGCCTTTCCGGCCAAAGGATTTTAACGATTATATCATGGCATTAACGAAACAGAAGGCCCAGTGTTAATGATTGAACTTATGATAAAGTTCTATGCTAATGCTAACGCAAATGCTAACTTTAATGCTAATGCTAACGCAAATGCTAATGCTAATGATAACATTAAAACTAACTCATGGAGCCTTTCCGGCCAAAGGATTTTAACGATTATATCATGGCATTAAGGAAACAGGAGGCCCAGTGTTAATGATTCAACTTATGATAAAGTTCTATGCTAATGCTAACGCTAATGCTAACGTTAATGCTAATGCTAACGCAAATGCTAATGCTAACATTAAAACTAACTCATGGAGCCTTTCTGGCCAAAGGATTTTAACGATTATATCATGGCATTAAGGAAACAGAAGGCCCAGTGTTAATGATTCAACTTATGATAAAGTTCTATGCTAATGCTAACGCTAATGCTAACGTTAATGCTAATGCTAACGCAAATGCTAATGCTAATGATAACATTAAAACTAACTCATGGAACCTTTCCGGCCAAAGGATTTTAACGATTATATCATGGCATTAAGGAAACAGAAGGCCCAGTGTTAATGATTCAACTTATGATGAAGTTCTATGCTAATGCTAACGCTAATGCTAACGTTAATTTCTGATGATCAATTTCTGATAAAGTTCTATGCTAATGCTAATGCTAATGCTAACACAAATGCTAATGCCAACATTAAAACTAACTCATGGAGCCTTTCCGGCCAAAGGATTTTAACGATTATATCATGTCATGAAGGAAACAGAAGGCCCAGTGTTGATGATTCAACTTCTGATAAAGTTCTATGCTAATGCTAACGCTAATGCTAACGTTAATGCTAATGCTAACGCAAATGCTAATGCTAATGCTAACATTAAAACTAACTCATGGAGCCTTTCCGGCCAAAGGATTTTAACGATTATATCATGTCATGAAGGAAACAGAAGGCCCAGTGTTGATGATTCAACTTCTGATAAAGTTCTATGCTACTGCTAACGCTAATGCTAATGCTAACGCAAATGCTAATGCTAATGCTAATGCTAACATTAAAACTAACTCATGGAGCCTTTCCGGCCAAAGGATTTTAACGATTATATCATGGCATTAAGGAAACAGAAGGCCCAGTGTTGATGATTCAACTTCTGATAAAGTTCTATGCTAATGCTAATGCTAACGTTAATTCTAATGCTAACGCAAATGCTAATGCCAACATTAAAACTAACTCATGGAGCCTTTCCGGCCAAAGGATTTTAACGATTATATCATGGCATTGAGGAAACAGGAGGCCCAGTGTTGATGATTCAACTTCTGATAAAGTTCTATGCTAATGCTAACGCTAATGCTAACGTTAATGCTAATGCTAACGCAAATGCTAATGCTAATGCTAACATTAAAACTAACTCATGGAGCCTTTCCGGCCAAAGGATTTTAACGATTATATCATGGCATTAAGGAAACAGAAGGCCCAGTGTTGATGATTCAACTTCTGATAAAGTTCTATGCTACTGCTAACGCTAATGCTAATGCTAACGCAAATGCTAACGCAAATGCTAATGCCAACATTAAAACTAACTCATGGAGCCTTTCCGGCCAAAGGATTTTAACGATTATATCATGGCATTGAGGAAACAGGAGGCCCAGTGTTGATGATTCAACTTCTGATAAAGTTCTATGCTACTGCTAACGCTAATGCTAATGCTAACGCAAATGCTAACGCAAATGCTAATGCCAACATTAAAACTAACTCATGGAGCCTTTCCGGCCAAAGGATTTTAACGATTATATCATGGCATTAAGGAAACAGAAGGCCCAGTGTTAATG
The DNA here is from genome assembly GCA_030544235.1 of Lepturacanthus savala. Classification (NCBI taxonomy): domain Eukaryota; kingdom Metazoa; phylum Chordata; class Actinopteri; order Scombriformes; family Trichiuridae; genus Lepturacanthus; species Lepturacanthus savala. The sequence goes on along the minus strand of CM060466.1, from coordinate 2,819,161 downwards.
ATTCAACTTATGATAAAGTTCTATGCTAATGCTAACGCTAATGCTAACTTTAATGCTAATGCTAACGCAAATGCTAATGCTAATGATAACATTAAAACTAACTCATGGAACGTTTCCGGCCAAAGGATCTTAACGATTATATCATGGCATTAAGGAAACAGAAGGCCCAGTGTTGATGATTCAACTTCTGATAAAGTTCTATGCTACTGCTAACGCTAATGCTAATGCTAACGCAAATGCTAACGCAAATGCTAATGCCAACATTAAAACTAACTCATGGAGCCTTTCCGGCCAAAGGATTTTAACGATTATATCATGGCATTAAGGAAACAGAAGGCCCAGTGTTAATGATTCAACTTATGATAAAGTTCTATGCTAATGCTAACGCTAATGCTAACTTTAATGCTAATGCTAACGCAAATGCTAATGCTAATGATAACATTAAAACTAACTCATGGAACGTTTCCGGCCAAAGGATCTTAACGATTATATCATGGCATTAAGGAAACAGAAGGCCCAGTGTTGATGATTCAACTTCTGATAAAGTTCTATGCTAATGCTAATTCTAATGCTAACGCAAATGCTAATGCCAACATTAAAACTAACTCATGGAGCCTTTCCGGCCAAAGGATTTTAACGATTATATCATGGCATTGAGGAAACAGGAGGCCCAGTGTTGATGATTCAACTTCTGATAAAGTTCTATGCTAATGCTAACGCTAATGCTAACGTTAATGCTAATGCTAACGCAAATGCTAATGCTAATGCTAACATTAAAACTAACTCATGGAGCCTTTCCGGCCAAAGGATTTTAACGATTATATCATGGCTTTGAGGAAACACAAGGCCCAGTGTTGATGATTCAACTTCTGATAAAGTTCTATGCTAATGCTAATGCTAACGTTAATTCTAATGCTAACGCAAATGCTAATGCCAACATTAAAACTAACTCATGGAGCCTTTCCGGCCAAAGGATTTTAACGATTATATCATGGCATTAAGGAAACAGGAGGCCCAGTGTTGATGATTCAACTTCTGATAAAGTTCTATGCTAATGCTAACGCTAATGCTAACGTTAATGCTAATGCTAACGCAAATGCTAATGCTAATGCTAACATTAAAACTAACTCATGGAGCCTTTCCGGCCAAAGGATTTTAACGATTATATCATGGCATTAAGGAAACAGAAGGCCCAGTGTTAATGATTCAACTTCTGATGAAGTTCTATGCTAATGCTAACGCTAATGCTAACTTTAATGCTAATGCTAACGCAAATGCTAATGCTAATGATAACATTAAAACTAACTCATGGAACGTTTCCGGCCAAAGGATTTTAACGATTATATCATGGCATTAAGGAAACAGAAGGCCCAGTGTTGATGATTCAACTTATGATAAAGTTCTAATGTTCAGTGCACATATACATCGAAATAATGATTCAAATCCAATCATTCACCTGACACAGGTAGATCATCACGTCTGTTCTGTCTCCTCCTCCTCGTCATCATGAAGACGTTCCTGCTCGTCGTGGCGTTGCTCGGCGGCGTCCTCGCCGTCTCAGCTAATGCTAATGCTAACGTTAATTCTAATGCTAACGCAAATGCTAATGCCAACATTAAAACTAACTCATGGAGCCTTTCCGGCCAAAGGATTTTAACGATTATATCATGTCATGAAGGAAACAGAAGGCCCAGTGTTGATGATTCAACTTCTGATAAAGTTCTATGCTAATGCTAATGCTAACGTTAATACTAATGCTAACGCAAATGCTAATGCTAACATTAAAACTAACTCATGGAGCCTTTCCGGCCAAAGGATTTTAACGATTATATCATGGCATTAACGAAACAGAAGGCCCAGTGTTAATGATTGAACTTATGATAAAGTTCTATGCTAATGCTAACGCAAATGCTAACTTTAATGCTAATGCTAACGCAAATGCTAATGCTAATGATAACATTAAAACTAACTCATGGAGCCTTTCCGGCCAAAGGATTTTAACGATTATATCATGGCATTAAGGAAACAGGAGGCCCAGTGTTGATGATTCAACTTCTGATAAAGTTCTATGCTAATGCTAACGCTAATGCTAACGTTAATGCTAATGCTAACGCAAATGCTAATGCTAATGCTAACATTAAAACTAACTCATGGAGCCTTTCCGGCCAAAGGATTTTAACGATTATATCATGGCATTAAGGAAACAGAAGGCCCAGTGTTAATGATTCAACTTCTGATGAAGTTCTATGCTAATGCTAACGCTAATGCTAACTTTAATGCTAATGCTAACGCAAATGCTAATGCTAATGATAACATTAAAACTAACTCATGGAACGTTTCCGGCCAAAGGATTTTAACGATTATATCATGGCATTAAGGAAACAGAAGGCCCAGTGTTGATGATTCAACTTATGATAAAGTTCTAATGTTCAGTGCACATATACATCGAAATAATGATTCAAATCCAATCATTCACCTGACACAGGTAGATCATCACGTCTGTTCTGTCTCCTCCTCCTCGTCATCATGAAGACGTTCCTGCTCGTCGTGGCGTTGCTCGGCGGCGTCCTCGCCGTCTCAGCTAATGCTAATGCTAACGTTAATTCTAATGCTAACGCAAATGCTAATGCCAACATTAAAACTAACTCATGGAGCCTTTCCGGCCAAAGGATTTTAACGATTATATCATGTCATGAAGGAAACAGAAGGCCCAGTGTTGATGATTCAACTTCTGATAAAGTTCTATGCTAATGCTAATGCTAACGTTAATACTAATGCTAACGCAAATGCTAATGCTAACATTAAAACTAACTCATGGAGCCTTTCCGGCCAAAGGATTTTAACGATTATATCATGGCATTAACGAAACAGAAGGCCCAGTGTTAATGATTGAACTTATGATAAAGTTCTATGCTAATGCTAACGCAAATGCTAACTTTAATGCTAATGCTAACGCAAATGCTAATGCTAATGATAACATTAAAACTAACTCATGGAGCCTTTCCGGCCAAAGGATTTTAACGATTATATCATGGCATTAAGGAAACAGGAGGCCCAGTGTTAATGATTCAACTTATGATAAAGTTCTATGCTAATGCTAACGCTAATGCTAACGTTAATGCTAATGCTAACGCAAATGCTAATGCTAACATTAAAACTAACTCATGGAGCCTTTCTGGCCAAAGGATTTTAACGATTATATCATGGCATTAAGGAAACAGAAGGCCCAGTGTTAATGATTCAACTTATGATAAAGTTCTATGCTAATGCTAACGCTAATGCTAACGTTAATGCTAATGCTAACGCAAATGCTAATGCTAATGATAACATTAAAACTAACTCATGGAACCTTTCCGGCCAAAGGATTTTAACGATTATATCATGGCATTAAGGAAACAGAAGGCCCAGTGTTAATGATTCAACTTATGATGAAGTTCTATGCTAATGCTAACGCTAATGCTAACGTTAATTTCTGATGATCAATTTCTGATAAAGTTCTATGCTAATGCTAATGCTAATGCTAACACAAATGCTAATGCCAACATTAAAACTAACTCATGGAGCCTTTCCGGCCAAAGGATTTTAACGATTATATCATGTCATGAAGGAAACAGAAGGCCCAGTGTTGATGATTCAACTTCTGATAAAGTTCTATGCTAATGCTAACGCTAATGCTAACGTTAATGCTAATGCTAACGCAAATGCTAATGCTAATGCTAACATTAAAACTAACTCATGGAGCCTTTCCGGCCAAAGGATTTTAACGATTATATCATGTCATGAAGGAAACAGAAGGCCCAGTGTTGATGATTCAACTTCTGATAAAGTTCTATGCTACTGCTAACGCTAATGCTAATGCTAACGCAAATGCTAATGCTAATGCTAATGCTAACATTAAAACTAACTCATGGAGCCTTTCCGGCCAAAGGATTTTAACGATTATATCATGGCATTAAGGAAACAGAAGGCCCAGTGTTGATGATTCAACTTCTGATAAAGTTCTATGCTAATGCTAATGCTAACGTTAATTCTAATGCTAACGCAAATGCTAATGCCAACATTAAAACTAACTCATGGAGCCTTTCCGGCCAAAGGATTTTAACGATTATATCATGGCATTGAGGAAACAGGAGGCCCAGTGTTGATGATTCAACTTCTGATAAAGTTCTATGCTAATGCTAACGCTAATGCTAACGTTAATGCTAATGCTAACGCAAATGCTAATGCTAATGCTAACATTAAAACTAACTCATGGAGCCTTTCCGGCCAAAGGATTTTAACGATTATATCATGGCATTAAGGAAACAGAAGGCCCAGTGTTGATGATTCAACTTCTGATAAAGTTCTATGCTACTGCTAACGCTAATGCTAATGCTAACGCAAATGCTAACGCAAATGCTAATGCCAACATTAAAACTAACTCATGGAGCCTTTCCGGCCAAAGGATTTTAACGATTATATCATGGCATTGAGGAAACAGGAGGCCCAGTGTTGATGATTCAACTTCTGATAAAGTTCTATGCTACTGCTAACGCTAATGCTAATGCTAACGCAAATGCTAACGCAAATGCTAATGCCAACATTAAAACTAACTCATGGAGCCTTTCCGGCCAAAGGATTTTAACGATTATATCATGGCATTAAGGAAACAGAAGGCCCAGTGTTAATGATTCAACTTATGATAAAGTTCTATGCTAATGCTAACGCTAATGCTAACTTTAATGCTAATGCTAACGCAAATGCTAATGCTAATGATAACATTAAAACTAACTCATGGAACGTTTCCGGCCAAAGGATCTTAACGATTATATCATGGCATTAAGGAAACAGAAGGCCCAGTGTTGATGATTCAACTTCTGATAAAGTTCTATGCTACTGCTAACGCTAATGCTAATGCTAACGCAAATGCTAACGCAAATGCTAATGCCAACATTAAAACTAACTCATGGAGCCTTTCCGGCCAAAGGATTTTAACGATTATATCATGGCATTAAGGAAACAGAAGGCCCAGTGTTAATGATTCAACTTATGATAAAGTTCTATGCTAATGCTAACGCTAATGCTAACTTTAATGCTAATGCTAACGCAAATGCTAATGCTAATGATAACATTAAAACTAACTCATGGAACGTTTCCGGCCAAAGGATCTTAACGATTATATCATGGCATTAAGGAAACAGAAGGCCCAGTGTTGATGATTCAACTTCTGATAAAGTTCTATGCTAATGCTAATTCTAATGCTAACGCAAATGCTAATGCCAACATTAAAACTAACTCATGGAGCCTTTCCGGCCAAAGGATTTTAACGATTATATCATGGCATTGAGGAAACAGGAGGCCCAGTGTTGATGATTCAACTTCTGATAAAGTTCTATGCTAATGCTAACGCTAATGCTAACGTTAATGCTAATGCTAACGCAAATGCTAATGCTAATGCTAACATTAAAACTAACTCATGGAGCCTTTCCGGCCAAAGGATTTTAACGATTATATCATGGCTTTGAGGAAACACAAGGCCCAGTGTTGATGATTCAACTTCTGATAAAGTTCTATGCTAATGCTAATGCTAACGTTAATTCTAATGCTAACGCAAATGCTAATGCCAACATTAAAACTAACTCATGGAGCCTTTCCGGCCAAAGGATTTTAACGATTATATCATGGCATTAAGGAAACAGGAGGCCCAGTGTTGATGATTCAACTTCTGATAAAGTTCTATGCTAATGCTAACGCTAATGCTAACGTTAATGCTAATGCTAACGCAAATGCTAATGCTAATGCTAACATTAAAACTAACTCATGGAGCCTTTCCGGCCAAAGGATTTTAACGATTATATCATGGCATTAAGGAAACAGAAGGCCCAGTGTTAATGATTCAACTTCTGATGAAGTTCTATGCTAATGCTAACGCTAATGCTAACTTTAATGCTAATGCTAACGCAAATGCTAATGCTAATGATAACATTAAAACTAACTCATGGAACGTTTCCGGCCAAAGGATCTTAACGATTATATCATGGCATTAAGGAAACAGAAGACCCAGTGTTGATGATTCAACTTCTGATAAAGTTCTATGCTAATGCTACTGCTAATGCTAACGCAAATGCTAATGCTCACATTAAAACTAACTCATGGAGCCTTTCCGGCCAAAGGATTTTAACGATTATATCATGGCATTAAGGAAACAGGAGGCCCAGTGTTGATGATTCAACTTCTGATAAAGTTCTATGCTAATGCTAACGCTAATGCTAACGTTAATGCTAATGCTAACGCAAATGCTAATGCTAATGATAACATTAAAACTAACTCATGGAACCTTTCCGGCCAAAGGATTTTAACGATTATATCATGGCATTAAGGAAACAGAAGGCCCAGTGTTGATGATTCAACTTCTGATAAAGTTCTATGCTACTGCTAACGCTAATGCTAATGCTAACGCAAATGCTAATGCTAATGCTAACATTAAAACTAACTCATGGAGCCTTTCCGGCCAAAGGATTTTAACGATTATATCATGGCATTAAGGAAACAGAAGGCCCAGTGTTGATGATTCAACTTATGATAAAGTTCTAATGTTCAGTGCACATATACATCGAAATAATGATTCAAATCCAATCATTCACCTGACACAGGTAGATCATCACGTCTGTTCTGTCTCCTCCTCCTCGTCATCATGAAGACGTTCCTGCTCGTCGTGGCGTTGCTCGGCGGCGTCCTCGCCGTCTCAGCTAATGCTAATGCTAACGTTAATTCTAATGCTAACGCAAATGCTAATGCCAACATTAAAACTAACTCATGGAGCCTTTCCGGCCAAAGGATTTTAACGATTATATCATGTCATGAAGGAAACAGAAGGCCCAGTGTTGATGATTCAACTTCTGATAAAGTTCTATGCTAATGCTAATGCTAACGTTAATACTAATGCTAACGCAAATGCTAATGCTAACATTAAAACTAACTCATGGAGCCTTTCCGGCCAAAGGATTTTAACGATTATATCATGGCATTAACGAAACAGAAGGCCCAGTGTTAATGATTGAACTTATGATAAAGTTCTATGCTAATGCTAACGCAAATGCTAACTTTAATGCTAATGCTAACGCAAATGCTAATGCTAATGATAACATTAAAACTAACTCATGGAGCCTTTCCGGCCAAAGGATTTTAACGATTATATCATGGCATTAAGGAAACAGGAGGCCCAGTGTTAATGATTCAACTTATGATAAAGTTCTATGCTAATGCTAACGCTAATGCTAACGTTAATGCTAATGCTAACGCAAATGCTAATGCTAACATTAAAACTAACTCATGGAGCCTTTCTGGCCAAAGGATTTTAACGATTATATCATGGCATTAAGGAAACAGAAGGCCCAGTGTTAATGATTCAACTTATGATAAAGTTCTATGCTAATGCTAACGCTAATGCTAACGTTAATGCTAATGCTAACGCAAATGCTAATGCTAATGATAACATTAAAACTAACTCATGGAACCTTTCCGGCCAAAGGATTTTAACGATTATATCATGGCATTAAGGAAACAGAAGGCCCAGTGTTAATGATTCAACTTATGATGAAGTTCTATGCTAATGCTAACGCTAATGCTAACGTTAATTTCTGATGATCAATTTCTGATAAAGTTCTATGCTAATGCTAATGCTAATGCTAACACAAATGCTAATGCCAACATTAAAACTAACTCATGGAGCCTTTCCGGCCAAAGGATTTTAACGATTATATCATGTCATGAAGGAAACAGAAGGCCCAGTGTTGATGATTCAACTTCTGATAAAGTTCTATGCTAATGCTAACGCTAATGCTAACGTTAATGCTAATGCTAACGCAAATGCTAATGCTAACATTAAAACTAACTCATGGAGCCTTTCCGGCCAAAGGATTTTAACGATTATATCATGTCATGAAGGAAACAGAAGGCCCAGTGTTGATGATTCAACTTCTGATAAAGTTCTATGCTACTGCTAACGCTAATGCTAATGCTAACGCAAATGCTAATGCTAATGCTAATGCTAACATTAAAACTAACTCATGGAGCCTTTCCGGCCAAAGGATTTTAACGATTATATCATGGCATTAAGGAAACAGAAGGCCCAGTGTTGATGATTCAACTTCTGATAAAGTTCTATGCTAATGCTAATGCTAACGTTAATTCTAATGCTAACGCAAATGCTAATGCCAACATTAAAACTAACTCATGGAGCCTTTCCGGCCAAAGGATTTTAACGATTATATCATGGCATTGAGGAAACAGGAGGCCCAGTGTTGATGATTCAACTTCTGATAAAGTTCTATGCTAATGCTAACGCTAATGCTAACGTTAATGCTAATGCTAACGCAAATGCTAATGCTAATGCTAACATTAAAACTAACTCATGGAGCCTTTCCGGCCAAAGGATTTTAACGATTATATCATGGCATTAAGGAAACAGAAGGCCCAGTGTTGATGATTCAACTTCTGATAAAGTTCTATGCTACTGCTAACGCTAATGCTAATGCTAACGCAAATGCTAACGCAAATGCTAATGCCAACATTAAAACTAACTCATGGAGCCTTTCCGGCCAAAGGATTTTAACGATTATATCATGGCATTGAGGAAACAGGAGGCCCAGTGTTGATGATTCAACTTCTGATAAAGTTCTATGCTACTGCTAACGCTAATGCTAATGCTAACGCAAATGCTAACGCAAATGCTAATGCCAACATTAAAACTAACTCATGGAGCCTTTCCGGCCAAAGGATTTTAACGATTATATCATGGCATTAAGGAAACAGAAGGCCCAGTGTTAATGATTCAACTTATGATAAAGTTCTATGCTAATGCTAACGCTAATGCTAACTTTAATGCTAATGCTAACGCAAATGCTAATGCTAATGATAACATTAAAACTAACTCATGGAACGTTTCCGGCCAAAGGATCTTAACGATTATATCATGGCATTAAGGAAACAGAAGGCCCAGTGTTGATGATTCAACTTCTGATAAAGTTCTATGCTACTGCTAACGCAAATGCTAATGCCAACATTAAAACTAACTCATGGAGCCTTTCCGGCCAAAGGATTTTAACGATTATATCATGGCATTAAGGAAACAGAAGGCCCAGTGTTAATGATTCAACTTATGATAAAGTTCTATGCTAATGCTAACGCTAATGCTAACTTTAATGCTAATGCTAACGCAAATGCTAATGCTAATGATAACATTAAAACTAACTCATGGAACGTTTCCGGCCAAAGGATCTTAACGATTATATCATGGCATTAAGGAAACAGAAGGCCCAGTGTTGATGATTCAACTTCTGATAAAGTTCTATGCTAATGCTAATTCTAATGCTAACGCAAATGCTAATGCCAACATTAAAACTAACTCATGGAGCCTTTCCGGCCAAAGGATTTTAACGATTATATCATGGCATTGAGGAAACAGGAGGCCCAGTGTTGATGATTCAACTTCTGATAAAGTTCTATGCTAATGCTAACGCTAATGCTAACGTTAATGCTAATGCTAACGCAAATGCTAATGCTAATGCTAACATTAAAACTAACTCATGGAGCCTTTCCGGCCAAAGGATTTTAACGATAATATCATGGCATTAAGGAAACAGAAGGCCCAGTGTTAATGATTCAACTTATGATAAAGTTCTATTCTAATGCTAACGCTAATGCTAACTTTAATGCTAATGCTAACGCAAATGCTAATGCTAATGATAACATTAAAACTAACTCATGGAACGTTTCCGGCCAAAGGATCTTAACGATTATATCATGGCATTAAGGAAACAGAAGGCCCAGTGTTGATGATTCAACTTCTGATAAAGTTCTATGCTACTGCTAACGCTAATGCTAATGCTAACGCAAATGCTAACGCAAATGCTAATGCCAACATTAAAACTAACTCATGGAACCTTTCCGGCCAAAGGATTTTAACGATTATATCATGGCATTAAGGAAACAGAAGGCCCAGTGTTGATGATTCAACTTCTGATAAAGTTCTATGCTAATGCTAATGCTAACGTTAATGCTAATGCTAACGCAAATGCTAATGCTAACATTAAAACTAACTCATGGAGCCTTTCCGGCCAAAGGATTTTAACGATTATATCATGGCATTGAGGAAACAGAAGGCCCAGTGTTGATGATTCAACTTCTGATAAAGTTCTATGCTAATGCTAACGCTAATGCTAATGCTAATGCTAACGCAAATGCTAATGCTAATGCTAACATTAAAACTAACTCATGGAGCCTTTCCGGCCAAAGGATCTTAACGATTATATCATGGCATTAAGGAAACAGAAGGCCCAGTGTTGATGATTCAACTTCTGATAAAGTTCTATGCTAATGCTAACGCTAATGCTAATGCTAACGCAAATGCTAACTTTAATGCTAATGCTAACGCAAATGCTAATGCTAATGATAACATTAAAACTAACTCATGGAACCTTTCCGGCCAAAGGATTTTAACGATTATATCATGGCATTAAGGAAACAGAAGGCCCAGTGTTAATGATTCAACTTCTGATGAAGTTCTATGCTACTGCTAACGCTAATGCTAATGCTAACGCAAATGCTAATGCTAATGCTAACATTAAAACTAACTCATGGAGCCTTTCCGGCCAAAGGATTTTAACGATTATATCATGGCTTTGAGGAAACACAAGGCCCAGTGTTGATGATTCAACTTCTGATAAAGTTCTATGCTAATGCTAATGCTAACGTTAATTCTAATGCTAACGCAAATGCTAATGCCAACATTAAAACTAACTCATGGAGCCTTTCCGGCCAAAGGATTTTAACGATTATATCATGGCATTAAGGAAACAGGAGGCCCAGTGTTGATGATTCAACTTCTGATAAAGTTCTATGCTAATGCTAACGCTAATGCTAACGTTAATGCTAATGCTAACGCAAATGCTAATGCTAATGCTAACATTAAAACTAACTCATGGAGCCTTTCCGGCCAAAGGATTTTAACGATTATATCATGGCATTAAGGAAACAGAAGGCCCAGTGTTAATGATTCAACTTCTGATGAAGTTCTATGCTAATGCTAACGCTAATGCTAACTTTAATGCTAATGCTAACGCAAATGCTAATGCTAATGATAACATTAAAACTAACTCATGGAACGTTTCCGGCCAAAGGATCTTAACGATTATATCATGGCATTAAGGAAACAGAAGGCCCAGTGTTAATGATTCAACTTCTGATGAAGTTCTATGCTAATGCTAACGCTAATGCTAACTTTAATGCTAATGCTAACGCAAATGCTAATGCTAATGATAACATTAAAACTAACTCATGGAACGTTTCCGGCCAAAGGATCTTAACGATTATATCATGGCATTAAGGAAACAGAAGGCCCAGTGTTGATGATTCAACTTCTGATAAAGTTCTATGCTAATGCTACTGCTAATGCTAACGCAAATGCTAATGCTAACATTAAAACTAACTCATGGAGCCTTTCCGGCCAAAGGATTTTAACGATTATATCATGGCATTAAGGAAACAGGAGGCCCAGTGTTGATGATTCAACTTCTGATAAAGTTCTATGCTAATGCTAACGCTAATGCTAACGTTAATGCTAATGCTAACGCAAATGCTAATGCTAATGCTAACATTAAAACTAACTCATGGAGCCTTTCCGGCCAAAGGATTTTAACGATTATATCATGGCTTTGAGGAAACACAAGGCCCAGTGTTGATGATTCAACTTCTGATAAAGTTCTATGCTAATGCTAATGCTAACGTTAATTCTAATGCTAACGCAAATGCTAATGCCAACATTAAAACTAACTCATGGAGCCTTTCCGGCCAAAGGATTTTAACGATTATATCATGGCATTAAGGAAACAGGAGGCCCAGTGTTGATGATTCAACTTCTGATAAAGTTCTATGCTAATGCTAACGCTAATGCTAACGTTAATGCTAATGCTAACGCAAATGCTAATGCTAATGCTAACATTAAAACTAACTCATGGAGCCTTTCCGGCCAAAGGATTTTAACGATTATATCATGGCATTAAGGAAACAGAAGGCCCAGTGTTAATGATTCAACTTCTGATGAAGTTCTATGCTAATGCTAACGCTAATGCTAACTTTAATGCTAATGCTAACGCAAATGCTAATGCTAATGATAACATTAAAACTAACTCATGGAACGTTTCCGGCCAAAGGATCTTAACGATTATATCATGGCATTAAGGAAACAGAAGGCCCAGTGTTGATGATTCAACTTCTGATAAAGTTCTATGCTAATGCTACTGCTAATGCTAACGCAAATGCTAATGCTAACATTAAAACTAACTCATGGAGCCTTTCCGGCCAAAGGATTTTAACGATTATATCATGGCATTAAGGAAACAGAAGGCCCAGTGTTGATGATTCAACTTCTGATAAAGTTCTATGCTACTGCTAACGCTAATGCTAATGCTAACGCAAATGCTAACGCAAATGCTAATGCCAACATTAAAACTAACTCATGGAGCCTTTCCGGCCAAAGGATTTTAACGATTATATCATGGCATTAAGGAAACAGGAGGCCCAGTGTTGATGATTCAACTTATGATAAAGTTCTATGCTAATGCTAACGCTAATGCTAACGTTAATGCTAATGCTAACGCAAATGCTAATGCTAATGCTAACATTAAAACTAACTCATGGAACCTTTCCGGCCAAAGGATTTTAACGATTATATCATGGCATTAAGGAAACAGAAGGCCCAGTGTTGATGATTCAACTTCTGATAAAGTTCTATGCTACTGCTAACGCTAATGCTAATGCTAACGCAAATGCTAATGCTAATGCTAATGCTAACATTAAAACTAACTCATGGAGCCTTTCCGGCCAAAGGATTTTAACGATTATATCATGGCATTGAGGAAACACAAGGCCCAGTGTTGATGATTCAACTTCTGATAAAGTTCTATGCTAATGCTAATGCTAACGTTAATGCTAATGCTAACGCAAATGCTAATGCTAACATTAAAACTAACTCATGGAGCCTTTCCGGCCAAAGGATTTTAACGATTATATCATGGCATTGAGGAAACAGAAGGCCCAGTGTTGATGATTCAACTTCTGATAAAGTTCTATGCTAATGCTAACGCTAATGCTAATGCTAATGCTAACGCAAATGCTAATGCTAATGCTAACATTAAAACTAACTCATGGAGCCTTTCCGGCCAAAGGATCTTAACGATTATATCATGGCATTAAGGAAACAGAAGGCCCAGTGTTGATGATTCAACTTCTGATAAAGTTCTATGCTAATGCTAACGCTAATGCTAATGCTAACGCAAATGCTAACTTTAATGCTAATGCTAACGCAAATGCTAATGCTAATGATAACATTAAAACTAACTCATGGAACCTTTCCGGCCAAAGGATTTTAACGATTATATCATGGCATTAAGGAAACAGAAGGCCCAGTGTTAATGATTCAACTTATGATAAAGTTCTATGCTAATGCTAACGCTAATGCTAACTTTAATGCTAATGCTAACGCAAATGCTAATGCTAATGATAACATTAAAACTAACTCATGGAACGTTTCCGGCCAAAGGATCTTAACGATTATATCATGGCATTAAGGAAACAGAAGGCCCAGTGTTGATGATTCAACTTCTGATAAAGTTCTATGCTAATGCTAATTCTAATGCTAACGCAAATGCTAATGCCAACATTAAAACTAACTCATGGAGCCTTTCCGGCCAAAGGATTTTAACGATTATATCATGGCATTGAGGAAACAGGAGGCCCATTGTTGATGATTCAACTTCTGATAAAGTTCTATGCTAATGCTAACGCTAATGCTAACGTTAATGCTAATGCTAACGCAAATGCTAATGCTAATGCTAACATTAAAACTAACTCATGGAACCTTTCCGGCCAAAGGATTTTAACGATTATATCATGGCATTAAGGAAACAGAAGGCCCAGTGTTGATGATTCAACTTCTGATAAAGTTCTATGCTACTGCTAACGCTAATGCTAATGCTAACGCAAATGCTAATGCTAATGCTAATGCTAATGCTAACATTAAAACTAACTCATGGAGCCTTTCCGGCCAAAGGATTTTAACGATTATATCATGGCATTGAGGAAACAGAAGGCCCAGTGTTGATGATTCAACTTCTGATAAAGTTCTATGCTAATGCTAACGCTAATGCTAATGCTAACGCAAATGCTAATGCTAATGCTAACATTAAAACTAACTCATGGAGCCTTTCCGGCCAAAGGATCTTAACGATTATATCATGGCATTAAGGAAACAGAAGGCCCAGTGTTGATGATTCAACTTCTGATAAAGTTCTATGCTAATGCTAATGCTAATGCTAACATTAAAACTAACTCATGGAGCCTTTCCGGCCAAAGGATTTTAACGATTATATCATGGCTTTGAGGAAACACAAGGCCCAGTGTTGATGATTCAACTTCTGATAAAGTTCTATGCTAATGCTAATGCTAACGTTAATTCTAATGCTAACGCAAATGCTAATGCCAACATTAAAACTAACTCATGGAGCCTTTCCGGCCAAAGGATTTTAACGATTATATCATGGCATTAAGGAAACAGGAGGCCCAGTGTTGATGATTCAACTTCTGATAAAGTTCTATGCTAATGCTAACGCTAATGCTAACGTTAATGCTAATGCTAACGCAAATGCTAATGCTAATGCTAACATTAAAACTAACTCATGGAGCCTTTCCGGCCAAAGGATTTTAACGATTATATCATGGCATTAAGGAAACAGAAGGCCCAGTGTTAATGATTCAACTTCTGATGAAGTTCTATGCTAATGCTAACGCTAATGCTAACTTTAATGCTAATGCTAACGCAAATGCTAATGCTAATGATAACATTAAAACTAACTCATGGAACGTTTCCGGCCAAAGGATCTTAACGATTATATCATGGCATTAAGGAAACAGAAGGCCCAGTGTTGATGATTCAACTTCTGATAAAGTTCTATGCTAATGCTACTGCTAATGCTAACGCAAATGCTAATGCTAACATTAAAACTAACTCATGGAGCCTTTCCGGCCAAAGGATTTTAACGATTATATCATGGCATTAAGGAAACAGAAGGCCCAGTGTTGATGATTCAACTTCTGATAAAGTTCTATGCTACTGCTAACGCTAATGCTAATGCTAACGCAAATGCTAACGCAAATGCTAATGCCAACATTAAAACTAACTCATGGAGCCTTTCCGGCCAAAGGATTTTAACGATTATATCATGGCATTAAGGAAACAGGAGGCCCAGTGTTGATGATTCAACTTATGATAAAGTTCTATGCTAATGCTAACGCTAATGCTAACGTTAATGCTAATGCTAACGCAAATGCTAATGCTAATGCTAACATTAAAACTAACTCATGGAACCTTTCCGGCCAAAGGATTTTAACGATTATATCATGGCATTAAGGAAACAGAAGGCCCAGTGTTGATGATTCAACTTCTGATAAAGTTCTATGCTACTGCTAACGCTAATGCTAATGCTAACGCAAATGCTAATGCTAATGCTAATGCTAACATTAAAACTAACTCATGGAGCCTTTCCGGCCAAAGGATTTTAACGATTATATCATGGCATTGAGGAAACACAAGGCCCAGTGTTGATGATTCAACTTCTGATAAAGTTCTATGCTAATGCTAATGCTAACGTTAATGCTAATGCTAACGCAAATGCTAATGCTAACATTAAAACTAACTCATGGAGCCTTTCCGGCCAAAGGATTTTAACGATTATATCATGGCATTGAGGAAACAGAAGGCCCAGTGTTGATGATTCAACTTCTGATAAAGTTCTATGCTAATGCTAACGCTAATGCTAATGCTAATGCTAACGCAAATGCTAATGCTAATGCTAACATTAAAACTAACTCATGGAGCCTTTCCGGCCAAAGGATCTTAACGATTATATCATGGCATTAAGGAAACAGAAGGCCCAGTGTTGATGATTCAACTTCTGATAAAGTTCTATGCTAATGCTAACGCTAATGCTAATGCTAACGCAAATGCTAACTTTAATGCTAATGCTAACGCAAATGCTAATGCTAATGATAACATTAAAACTAACTCATGGAACCTTTCCGGCCAAAGGATTTTAACGATTATATCATGGCATTAAGGAAACAGAAGGCCCAGTGTTAATGATTCAACTTATGATAAAGTTCTATGCTAATGCTAACGCTAATGCTAACTTTAATGCTAATGCTAACGCAAATGCTAATGCTAATGATAACATTAAAACTAACTCATGGAACGTTTCCGGCCAAAGGATCTTAACGATTATATCATGGCATTAAGGAAACAGAAGGCCCAGTGTTGATGATTCAACTTCTGATAAAGTTCTATGCTAATGCTAATTCTAATGCTAACGCAAATGCTAATGCCAACATTAAAACTAACTCATGGAGCCTTTCCGGCCAAAGGATTTTAACGATTATATCATGGCATTGAGGAAACAGGAGGCCCATTGTTGATGATTCAACTTCTGATAAAGTTCTATGCTAATGCTAACGCTAATGCTAACGTTAATGCTAATGCTAACGCAAATGCTAATGCTAATGCTAACATTAAAACTAACTCATGGAACCTTTCCGGCCAAAGGATTTTAACGATTATATCATGGCATTAAGGAAACAGAAGGCCCAGTGTTGATGATTCAACTTCTGATAAAGTTCTATGCTACTGCTAACGCTAATGCTAATGCTAACGCAAATGCTAATGCTAATGCTAATGCTAATGCTAACATTAAAACTAACTCATGGAGCCTTTCCGGCCAAAGGATTTTAACGATTATATCATGGCATTGAGGAAACAGAAGGCCCAGTGTTGATGATTCAACTTCTGATAAAGTTCTATGCTAATGCTAACGCTAATGCTAATGCTAACGCAAATGCTAATGCTAATGCTAACATTAAAACTAACTCATGGAGCCTTTCCGGCCAAAGGATCTTAACGATTATATCATGGCATTAAGGAAACAGAAGGCCCAGTGTTGATGATTCAACTTCTGATAAAGTTCTATGCTAATGCTAACGCTAATGCTAATGCTAACGCAAATGCTAACGCAAATGCTAATGCTAACGCAAATGCTAATGATAATGATAACATTAAAACTAACTCATGGAACCTTTCCGGCCAAAGGATTTTAACGATTATATCATGGCATTAAGGAAACAGAAGGCCCAGTGTTAATGATTCAACTTATGATGAAGTTCTATGCTAATGCTAACGCTAATGCTAACTTTAATGCTAATGCTAACGCAAATGCTAATGCTAATGATAACATTAAAACTAACTCATGGAACGTTTCCGGCCAAAGGATCTTAACGATTATATCATGGCATTAAGGAAACAGAAGGCCCAGTGTTGATGATTCAACTTCTGATAAAGTTCTATGCTAATGCTAATTCTAATGCTAACGCAAATGCTAATGCCAACATTAAAACTAACTCATGGAGCCTTTCCGGCCAAAGGATTTTAACGATTATATCATGGCATTGAGGAAACAGGAGGCCCAGTGTTGATGATTCAACTTCTGATAAAGTTCTATGCTAATGCTAACGCTAATGCTAACGTTAATGCTAATGCTAACGCAAATGCTAATGCTAATGCTAACATTAAAACTAACTCATGGAGCCTTTCCGGCCAAAGGATTTTAACGATTGTATCATGGCATTAAGGAAACAGAAGGCCCAGTGTTAATGATTCAACTTATGATAAAGTTCTATGCTAATGCTAACGCTAATACTAACTTTAATGCTAATGCTAACGCAAATGCTAATGCTAATGATAACATTAAAACTAACTCATGGAGCCTTTCCGGCCAAAGGAATTTAACGATTATATCATGGCATTAAGGAAACAGGAGGCCCAGTGTTGATGATTCAACTTATGATAAAGTTCTATGCTAATGCTAACGCTAATGCTAACGTTAATGCTAATGCTAACGCAAATGCTAATGCTAATGCTAACATTAAAACTAACTCATGGAACCTTTCCGGCCAAAGGATTTTAACGATTATATCATGGCATTAAGGAAACAGAAGGCCCAGTGTTGATGATTCAACTTCTGATAAAGTTCTATGCTACTGCTAACGCTAATGCTAACGCTAATGCTAATGCTAACGCAAATGCTAATGCTAATGATAACATTAAAACTAACTCATGGAACCTTTCCGGCCAAAGGATTTTAACGATTATATCATGGCTTTAAGGAAACAGAAGGCCCAGTGTTGATGATTCAACTTCTGATAAAGTTCTATGCTAATGCTAATGCTAACGTTAATGCTAATGCTAACGCAAATGCTAATGCCAACATTAAAACTAACTCATGGAGCCTTTCCAGCCAAAGGATTTTAACGATTATATCATGGCATTAAGGAAACAGAAGGCCCAGTGTTGATGATTCAACTTCTGATAAAGTTCTATGCTAATGCTAATGCTAACGTTAATGCTAATGCTAACGCAAATGCTAATGCTAATGCTAACATTAAAACTAACTCATGGAGCCTTTCCGGCCAAAGGATTTTAACGATTATATCATGGCATTAAGGAAACAGAAGGCCCAGTGTTGATGATTCAACTTCTGATGAAGTTCTATGCTACTGCTAACGCTAATGCTAATGCTAACGCAAATGCTAATGCTAATGCTAACATTAAAACTAACTCATGGAGCCTTTCCGGCCAAAGGATTTTAACGATTATATCATGGCTTTGAGGAAACACAAGGCCCAGTGTTGATGATTCAACTTCTGATAAAGTTCTATGCTAATGCTAATGCTAACGTTAATTCTAATGCTAACGCAAATGCTAATGCCAACATTAAAACTAACTCATGGAGCCTTTCCGGCCAAAGGATTTTAACGATTATATCATGGCATTAAGGAAACAGGAGGCCCAGTGTTGATGATTCAACTTCTGATAAAGTTCTATGCTAATGCTAACGCTAATGCTAACGTTAATGCTAATGCTAACGCAAATGCTAATGCTAATGCTAACATTAAAACTAACTCATGGAGCCTTTCCGGCCAAAGGATTTTAACGATTATATCATGGCATTAAGGAAACAGAAGGCCCAGTGTTAATGATTCAACTTCTGATGAAGTTCTATGCTAATGCTAACGCTAATGCTAACTTTAATGCTAATGCTAACGCAAATGCTAATGCTAATGATAACATTAAAACTAACTCATGGAACGTTTCCGGCCAAAGGATCTTAACGATTATATCATGGCATTAAGGAAACAGAAGGCCCAGTGTTGATGATTCAACTTCTGATAAAGTTCTATGCTAATGCTACTGCTAATGCTAACGCAAATGCTAATGCTCACATTAAAACTAACTCATGGAGCCTTTCCGGCCAAAGGATTTTAACGATTATATCATGGCATTAAGGAAACAGGAGGCCCAGTGTTGATGATTCAACTTCTGATAAAGTTCTATGCTAATGCTAACGCTAATGCTAACGTTAATGCTAATGCTAACGCAAATGCTAATGCTAATGATAACATTAAAACTAACTCATGGAACCTTTCCGGCCAAAGGATTTTAACGATTATATCATGGCATTAAGGAAACAGAAGGCCCAGTGTTGATGATTCAACTTCTGATAAAGTTCTATGCTACTGCTAACGCTAATGCTAATGCTAACGCAAATGCTAATGCTAATGCTAACATTAAAACTAACTCATGGAGCCTTTCCGGCCAAAGGATTTTAACGATTATATCATGGCATTAAGGAAACAGAAGGCCCAGTGTTGATGATTCAACTTATGATAAAGTTCTAATGTTCAGTGCACATATACATCGAAATAATGATTCAAATCCAATCATTCACCTGACACAGGTAGATCATCACGTCTGTTCTGTCTCCTCCTCCTCGTCATCATGAAGACGTTCCTGCTCGTCGTGGCGTTGCTCGGCGGCGTCCTCGCCGTCTCAGCTAATGCTAATGCTAACGTTAATTCTAATGCTAACGCAAATGCTAATGCCAACATTAAAACTAACTCATGGAGCCTTTCCGGCCAAAGGATTTTAACGATTATATCATGTCATGAAGGAAACAGAAGGCCCAGTGTTGATGATTCAACTTCTGATAAAGTTCTATGCTAATGCTAATGCTAACGTTAATACTAATGCTAACGCAAATGCTAATGCTAACATTAAAACTAACTCATGGAGCCTTTCCGGCCAAAGGATTTTAACGATTATATCATGGCATTAACGAAACAGAAGGCCCAGTGTTAATGATTGAACTTATGATAAAGTTCTATGCTAATGCTAACGCAAATGCTAACTTTAATGCTAATGCTAACGCAAATGCTAATGCTAATGATAACATTAAAACTAACTCATGGAGCCTTTCCGGCCAAAGGATTTTAACGATTATATCATGGCATTAAGGAAACAGGAGGCCCAGTGTTAATGATTCAACTTATGATAAAGTTCTATGCTAATGCTAACGCTAATGCTAACGTTAATGCTAATGCTAACGCAAATGCTAATGCTAACATTAAAACTAACTCATGGAGCCTTTCTGGCCAAAGGATTTTAACGATTATATCATGGCATTAAGGAAACAGAAGGCCCAGTGTTAATGATTCAACTTATGATAAAGTTCTATGCTAATGCTAACGCTAATGCTAACGTTAATGCTAATGCTAACGCAAATGCTAATGCTAATGATAACATTAAAACTAACTCATGGAACCTTTCCGGCCAAAGGATTTTAACGATTATATCATGGCATTAAGGAAACAGAAGGCCCAGTGTTAATGATTCAACTTATGATGAAGTTCTATGCTAATGCTAACGCTAATGCTAACGTTAATTTCTGATGATCAATTTCTGATAAAGTTCTATGCTAATGCTAATGCTAATGCTAACACAAATGCTAATGCCAACATTAAAACTAACTCATGGAGCCTTTCCGGCCAAAGGATTTTAACGATTATATCATGTCATGAAGGAAACAGAAGGCCCAGTGTTGATGATTCAACTTCTGATAAAGTTCTATGCTAATGCTAACGCTAATGCTAACGTTAATGCTAATGCTAACGCAAATGCTAATGCTAATGCTAACATTAAAACTAACTCATGGAGCCTTTCCGGCCAAAGGATTTTAACGATTATATCATGTCATGAAGGAAACAGAAGGCCCAGTGTTGATGATTCAACTTCTGATAAAGTTCTATGCTACTGCTAACGCTAATGCTAATGCTAACGCAAATGCTAATGCTAATGCTAATGCTAACATTAAAACTAACTCATGGAGCCTTTCCGGCCAAAGGATTTTAACGATTATATCATGGCATTAAGGAAACAGAAGGCCCAGTGTTGATGATTCAACTTCTGATAAAGTTCTATGCTAATGCTAATGCTAACGTTAATTCTAATGCTAACGCAAATGCTAATGCCAACATTAAAACTAACTCATGGAGCCTTTCCGGCCAAAGGATTTTAACGATTATATCATGGCATTGAGGAAACAGGAGGCCCAGTGTTGATGATTCAACTTCTGATAAAGTTCTATGCTAATGCTAACGCTAATGCTAACGTTAATGCTAATGCTAACGCAAATGCTAATGCTAATGCTAACATTAAAACTAACTCATGGAGCCTTTCCGGCCAAAGGATTTTAACGATTATATCATGGCATTAAGGAAACAGAAGGCCCAGTGTTGATGATTCAACTTCTGATAAAGTTCTATGCTACTGCTAACGCTAATGCTAATGCTAACGCAAATGCTAATGCAAATGCTAATGCCAACATTAAAACTAACTCATGGAGCCTTTCCGGCCAAAGGATTTTAACGATTATATCATGGCATTGAGGAAACAGGAGGCCCAGTGTTGATGATTCAACTTCTGATAAAGTTCTATGCTACTGCTAACGCTAATGCTAATGCTAACGCAAATGCTAACGCAAATGCTAATGCCAACATTAAAACTAACTCATGGAGCCTTTCCGGCCAAAGGATTTTAACGATTATATCATGGCATTAAGGAAACAGAAGGCCCAGTGTTAATGATTCAACTTATGATAAAGTTCTATGCTAATGCTAACGCTAATGCTAACTTTAATGCTAATGCTAACGCAAATGCTAATGCTAATGATAACATTAAAACTAACTCATGGAACGTTTCCGGCCAAAGGATCTTAACGATTATATCATGGCATTAAGGAAACAGAAGGCCCAGTGTTGATGATTCAACTTCTGATAAAGTTCTATGCTACTGCTAACGCTAATGCTAATGCTAACGCAAATGCTAACGCAAATGCTAATGCCAACATTAAAACTAACTCATGGAGCCTTTCCGGCCAAAGGATTTTAACGATTATATCATGGCATTAAGGAAACAGAAGGCCCAGTGTTAATGATTCAACTTATGATAAAGTTCTATGCTAATGCTAACGCTAATGCTAACTTTAATGCTAATGCTAACGCAAATGCTAATGCTAATGATAACATTAAAACTAACTCATGGAACGTTTCCGGCCAAAGGATCTTAACGATTATATCATGGCATTAAGGAAACAGAAGGCCCAGTGTTGATGATTCAACTTCTGATAAAGTTCTATGCTAATGCTAATTCTAATGCTAACGCAAATGCTAATGCCAACATTAAAACTAACTCATGGAGCCTTTCCGGCCAAAGGATTTTAACGATTATATCATGGCATTGAGGAAACAGGAGGCCCAGTGTTGATGATTCAACTTCTGATAAAGTTCTATGCTAATGCTAACGCTAATGCTAACGTTAATGCTAATGCTAACGCAAATGCTAATGCTAATGCTAACATTAAAACTAACTCATGGAGCCTTTCCGGCCAAAGGATTTTAACGATTATATCATGGCTTTGAGGAAACACAAGGCCCAGTGTTGATGATTCAACTTCTGATAAAGTTCTATGCTAATGCTAATGCTAACGTTAATTCTAATGCTAACGCAAATGCTAATGCCAACATTAAAACTAACTCATGGAGCCTTTCCGGCCAAAGGATTTTAACGATTATATCATGGCATTAAGGAAACAGGAGGCCCAGTGTTGATGATTCAACTTCTGATAAAGTTCTATGCTAATGCTAACGCTAATGCTAACGTTAATGCTAATGCTAACGCAAATGCTAATGCTAATGCTAACATTAAAACTAACTCATGGAGCCTTTCCGGCCAAAGGATTTTAACGATTATATCATGGCATTAAGGAAACAGAAGGCCCAGTGTTAATGATTCAACTTCTGATGAAGTTCTATGCTAATGCTAACGCTAATGCTAACTTTAATGCTAATGCTAACGCAAATGCTAATGCTAATGATAACATTAAAACTAACTCATGGAACGTTTCCGGCCAAAGGATCTTAACGATTATATCATGGCATTAAGGAAACAGAAGGCCCAGTGTTGATGATTCAACTTCTGATAAAGTTCTATGCTAATGCTACTGCTAATGCTAACGCAAATGCTAATGCTCACATTAAAACTAACTCATGGAGCCTTTCCGGCCAAAGGATTTTAACGATTATATCATGGCATTAAGGAAACAGGAGGCCCAGTGTTGATGATTCAACTTCTGATAAAGTTCTATGCTAATGCTAACGCTAATGCTAACGTTAATGCTAATGCTAACGCAAATGCTAATGCTAATGATAACATTAAAACTAACTCATGGAACCTTTCCGGCCAAAGGATTTTAACGATTATATCATGGCATTAAGGAAACAGAAGGCCCAGTGTTGATGATTCAACTTCTGATAAAGTTCTATGCTACTGCTAACGCTAATGCTAATGCTAACGCAAATGCTAATGCTAATGCTAACATTAAAACTAACTCATGGAGCCTTTCCGGCCAAAGGATTTTAACGATTATATCATGGCATTAAGGAAACAGAAGGCCCAGTGTTGATGATTCAACTTATGATAAAGTTCTAATGTTCAGTGCACATATACATCGAAATAATGATTCAAATCCAATCATTCACCTGACACAGGTAGATCATCACGTCTGTTCTGTCTCCTCCTCCTCGTCATCATGAAGACGTTCCTGCTCGTCGTGGCGTTGCTCGGCGGCGTCCTCGCCGTCTCAGCTAATGCTAATGCTAACGTTAATTCTAATGCTAACGCAAATGCTAATGCCAACATTAAAACTAACTCATGGAGCCTTTCCGGCCAAAGGATTTTAACGATTATATCATGTCATGAAGGAAACAGAAGGCCCAGTGTTGATGATTCAACTTCTGATAAAGTTCTATGCTAATGCTAATGCTAACGTTAATACTAATGCTAACGCAAATGCTAATGCTAACATTAAAACTAACTCATGGAGCCTTTCCGGCCAAAGGATTTTAACGATTATATCATGGCATTAACGAAACAGAAGGCCCAGTGTTAATGATTGAACTTATGATAAAGTTCTATGCTAATGCTAACGCAAATGCTAACTTTAATGCTAATGCTAACGCAAATGCTAATGCTAATGATAACATTAAAACTAACTCATGGAGCCTTTCCGGCCAAAGGATTTTAACGATTATATCATGGCATTAAGGAAACAGGAGGCCCAGTGTTAATGATTCAACTTATGATAAAGTTCTATGCTAATGCTAACGCTAATGCTAACGTTAATGCTAATGCTAACGCAAATGCTAATGCTAACATTAAAACTAACTCATGGAGCCTTTCTGGCCAAAGGATTTTAACGATTATATCATGGCATTAAGGAAACAGAAGGCCCAGTGTTAATGATTCAACTTATGATAAAGTTCTATGCTAATGCTAACGCAAATGCTAATGCTAATGATAACATTAAAACTAACTCATGGAACCTTTCCGGCCAAAGGATTTTAACGATTATATCATGGCATTAAGGAAACAGAAGGCCCAGTGTTAATGATTCAACTTATGATGAAGTTCTATGCTAATGCTAACGCTAATGCTAACGTTAATTTCTGATGATCAATTTCTGATAAAGTTCTATGCTAATGCTAATGCTAATGCTAACACAAATGCTAATGCCAACATTAAAACTAACTCATGGAGCCTTTCCGGCCAAAGGATTTTAACGATTATATCATGTCATGAAGGAAACAGAAGGCCCAGTGTTGATGATTCAACTTCTGATAAAGTTCTATGCTAATGCTAACGCTAATGCTAACGTTAATGCTAATGCTAACGCAAATGCTAATGCTAATGCTAACATTAAAACTAACTCATGGAGCCTTTCCGGCCAAAGGATTTTAACGATTATATCATGTCATGAAGGAAACAGAAGGCCCAGTGTTGATGATTCAACTTCTGATAAAGTTCTATGCTACTGCTAACGCTAATGCTAATGCTAACGCAAATGCTAATGCTAATGCTAATGCTAACATTAAAACTAACTCATGGAGCCTTTCCGGCCAAAGGATTTTAACGATTATATCATGGCATTAAGGAAACAGAAGGCCCAGTGTTGATGATTCAACTTCTGATAAAGTTCTATGCTAATGCTAATGCTAACGTTAATTCTAATGCTAACGCAAATGCTAATGCCAACATTAAAACTAACTCATGGAGCCTTTCCGGCCAAAGGATTTTAACGATTATATCATGGCATTGAGGAAACAGGAGGCCCAGTGTTGATGATTCAACTTCTGATAAAGTTCTATGCTAATGCTAACGCTAATGCTAACGTTAATGCTAATGCTAACGCAAATGCTAATGCTAATGCTAACATTAAAACTAACTCATGGAGCCTTTCCGGCCAAAGGATTTTAACGATTATATCATGGCATTAAGGAAACAGAAGGCCCAGTGTTGATGATTCAACTTCTGATAAAGTTCTATGCTACTGCTAACGCTAATGCTAATGCTAACGCAAATGCTAACGCAAATGCTAATGCCAACATTAAAACTAACTCATGGAGCCTTTCCGGCCAAAGGATTTTAACGATTATATCATGGCATTGAGGAAACAGGAGGCCCAGTGTTGATGATTCAACTTCTGATAAAGTTCTATGCTACTGCTAACGCTAATGCTAATGCTAACGCAAATGCTAACGCAAATGCTAATGCCAACATTAAAACTAACTCATGGAGCCTTTCCGGCCAAAGGATTTTAACGATTATATCATGGCATTAAGGAAACAGAAGGCCCAGTGTTAATGATTCAACTTATGATAAAGTTCTATGCTAATGCTAACGCTAATGCTAACTTTAATGCTAATGCTAACGCAAATGCTAATGCTAATGATAACATTAAAACTAACTCATGGAACGTTTCCGGCCAAAGGATCTTAACGATTATATCATGGCATTAAGGAAACAGAAGGCCCAGTGTTGATGATTCAACTTCTGATAAAGTTCTATGCTACTGCTAACGCTAATGCTAATGCTAACGCAAATGCTAACGCAAATGCTAATGCCAACATTAAAACTAACTCATGGAGCCTTTCCGGCCAAAGGATTTTAACGATTATATCATGGCATTAAGGAAACAGAAGGCCCAGTGTTAATGATTCAACTTATGATAAAGTTCTATGCTAATGCTAACGCTAATGCTAACTTTAATGCTAATGCTAACGCAAATGCTAATGCTAATGATAACATTAAAACTAACTCATGGAACGTTTCCGGCCAAAGGATTTTAACGATTATATCATGGCATTAAGGAAACAGAAGGCCCAGTGTTGATGATTCAACTTCTGATAAAGTTCTATGCTAATGCTAATTCTAATGCTAACGCAAATGCTAATGCCAACATTAAAACTAACTCATGGAGCCTTTCCGGCCAAAGGATTTTAACGATTATATCATGGCATTGAGGAAACAGGAGGCCCAGTGTTGATGATTCAACTTCTGATAAAGTTCTATGCTAATGCTAACGCTAATGCTAACGTTAATGCTAATGCTAACGCAAATGCTAATGCTAATGCTAACATTAAAACTAACTCATGGAGCCTTTCCGGCCAAAGGATTTTAACGATAATATCATGGCATTAAGGAAACAGAAGGCCCAGTGTTAATGATTCAACTTATGATAAAGTTCTATTCTAATGCTAACGCTAATGCTAACTTTAATGCTAATGCTAACGCAAATGCTAATGCTAATGATAACATTAAAACTAACTCATGGAACGTTTCCGGCCAAAGGATCTTAACGATTATATCATGGCATTAAGGAAACAGAAGGCCCAGTGTTGATGATTCAACTTCTGATAAAGTTCTATGCTACTGCTAACGCTAATGCTAATGCTAACGCAAATGCTAACGCAAATGCTAATGCCAACATTAAAACTAACTCATGGAACCTTTCCGGCCAAAGGATTTTAACGATTATATCATGGCATTAAGGAAACAGAAGGCCCAGTGTTGATGATTCAACTTCTGATAAAGTTCTATGCTACTGCTAACGCTAATGCTAATGCTAACGCAAATGCTAATGCTAATGCTAATGCTAACATTAAAACTAACTCATGGAGCCTTTCCGGCCAAAGGATTTTAACGATTATATCATGGCATTGAGGAAACACAAGGCCCAGTGTTGATGATTCAACTTCTGATAAAGTTCTATGCTAATGCTAATGCTAACGTTAATGCTAATGCTAACGCAAATGCTAATGCTAACATTAAAACTAACTCATGGAGCCTTTCCGGCCAAAGGATTTTAACGATTATATCATGGCATTGAGGAAACAGAAGGCCCAGTGTTGATGATTCAACTTCTGATAAAGTTCTATGCTAATGCTAACGCTAATGCTAATGCTAATGCTAACGCAAATGCTAATGCTAATGCTAACATTAAAACTAACTCATGGAGCCTTTCCGGCCAAAGGATCTTAACGATTATATCATGGCATTAAGGAAACAGAAGGCCCAGTGTTGATGATTCAACTTCTGATAAAGTTCTATGCTAATGCTAACGCTAATGCTAATGCTAACGCAAATGCTAACTTTAATGCTAATGCTAACGCAAATGCTAATGCTAATGATAACATTAAAACTAACTCATGGAACCTTTCCGGCCAAAGGATTTTAACGATTATATCATGGCATTAAGGAAACAGAAGGCCCAGTGTTAATGATTCAACTTCTGATGAAGTTCTATGCTACTGCTAACGCTAATGCTAATGCTAACGCAAATGCTAATGCTAATGCTAACATTAAAACTAACTCATGGAGCCTTTCCGGCCAAAGGATTTTAACGATTATATCATGGCATTAAGGAAACAGAAGGCCCAGTGTTGATGATTCAACTTCTGATAAAGTTCTATGCTACTGCTAACGCTAATGCTAATGCTAACGCAAATGCTAACGCAAATGCTAATGCCAACATTAAAACTAACTCATGGAGCCTTTCCGGCCAAAGGATTTTAACGATTATATCATGGCATTGAGGAAACAGGAGGCCCAGTGTTGATGATTCAACTTCTGATAAAGTTCTATGCTACTGCTAACGCTAATGCTAATGCTAACGCAAATGCTAACGCAAATGCTAATGCCAACATTAAAACTAACTCATGGAGCCTTTCCGGCCAAAGGATTTTAACGATTATATCATGGCATTAAGGAAACAGAAGGCCCAGTGTTAATGATTCAACTTATGATAAAGTTCTATGCTAATGCTAACGCTAATGCTAACTTTAATGCTAATGCTAACGCAAATGCTAATGCTAATGATAACATTAAAACTAACTCATGGAACGTTTCCGGCCAAAGGATTTTAACGATTATATCATGGCATTAAGGAAACAGAAGGCCCAGTGTTGATGATTCAACTTCTGATAAAGTTCTATGCTAATGCTAATTCTAATGCTAACGCAAATGCTAATGCCAACATTAAAACTAACTCATGGAGCCTTTCCGGCCAAAGGATTTTAACGATTATATCATGGCATTGAGGAAACAGGAGGCCCAGTGTTGATGATTCAACTTCTGATAAAGTTCTATGCTAATGCTAACGCTAATGCTAACGTTAATGCTAATGCTAACGCAAATGCTAATGCTAATGCTAACATTAAAACTAACTCATGGAGCCTTTCCGGCCAAAGGATTTTAACGATAATATCATGGCATTAAGGAAACAGAAGGCCCAGTGTTAATGATTCAACTTATGATAAAGTTCTATTCTAATGCTAACGCTAATGCTAACTTTAATGCTAATGCTAACGCAAATGCTAATGCTAATGATAACATTAAAACTAACTCATGGAACGTTTCCGGCCAAAGGATCTTAACGATTATATCATGGCATTAAGGAAACAGAAGGCCCAGTGTTGATGATTCAACTTCTGATAAAGTTCTATGCTACTGCTAACGCTAATGCTAATGCTAACGCAAATGCTAACGCAAATGCTAATGCCAACATTAAAACTAACTCATGGAACCTTTCCGGCCAAAGGATTTTAACGATTATATCATGGCATTAAGGAAACAGAAGGCCCAGTGTTGATGATTCAACTTCTGATAAAGTTCTATGCTACTGCTAACGCTAATGCTAATGCTAACGCAAATGCTAATGCTAATGCTAATGCTAACATTAAAACTAACTCATGGAGCCTTTCCGGCCAAAGGATTTTAACGATTATATCATGGCATTGAGGAAACACAAGGCCCAGTGTTGATGATTCAACTTCTGATAAAGTTCTATGCTAATGCTAATGCTAACGTTAATGCTAATGCTAACGCAAATGCTAATGCTAACATTAAAACTAACTCATGGAGCCTTTCCGGCCAAAGGATTTTAACGATTATATCATGGCATTGAGGAAACAGAAGGCCCAGTGTTGATGATTCAACTTCTGATAAAGTTCTATGCTAATGCTAACGCTAATGCTAATGCTAATGCTAACGCAAATGCTAATGCTAATGCTAACATTAAAACTAACTCATGGAGCCTTTCCGGCCAAAGGATCTTAACGATTATATCATGGCATTAAGGAAACAGAAGGCCCAGTGTTGATGATTCAACTTCTGATAAAGTTCTATGCTAATGCTAACGCTAATGCTAATGCTAACGCAAATGCTAACTTTAATGCTAATGCTAACGCAAATGCTAATGCTAATGATAACATTAAAACTAACTCATGGAACCTTTCCGGCCAAAGGATTTTAACGATTATATCATGGCATTAAGGAAACAGAAGGCCCAGTGTTAATGATTCAACTTCTGATGAAGTTCTATGCTACTGCTAACGCTAATGCTAATGCTAACGCAAATGCTAATGCTAATGCTAACATTAAAACTAACTCATGGAGCCTTTCCGGCCAAAGGATTTTAACGATTATATCATGGCTTTGAGGAAACACAAGGCCCAGTGTTGATGATTCAACTTCTGATAAAGTTCTATGCTAATGCTAATGCTAACGTTAATTCTAATGCTAACGCAAATGCTAATGCCAACATTAAAACTAACTCATGGAGCCTTTCCGGCCAAAGGATTTTAACGATTATATCATGGCATTAAGGAAACAGGAGGCCCAGTGTTGATGATTCAACTTCTGATAAAGTTCTATGCTAATGCTAACGCTAATGCTAACGTTAATGCTAATGCTAACGCAAATGCTAATGCTAATGCTAACATTAAAACTAACTCATGGAGCCTTTCCGGCCAAAGGATTTTAACGATTATATCATGGCATTAAGGAAACAGAAGGCCCAGTGTTAATGATTCAACTTCTGATGAAGTTCTATGCTAATGCTAACGCTAATGCTAACTTTAATGCTAATGCTAACGCAAATGCTAATGCTAATGATAACATTAAAACTAACTCATGGAACGTTTCCGGCCAAAGGATCTTAACGATTATATCATGGCATTAAGGAAACAGAAGGCCCAGTGTTAATGATTCAACTTCTGATGAAGTTCTATGCTAATGCTAACGCTAATGCTAACTTTAATGCTAATGCTAACGCAAATGCTAATGCTAATGATAACATTAAAACTAACTCATGGAACGTTTCCGGCCAAAGGATCTTAACGATTATATCATGGCATTAAGGAAACAGAAGGCCCAGTGTTGATGATTCAACTTCTGATAAAGTTCTATGCTAATGCTACTGCTAATGCTAACGCAAATGCTAATGCTAACATTAAAACTAACTCATGGAGCCTTTCCGGCCAAAGGATTTTAACGATTATATCATGGCATTAAGGAAACAGGAGGCCCAGTGTTGATGATTCAACTTCTGATAAAGTTCTATGCTAATGCTAACGCTAATGCTAACGTTAATGCTAATGCTAACGCAAATGCTAATGCTAATGCTAACATTAAAACTAACTCATGGAGCCTTTCCGGCCAAAGGATTTTAACGATTATATCATGGCTTTGAGGAAACACAAGGCCCAGTGTTGATGATTCAACTTCTGATAAAGTTCTATGCTAATGCTAATGCTAACGTTAATTCTAATGCTAACGCAAATGCTAATGCCAACATTAAAACTAACTCATGGAGCCTTTCCGGCCAAAGGATTTTAACGATTATATCATGGCATTAAGGAAACAGGAGGCCCAGTGTTGATGATTCAACTTCTGATAAAGTTCTATGCTAATGCTAACGCTAATGCTAACGTTAATGCTAATGCTAACGCAAATGCTAATGCTAATGCTAACATTAAAACTAACTCATGGAGCCTTTCCGGCCAAAGGATTTTAACGATTATATCATGGCATTAAGGAAACAGAAGGCCCAGTGTTAATGATTCAACTTCTGATGAAGTTCTATGCTAATGCTAACGCTAATGCTAACTTTAATGCTAATGCTAACGCAAATGCTAATGCTAATGATAACATTAAAACTAACTCATGGAACGTTTCCGGCCAAAGGATCTTAACGATTATATCATGGCATTAAGGAAACAGAAGGCCCAGTGTTGATGATTCAACTTCTGATAAAGTTCTATGCTAATGCTACTGCTAATGCTAACGCAAATGCTAATGCTAACATTAAAACTAACTCATGGAGCCTTTCCGGCCAAAGGATTTTAACGATTATATCATGGCATTAAGGAAACAGGAGGCCCAGTGTTGATGATTCAACTTCTGATAAAGTTCTATGCTAATGCTAACGCTAATGCTAACGTTAATGCTAATGCTAACGCAAATGCTAATGCTAATGATAACATTAAAACTAACTCATGGAACCTTTCCGGCCAAAGGATTTTAACGATTATATCATGGCATTAAGGAAACAGAAGGCCCAGTGTTGATGATTCAACTTCTGATAAAGTTCTATGCTACTGCTAACGCTAATGCTAATGCTAACGCAAATGCTAATGCTAATGCTAATGCTAACATTAAAACTAACTCATGGAGCCTTTCCGGCCAAAGGATTTTAACGATTATATCATGGCATTAAGGAAACAGAAGGCCCAGTGTTGATGATTCAACTTATGATAAAGTTCTAATGTTCAGTGCACATATACATCGAAATAATGATTCAAATCCAATCATTCACCTGACACAGGTAGATCATCACGTCTGTTCTGTCTCCTCCTCCTCGTCATCATGAAGACGTTCCTGCTCGTCGTGGCGTTGCTCGGCGGCGTCCTCGCCGTCTCAGCTAATGCTAATGCTAACGTTAATTCTAATGCTAACGCAAATGCTAATGCCAACATTAAAACTAACTCATGGAGCCTTTCCGGCCAAAGGATTTTAACGATTATATCATGTCATGAAGGAAACAGAAGGCCCAGTGTTGATGATTCAACTTCTGATAAAGTTCTATGCTAATGCTAATGCTAACGTTAATACTAATGCTAACGCAAATGCTAATGCTAACATTAAAACTAACTCATGGAGCCTTTCCGGCCAAAGGATTTTAACGATTATATCATGGCATTAACGAAACAGAAGGCCCAGTGTTAATGATTGAACTTATGATAAAGTTCTATGCTAATGCTAACGCAAATGCTAAATTTAATGCTAATGCTAACGCAAATGCTAATGCTAATGATAACATTAAAACTAACTCATGGAGCCTTTCCGGCCAAAGGATTTTAACGATTATATCATGGCATTAAGGAAACAGGAGGCCCAGTGTTAATGATTCAACTTATGATAAAGTTCTATGCTAATGCTAACGCTAATGCTAACGTTAATGCTAATGCTAACGCAAATGCTAATGCTAACATTAAAACTAACTCATGGAGCCTTTCTGGCCAAAGGATTTTAACGATTATATCATGGCATTAAGGAAACAGAAGGCCCAGTGTTAATGATTCAACTTATGATAAAGTTCTATGCTAATGCTAACGCTAATGCTAACGTTAATGCTAATGCTAACGCAAATGCTAATGCTAATGATAACATTAAAACTAACTCATGGAACCTTTCCGGCCAAAGGATTTTAACGATTATATCATGGCATTAAGGAAACAGAAGGCCCAGTGTTAATGATTCAACTTATGATGAAGTTCTATGCTAATGCTAACGCTAATGCTAACGTTAATTTCTGATGATCAATTTCTGATAAAGTTCTATGCTAATGCTAATGCTAATGCTAACACAAATGCTAATGCCAACATTAAAACTAACTCATGGAGCCTTTCCGGCCAAAGGATTTTAACGATTATATCATGTCATGAAGGAAACAGAAGGCCCAGTGTTGATGATTCAACTTCTGATAAAGTTCTATGCTAATGCTAACGCTAATGCTAACGTTAATGCTAATGCTAACGCAAATGCTAATGCTAATGCTAACATTAAAACTAACTCATGGAGCCTTTCCGGCCAAAGGATTTTAACGATTATATCATGGCATTAAGGAAACAGAAGGCCCAGTGTTGATGATTCAACTTCTGATAAAGTTCTATGCTACTGCTAACGCTAATGCTAATGCTAACGCAAATGCTAACGCAAATG
This sequence comes from Lepturacanthus savala, assembly GCA_030544235.1. Lineage (NCBI taxonomy): Eukaryota > Metazoa > Chordata > Actinopteri > Scombriformes > Trichiuridae > Lepturacanthus > Lepturacanthus savala. The sequence goes on along the minus strand of CM060466.1, from coordinate 2,785,287 downwards.
CTAATGCCAACATTAAAACTAACTCATGGAGCCTTTCCGGCCAAAGGATTTTAACGATTATATCATGGCATTGAGGAAACAGGAGGCCCAGTGTTGATGATTCAACTTCTGATAAAGTTCTATGCTACTGCTAACGCTAATGCTAATGCTAACGCAAATGCTAACGCAAATGCTAATGCCAACATTAAAACTAACTCATGGAGCCTTTCCGGCCAAAGGATTTTAACGATTATATCATGGCATTAAGGAATCAGAAGGCCCAGTGTTAATGATTCAACTTATGATAAAGTTCTATGCTAATGCTAACGCTAATGCTAACTTTAATGCTAATGCTAACGCAAATGCTAATGCTAATGATAACATTAAAACTAACTCATGGAACGTTTCCGGCCAAAGGATCTTAACGATTATATCATGGCATTAAGGAAACAGAAGGCCCAGTGTTGATGATTCAACTTCTGATAAAGTTCTATGCTACTGCTAACGCTAATGCTAATGCTAACGCAAATGCTAACGCAAATGCTAATGCCAACATTAAAACTAACTCATGGAGCCTTTCCGGCCAAAGGATTTTAACGATTATATCATGGCATTAAGGAAACAGAAGGCCCAGTGTTAATGATTCAACTTATGATAAAGTTCTATGCTAATGCTAACGCTAATGCTAACTTTAATGCTAATGCTAACGCAAATGCTAATGCTAATGATAACATTAAAACTAACTCATGGAACGTTTCCGGCCAAAGGATCTTAACGATTATATCATGGCATTAAGGAAACAGAAGGCCCAGTGTTGATGATTCAACTTCTGATAAAGTTCTATGCTAATGCTAATTCTAATGCTAACGCAAATGCTAATGCCAACATTAAAACTAACTCATGGAGCCTTTCCGGCCAAAGGATTTTAACGATTATATCATGGCATTGAGGAAACAGGAGGCCCAGTGTTGATGATTCAACTTCTGATAAAGTTCTATGCTAATGCTAACGCTAATGCTAACGTTAATGCTAATGCTAACGCAAATGCTAATGCTAATGCTAACATTAAAACTAACTCATGGAGCCTTTCCGGCCAAAGGATTTTAACGATAATATCATGGCATTAAGGAAACAGAAGGCCCAGTGTTAATGATTCAACTTATGATAAAGTTCTATTCTAATGCTAACGCTAATGCTAACTTTAATGCTAATGCTAACGCAAATGCTAATGCTAATGATAACATTAAAACTAACTCATGGAACGTTTCCGGCCAAAGGATCTTAACGATTATATCATGGCATTAAGGAAACAGAAGGCCCAGTGTTGATGATTCAACTTCTGATAAAGTTCTATGCTACTGCTAACGCTAATGCTAATGCTAACGCAAATGCTAACGCAAATGCTAATGCCAACATTAAAACTAACTCATGGAACCTTTCCGGCCAAAGGATTTTAACGATTATATCATGGCATTAAGGAAACAGAAGGCCCAGTGTTGATGATTCAACTTCTGATAAAGTTCTATGCTACTGCTAACGCTAATGCTAATGCTAACGCAAATGCTAATACTAATGCTAATGCTAACATTAAAACTAACTCATGGAGCCTTTCCGGCCAAAGGATTTTAACGATTATATCATGGCATTGAGGAAACACAAGGCCCAGTGTTGATGATTCAACTTCTGATAAAGTTCTATGCTAATGCTAATGCTAACGTTAATGCTAATGCTAACGCAAATGCTAATGCTAACATTAAAACTAACTCATGGAGCCTTTCCGGCCAAAGGATTTTAACGATTATATCATGGCATTGAGGAAACAGAAGGCCCAGTGTTGATGATTCAACTTCTGATAAAGTTCTATGCTAATGCTAACGCTAATGCTAATGCTAATGCTAACGCAAATGCTAATGCTAATGCTAACATTAAAACTAACTCATGGAGCCTTTCCGGCCAAAGGATCTTAACGATTATATCATGGCATTAAGGAAACAGAAGGCCCAGTGTTGATGATTCAACTTCTGATAAAGTTCTATGCTAATGCTAACGCTAATGCTAATGCTAACGCAAATGCTAACTTTAATGCTAATGCTAACGCAAATGCTAATGCTAATGATAACATTAAAACTAACTCATGGAACCTTTCCGGCCAAAGGATTTTAACGATTATATCATGGCATTAAGGAAACAGAAGGCCCAGTGTTAATGATTCAACTTATGATAAAGTTCTATGCTAATGCTAACGCTAATGCTAACTTTAATGCTAATGCTAACGCAAATGCTAATGCTAATGATAACATTAAAACTAACTCATGGAACGTTTCCGGCCAAAGGATCTTAACGATTATATCATGGCATTAAGGAAACAGAAGGCCCAGTGTTGATGATTCAACTTCTGATAAAGTTCTATGCTAATGCTAATTCTAATGCTAACGCAAATGCTAATGCCAACATTAAAACTAACTCATGGAGCCTTTCCGGCCAAAGGATTTTAACGATTATATCATGGCATTGAGGAAACAGGAGGCCCAGTGTTGATGATTCAACTTCTGATAAAGTTCTATGCTAATGCTAACGCTAATGCTAACGTTAATGCTAATGCTAACGCAAATGCTAATGCTAATGCTAACATTAAAACTAACTCATGGAGCCTTTCCGGCCAAAGGATTTTAACGATAATATCATGGCATTAAGGAAACAGAAGGCCCGGTGTTAATGATTCAACTTATGATAAAGTTCTATGCTAATGCTAACGCTAATGCTAACTTTAATGCTAATGCTAACGCAAATGCTAATGCTAATGATAACATTAAAACTAACTCATGGAACGTTTCCGGCCAAAGGATCTTAACGATTATATCATGGCATTAAGGAAACAGAAGGCCCAGTGTTGATGATTCAACTTCTGATAAAGTTCTATGCTAATGCTAATGCTAACGTTAATGCTAATGCTAACGCAAATGCTAATGCCAACATTAAAACTAACTCATGGAGCCTTTCCAGCCAAAGGATTTTAACGATTATATCATGGCATTAAGGAAACAGAAGGCCCAGTGTTGATGATTCAACTTCTGATAAAGTTCTATGCTAATGCTAATGCTAACGTTAATGCTAAGGCTAACGCAAATGCTAATGCCAACATTAAAACTAACTCATGGAGCCTTTCCGGCCAAAGGATTTTAACGATTATATCATGTCATGAAGGAAACAGAAGGCCCAGTGTTGATGATTCAACTTCTGATAAAGTTCTATGCTAATGCTAACGCTAATGCTAACGTTAATGCTAACGCAAATGCTAATGCTAATGATAACATTAAAACTAACTCATGGAACCTTTCCGGCCAAAGGATTTTAACGATTATATCATGGCATTAAGGAAACAGAAGGCCCAGTGTTGATGATTCAACTTCTGATAAAGTTCTATGCTACTGCTAACGCTAATGCTAATGCTAACGCAAATGCTAATGCTAATGCTAATGCTAACATTAAAACTAACTCATGGAGCCTTTCCGGCCAAAGGATTTTAACGATTATATCATGGCATTGAGGAAACACAAGGCCCAGTGTTGATGATTCAACTTCTGATAAAGTTCTATGCTAATGCTAATGCTAATGCTAACGTTAATGCTAATGCTAACGCAAATGCTAATGCTAACATTAAAACTAACTCATGGAGCCTTTCCGGCCAAAGGATTTTAACGATTATATCATGGCATTGAGGAAACAGAAGGCCCAGTGTTGATGATTCAACTTCTGATAAAGTTAGCTAACGCTTAGCTAACGCATTAGCTAACGCTAATGCTAATGCTAACGCAAATGCTAATGCTAACGCAAATGCTAATGCTAATGCTAATGCTAACATTAAAACTAACTCATGGAGCCTTTCCGGCCAAAGGATTTTAACGATTATATCATGGCATTGAGGAAACACAAGGCCCAGTGTTGATGATTCAACTTCTGATAAAGTTAGCTAACGCTTAGCTAACGCATTAGCTAACGCTAATGCTAATGCTAACGCAAATGCTAATGCTAATGCTAATGCTAATGCTAACATTAAAACTAACTCATGGAGCCTTTCCGGCCAAAGGATTTTAACGATTATATCATGGCATTAAGGAAACAGAAGGCCCAGTGTTAATGATTCAACTTATGATAAAGTTCTATGCTAATGCTAACGCTAATGCTAACTTTAATGCTAATGCTAACGCAAATGCTAATGCTAATGATAACATTAAAACTAACTCATGGAACGTTTCCGGCCAAAGGATCTTAACGATTATATCATGGCATTAAGGAAACAGAAGGCCCAGTGTTGATGATTCAACTTCTGATAAAGTTCTATGCTAATGCTAATTCTAATGCTAACGCAAATGCTAATGCCAACATTAAAACTAACTTATGGAGCCTTTCCGGCCAAAGGATTTTAACGATTATATCATGGCATTGAGGAAACAGGAGGCCCAGTGTTGATGATTCAACTTCTGATAAAGTTCTATGCTAATGCTAACGCTAATGCTAACGTTAATGCTAATGCTAACGCAAATGCTAATGCTAATGCTAACATTAAAACTAACTCATGGAGCCTTTCCGGCCAAAGGATTTTAACGATAATATCATGGCATTAAGGAAACAGAAGGCCCAGTGTTAATGATTCAACTTATGATAAAGTTCTATGCTAATGCTAACGCTAATGCTAACTTTAATGCTAATGCTAACGCAAATGCTAATGCTAATGATAACATTAAAACTAACTCATGGAACGTTTCCGGCCAAAGGATCTTAACGATTATATCATGGCATTAAGGAAACAGAAGGCCCAGTGTTGATGATTCAACTTCTGATAAAGTTCTATGCTACTGCTAACGCTAATGCTAATGCTAACGCAAATGCTAACGCAAATGCTAACGCAAATGCTAATGCCAACATTAAAACTAACTCATGGAGCCTTTCCGGCCAAAGGATTTTAACGATTATATCATGGCATTAAGGAAACAGGAGGCCCAGTGTTGATGATTCAACTTATGATAAAGTTCTATGCTAATGCTAACGCTAATGCTAACGTTAATGCTAATGCTAACGCAAATGCTAATGCTAATGCTAACATTAAAACTAACTCATGGAACCTTTCCGGCCAAAGGATTTTAACGATTATATCATGGCATTGAGGAAACAGGAGGCCCAGTGTTGATGATTCAACTTCTGATAAAGTTCTATGCTAATGCTAACGCTAATGCTAACGTTAATGCTAATGCTAACGCAAATGCTAATGCTAATGCTAACATTAAAACTAACTCATGGAGCCTTTCCGGCCAAAGGATTTTAACGATTATATCATGGCATTAAGGAAACAGAAGGCCCAGTGTTGATGATTCAACTTCTGATAAAGTTCTATGCTACTGCTAACGCTAATGCTAATGCTAACGCAAATGCTAACGCAAATGCTAATGCCAACATTAAAACTAACTCATGGAGCCTTTCCGGCCAAAGGATTTTAACGATTATATCATGGCATTGAGGAAACAGGAGGCCCAGTGTTGATGATTCAACTTCTGATAAAGTTCTATGCTACTGCTAACGCTAATGCTAATGCTAACGCAAATGCTAACGCAAATGCTAATGCCAACATTAAAACTAACTCATGGAGCCTTTCCGGCCAAAGGATTTTAACGATAATATCATGGCATTAAGGAAACAGAAGGCCCAGTGTTAATGATTCAACTTATGATAAAGTTCTATGCTAATGCTAACGCTAATGCTAACTTTAATGCTAATGCTAACGCAAATGCTAATGCTAATGATAACATTAAAACTAACTCATGGAACGTTTCCGGCCAAAGGATCTTAACGATTATATCATGGCATTAAGGAAACAGAAGGCCCAGTGTTGATGATTCAACTTCTGATAAAGTTCTATGCTACTGCTAACGCTAATGCTAATGCTAACGCAAATGCTAACGCAAATGCTAACGCAAATGCTAATGCCAACATTAAAACTAACTCATGGAGCCTTTCCGGCCAAAGGATTTTAACGATTATATCATGGCATTAAGGAAACAGGAGGCCCAGTGTTGATGATTCAACTTATGATAAAGTTCTATGCTAATGCTAACGCTAATGCTAACGTTAATGCTAATGCTAACGCAAATGCTAATGCTAATGCTAACATTAAAACTAACTCATGGAACCTTTCCGGCCAAAGGATTTTAACGATTATATCATGGCATTAAGGAAACAGAAGGCCCAGTGTTGATGATTCAACTTCTGATAAAGTTCTATGCTACTGCTAACGCTAATGCTAATGCTAACGCAAATGCTAATGCTAATGCTAATGCTAACATTAAAACTAACTCATGGAGCCTTTCCGGCCAAAGGATTTTAACGATTATATCATGGCATTGAGGAAACACAAGGCCCAGTGTTGATGATTCAACTTCTGATAAAGTTCTATGCTAATGCTAATGCTAACGTTAATGCTAATGCTAACGCAAATGCTAATGCTAACATTAAAACTAACTCATGGAGCCTTTCCGGCCAAAGGATTTTAACGATTATATCATGGCATTGAGGAAACAGAAGGCCCAGTGTTGATGATTCAACTTCTGATAAAGTTCTATGCTAATGCTAACGCTAATGCTAATGCTAATGCTAATGCTAATGCTAACGCAAATGCTAATGCTAATGCTAACATTAAAACTAACTCATGGAGCCTTTCCGGCCAAAGGATCTTAACGATTATATCATGGCATTAAGGAAACAGAAGGCCCAGTGTTGATGATTCAACTTCTGATAAAGTTCTATGCTAATGCTAACGCTAATGCTAATGCTAACGCAAATGCTAACTTTAATGCTAATGCTAACGCAAATGCTAATGCTAATGATAACATTAAAACTAACTCATGGAACCTTTCCGGCCAAAGGATTTTAACGATTATATCATGGCATTAAGGAAACAGAAGGCCCAGTGTTAATGATTCAACTTATGATAAAGTTCTATGCTAATGCTAACGCTAATGCTAACTTTAATGCTAATGCTAACGCAAATGCTAATGCTAATGATAACATTAAAACTAACTCATGGAACGTTTCCGGCCAAAGGATCTTAACGATTATATCATGGCATTAAGGAAACAGAAGGCCCAGTGTTGATGATTCAACTTCTGATAAAGTTCTATGCTAATGCTAATTCTAATGCTAACGCAAATGCTAATGCCAACATTAAAACTAACTCATGGAGCCTTTCCGGCCAAAGGATTTTAACGATTATATCATGGCATTGAGGAAACAGGAGGCCCAGTGTTGATGATTCAACTTCTGATAAAGTTCTATGCTAATGCTAACGCTAATGCTAACGTTAATGCTAATGCTAACGCAAATGCTAATGCTAATGCTAATGCAAATGCTAATGCTAATGATAACATTAAAACTAACTCATGGAACCTTTCCGGCCAAAGGATTTTAACGATTATATCATGGCATTAAGGAAACAGAAGGCCCAGTGTTAATGATTCAACTTATGATAAAGTTCTATGCTAATGCTAACGCTAATGCTAACTTTAATGCTAATGCTAACGCAAATGCTAATGCTAATGATAACATTAAAACTAACTCATGGAACGTTTCCGGCCAAAGGATCTTAACGATTATATCATGGCATTAAGGAAACAGAAGGCCCAGTGTTGATGATTCAACTTCTGATAAAGTTCTATGCTAATGCTAATTCTAATGCTAACGCAAATGCTAATGCCAACATTAAAACTAACTCATGGAGCCTTTCCGGCCAAAGGATTTTAACGATTATATCATGGCATTGAGGAAACAGGAGGCCCAGTGTTGATGATTCAACTTCTGATAAAGTTCTATGCTAATGCTAACGCTAATGCTAACGTTAATGCTAATGCTAACGCAAATGCTAATGCTAATGCTAACATTAAAACTAACTCATGGAGCCTTTCCGGCCAAAGGATTTTAACGATTGTATCATGGCATTAAGGAAACAGAAGGCCCAGTGTTAATGATTCAACTTCTGATAAAGTTCTATGCTACTGCTAACGCTAATGCTAATGCTAACGCAAATGCTAATGCTAATGCTAATGCTAATGCTAACATTAAAACTAACTCATGGAGCCTTTCCGGCCAAAGGATTTTAACGATTATATCATGGCATTAAGGAAACAGAAGGCCCAGTGTTGATGATTCAACTTCTGATGAAGTTCTATGCTACTGCTAATGCTAATGCTAACGCAAATGCTAATGCTAATGATAACATTAAAACTAACTCATGGAACCTTTCCGGCCAAAGGATTTTAACGTTTATATCATGGCTTTAAGGAAACAGAAGGCCCAGTGTTGATGATTCAACTTCTGATAAAGTTCTATGCTAATGCTAATGCTAACGTTAATTCTAATGCTAACGCAAATGCTAATGCCAACATTAAAACTAACTCATGGAGCCTTTCCGGCCAAAGGATTTTAACGATTATATCATGGCATTGAGGAAACAGGAGGCCCAGTGTTGATGATTCAACTTCTGATAAAGTTCTATGCTAATGCTAACGCTAATGCTAACGTTAATGCTAATGCTAACGCAAATGCTAATGCTAATGCTAACATTAAAACTAACTCATGGAGCCTTTCCGGCCAAAGGATTTTAACGATTATATCATGGCATTAAGGAAACAGAAGGCCCAGTGTTAATGATTCAACTTATGATAAAGTTCTATGCTAATGCTAACGCTAATGCTAACTTTAATGCTAATGCTAACGCAAATGCTAATGCTAATGATAACATTAAAACTAACTCATGGAACGTTTCCGGCCAAAGGATCTTAACGATTATATCATGGCATTAAGGAAACAGAAGGCCCAGTGTTGATGATTCAACTTCTGATAAAGTTCTATGCTACTGCTAACGCTAATGCTAATGCTAACGCAAATGCTAACGCAAATGCTAATGCCAACATTAAAACTAACTCATGGAACCTTTCCGGCCAAAGGATTTTAACGATTATATCATGGCATTAAGGAAACAGAAGGCCCAGTGTTGATGATTCAACTTCTGATAAAGTTCTATGCTACTGCTAACGCTAATGCTAATGCTAATGCTAACGCAAATGCTAATGCTAATGCTAATGCTAACATTAAAACTAACTCATGGAGCCTTTCCGGCCAAAGGATTTTAACGATTATATCATGGCATTAAGGAAACAGAAGGCCCAGTGTTGATGATTCAACTTCTGATGAAGTTCTATGCTACTGCTAACGCTAATGCTAATGCTAACGCAAATGCTAATGCTAATGCTAACATTAAAACTAACTCATGGAGCCTTTCCGGCCAAAGGATTTTAACGATTATATCATGGCTTTAAGGAAACAGAAGGCCCAGTGTTGATGATTCAACTTCTGATAAAGTTCTATGCTAATGCTAATGCTAACGTTAATGCTAATGCTAACGCAAATGCTAATGCCAACATTAAAACTAACTCATGGAGCCTTTCCAGCCAAAGGATTTTAACGATTATATCATGGCATTAAGGAAACAGAAGGCCCAGTGTTGATGATTCAACTTCTGATAAAGTTCTATGCTAATGCTAATGCTAACGTTAATGCTAAGGCTAACGCAAATGCTAATGCCAACATTAAAACTAACTCATGGAGCCTTTCCGGCCAAAGGATTTTAACGATTATATCATGTCATGAAGGAAACAGAAGGCCCAGTGTTGATGATTCAACTTCTGATAAAGTTCTATGCTAATGCTAACGCTAATGCTAACGTTAATGCTAACGCAAATGCTAATGCTAATGATAACATTAAAACTAACTCATGGAACCTTTCCGGCCAAAGGATTTTAACGATTATATCATGGCATTAAGGAAACAGAAGGCCCAGTGTTGATGATTCAACTTCTGATAAAGTTCTATGCTACTGCTAACGCTAATGCTAATGCTAACGCAAATGCTAATGCTAATGCTAATGCTAACATTAAAACTAACTCATGGAGCCTTTCCGGCCAAAGGATTTTAACGATTATATCATGGCATTGAGGAAACACAAGGCCCAGTGTTGATGATTCAACTTCTGATAAAGTTCTATGCTAATGCTAATGCTAATGCTAACGTTAATGCTAATGCTAACGCAAATGCTAATGCTAACATTAAAACTAACTCATGGAGCCTTTCCGGCCAAAGGATTTTAACGATTATATCATGGCATTGAGGAAACAGAAGGCCCAGTGTTGATGATTCAACTTATGATAAAGTTCTATGCTAATGCTAACGCTAATGCTAACGTTAATGCTAATGCTAACGCAAATGCTAATGCTAACATTAAAACTAACTCATGGAACCTTTCCGGCCAAAGGATTTTAACGATTATATCATGGCATTAAGGAAACAGAAGGCCCAGTGTTGATGATTCAACTTCTGATAAAGTTCTATGCTACTGCTAACGCTAATGCTAATGCTAACGCAAATGCTAATGCTAATGCTAATGCTAATGCTAACATTAAAACTAACTCATGGAGCCTTTCCGGCCAAAGGATTTTAACGATTATATCATGGCATTAAGGAAACAGAAGGCCCAGTGTTAATGATTCAACTTATGATAAAGTTCTATGCTAATGCTAACGCTAATGCTAACTTTAATGCTAATGCTAACGCAAATGCTAATGCTAATGATAACATTAAAACTAACTCATGGAACGTTTCCGGCCAAAGGATCTTAACGATTATATCATGGCATTAAGGAAACAGAAGGCCCAGTGTTGATGATTCAACTTCTGATAAAGTTCTATGCTAATGCTAATTCTAATGCTAACGCAAATGCTAATGCCAACATTAAAACTAACTCATGGAGCCTTTCCGGCCAAAGGATTTTAACGATTATATCATGGCATTGAGGAAACAGGAGGCCCAGTGTTGATGATTCAACTTCTGATAAAGTTCTATGCTAATGCTAACGCTAATGCTAACGTTAATGCTAATGCTAACGCAAATGCTAATGCTAATGCTAACATTAAAACTAACTCATGGAGCCTTTCCGGCCAAAGGATTTTAACGATAATATCATGGCATTAAGGAAACAGAAGGCCCAGTGTTAATGATTCAACTTATGATAAAGTTCTATGCTAATGCTAACGCTAATGCTAACTTTAATGCTAATGCTAACGCAAATGCTAATGCTAATGATAACATTAAAACTAACTCATGGAACGTTTCCGGCCAAAGGATCTTAACGATTATATCATGGCATTAAGGAAACAGAAGGCCCAGTGTTGATGATTCAACTTCTGATAAAGTTCTATGCTACTGCTAACGCTAATGCTAATGCTAACGCAAATGCTAACGCAAATGCTAATGCCAACATTAAAACTAACTCATGGAGCCTTTCCGGCCAAAGGATTTTAACGATTATATCATGGCATTAAGGAAACAGGAGGCCCAGTGTTGATGATTCAACTTATGATAAAGTTCTATGCTAATGCTAACGCTAATGCTAACGTTAATGCTAATGCTAACGCAAATGCTAATGCTAATGCTAACATTAAAACTAACTCATGGAACCTTTCCGGCCAAAGGATTTTAACGATTATATCATGGCATTAAGGAAACAGAAGGCCCAGTGTTGATGATTCAACTTCTGATAAAGTTCTATGCTACTGCTAACGCTAATGCTAATGCTAACGCAAATGCTAATGCTAATGCTAATGCTAACATTAAAACTAACTCATGGAGCCTTTCCGGCCAAAGGATTTTAACGATTATATCATGGCATTGAGGAAACACAAGGCCCAGTGTTGATGATTCAACTTCTGATAAAGTTCTATGCTAATGCTAACGCTAATGCTAACGTTAATGCTAATGCTAACGCAAATGCTAATGCTAACATTAAAACTAACTCATGGAACCTTTCCGGCCAAAGGATTTTAACGATTATATCATGGCATTAAGGAAACAGAAGGCCCAGTGTTGATGATTCAACTTCTGATAAAGTTCTATGCTACTGCTAACGCTAATGCTAATGCTAACGCAAATGCTAATGCTAATGCTAATGCTAATGCTAACATTAAAACTAACTCATGGAGCCTTTCCGGCCAAAGGATTTTAACGATTATATCATGGCATTGAGGAAACACAAGGCCCAGTGTTGATGATTCAACTTCTGATAAAGTTCTATGCTAATGCTAATGCTAACGTTAATGCTAATGCTAACGCAAATGCTAATGCTAACATTAAAACGTACTCATGGAGCCTTTCCGGCCAAAGGATTTTAACGATTATATCATGGCATTGAGGAAACAGAAGGCCCAGTGTTGATGATTCAACTTCTGATAAAGTTCTATGCTAATGCTAATGCTAATGCTAACGTTAATGCTAATGCTAACGCAAATGCTAATGCTAACATTAAAACTAACTCATGGAGCCTTTCCGGCCAAAGGATTTTAACGATTATATCATGGCATTGAGGAAACAGAAGGCCCAGTGTTGATGATTCAACTTCTGATAAAGTTCTATGCTAATACTAATGCTAATGCTAACGCAAATGCTAATGCTAATGCTAACATTAAAACTAACTCATGGAGCCTTTCCGGCCAAAGGATTTTAACGATTATATCATGGCATTGAGGAAACAGAAGGCCCAGTGTTGTTGATTCAACTTCTGATAAAGTTCTATGCTAATGCTAACGCTAATGCTAATGCTAATGCTAACGCAAATGCTAATGCTAATGCTAACATTAAAACTAACTCATGGAGCCTTTCCGGCCAAAGGATCTTAACGATTATATCATGGCATTAAGGAAACAGAAGGCCCAGTGTTGATGATTCAACTTCTGATAAAGTTCTATGCTAATGCTAACGCTAATGCTAATGCTAACGCAAATGCTAACTTTAATGCTAATGCTAACGCAAATGCTAATGCTAATGATAACATTAAAACTAACTCATGGAACCTTTCCGGCCAAAGGATTTTAACGATTATATCATGGCATTAAGGAAACAGAAGGCCCAGTGTTAATGATTCAACTTATGATAAAGTTCTATGCTAATGCTAACGCTAATGCTAACTTTAATGCTAATGCTAACGCAAATGCTAATGCTAATGATAACATTAAAACTAACTCATGGAACGTTTCCGGCCAAAGGATCTTAACGATTATATCATGGCATTAAGGAAACAGAAGGCCCAGTGTTGATGATTCAACTTCTGATAAAGTTCTATGCTAATGCTAATTCTAATGCTAACGCAAATGCTAATGCCAACATTAAAACTAACTCATGGAGCCTTTCCGGCCAAAGGATTTTAACGATTATATCATGGCATTGAGGAAACAGGAGGCCCAGTGTTGATGATTCAACTTCTGATAAAGTTCTATGCTAATGCTAACACTAATGCTAACGTTAATGCTAATGCTAACGCAAATGCTAATGCTAATGCTAACATTAAAACTAACTCATGGAGCCTTTCCGGCCAAAGGATTTTAACGATTGTATCATGGCATTAAGGAAACAGAAGGCCCAGTGTTAATGATTCAACTTATGATAAAGTTCTATGCTAATGCTAACGCTAATGCTAACTTTAATGCTAATGCTAACTTTAATGCTAATGCTAATGATAACATTAAAACTAACTCATGGAGCCTTTCCGGCCAAAGGATTTTAACGATTATATCATGGCATTAAGGAAACAGGAGGCCCAGTGTTGATGATTCAACTTCTGATAAAGTTCTATGCTAATGCTAATGCTAACGTTAATTCTAATGCTAACGCAAATGCTAATGCCAACATTAAAACTAACTCATGGAGCCTTTCCGGCCAAAGGATTTTAACGATTATATCATGGCATTGAGGAAACAGGAGGCCCAGTGTTGATGATTCAACTTCTGATAAAGTTCTATGCTAATGCTAACGCTAATGCTAACGTTAATGCTAATGCTAACGCAAATGCTAATGCTAACATTAAAACTAACTCATGGAGCCTTTCCGGCCAAAGGATTTTAACGATTGTATCATGGCATTAAGGAAACAGAAGGCCCAGTGTTAATGATTCAACTTATGATAAAGTTCTATGCTAATGCTAACGCTAATGCTAACTTTAATGCTAATGCTAACTTTAATGCTAATGCTAATGATAACATTAAAACTAACTCATGGAACCTTTCCAGCCAAAGGATTTTAACGATTATATCATGGCATTAAGGAAACAGAAGGCCCAGTGTTGATGATTCAACTTCTGATAAAGTTCTATGCTAATGCTAATGCTAACGTTAATGCTAATGCTAACGCAAATGCTAATGCCAACATTAAAACTAACTCATGGAGCCTTTCCGGCCAAAGGATTTTAACGATTATATCATGTCATGAAGGAAACAGAAGGCCCAGTGTTGATGATTCAACTTCTGATAAAGTTCTATGCTAATGCTAACGCTAATGCTAACGTTAATGCTAATGCTAACGCAAATGCTAATGCTAATGATAACATTAAAACTAACTCATGGAACCTTTCCGGCCAAAGGATTTTAACGATTATATCATGGCATTAAGGAAACAGAAGGCCCAGTGTTGATGATTCAACTTCTGATAAAGTTCTATGCTACTGCTAACGCTAATGCTAATGCTAACGCAAATGCTAATGCTAATGCTAACATTAAAACTAACTCATGGAGCCTTTCCGGCCAAAGGATTTTAACGATTATATCATGGCATTGAGGAAACACAAGGCCCAGTGTTGATGATTCAACTTCTGATAAAGTTCTATGCTAATGCTAATGCTAATGCTAATGCTAACGTTAATGCTAATGCTAACGCAAATGCTAATGCTAACATTAAAACTAACTCATGGAGCCTTTCCGGCCAAAGGATTTTAACGATTATATCATGGCATTGAGGAAACAGAAGGCCCAGTGTTGATGATTCAACTTCTGATAAAGTTCTATGCTAATGCTAATGCTAATGCTAACGTTAATGCTAATGCTAACGCAAATGCTAATGCTAACATTAAAACTAACTCATGGAGCCTTTCCGGCCAAAGGATTTTAACGATTATATCATGGCATTGAGGAAACAGAAGGCCCAGTGTTGATGATTCAACTTCTGATAAAGTTCTATGCTAATACTAATGCTAATGCTAACGCAAATGCTAATGCTAATGCTAACATTAAAACTAACTCATGGAGCCTTTCCGGCCAAAGGATTTTAACGATTATATCATGTCATGAAGGAAACAGAAGGCCCAGTGTTGATGATTCAACTTCTGATAAAGTTCTATGCTAATGCTAATGCTAACGCAAATGCTAATGCTAATGCTAGCATTAAAACTAACTCATGGAGCCTTTCCGGCCAAAGGATTTTAACGATTATATCATGTCATGAAGGAAACAGAAGGCCCAGTGTTGATGATTCAACTTCTGATAAAGTTCTATGCTAATGCTAACGCTAATGCTAATGCTAACGCAAATGCTAATGCTAATGATAACATTAAAACTAACTCATGGAACCTTTCCGGCCAAAGGATTTTAACGATTATATCATGGCATTAAGGAAACAGAAGGCCCAGTGTTGATGATTCAACTTCTGATAAAGTTCTATGCTAATGCTAATGCTAACGTTAATGCTAATGCTAACGCAAATGCTAATGCCAACATTAAAACTAACTCATGGAGCCTTTCCGGCCAAAGGATTTTAACGATTATATCATGTCATGAAGGAAACAGAAGGCCCAGTGTTGATGATTCAACTTCTGATAAAGTTCTATGCTAATGCTAACGCTAATGCTAACGTTAATGCTAACGCAAATGGTAATGCTAATGATAACATTAAAACTAACTCATGGAGCCTTTCCGGCCAAAGGATTTTAACGATTATATCATGGCATTGAGGAAACACAAGGCCCAGTGTTGATGATTCAACTTCTGATAAAGTTAGCTAACGCTTAGCTAACGCATTAGCTAACGCTAATGCTAATGCTAACGCAAATGCTAATGCTAATGCTAATGCTAATGCTAACATTAAAACTAACTCATGGAGCCTTTCCGGCCAAAGGATTTTAACGATTATATCATGGCATTAAGGAAACAGAAGGCCCAGTGTTAATGATTCAACTTATGATAAAGTTCTATGCTAATGCTAACGCTAATGCTAACTTTAATGCTAATGCTAACGCAAATGCTAATGCTAATGATAACATTAAAACTAACTCATGGAACGTTTCCGGCCAAAGGATCTTAACGATTATATCATGGCATTAAGGAAACAGAAGGCCCAGTGTTGATGATTCAACTTCTGATAAAGTTCTATGCTAATGCTAATTCTAATGCTAACGCAAATGCTAATGCCAACATTAAAACTAACTTATGGAGCCTTTCCGGCCAAAGGATTTTAACGATTATATCATGGCATTGAGGAAACAGGAGGCCCAGTGTTGATGATTCAACTTCTGATAAAGTTCTATGCTAATGCTAACGCTAATGCTAACGTTAATGCTAATGCTAACGCAAATGCTAATGCTAATGCTAACATTAAAACTAACTCATGGAGCCTTTCCGGCCAAAGGATTTTAACGATAATATCATGGCATTAAGGAAACAGAAGGCCCAGTGTTAATGATTCAACTTATGATAAAGTTCTATGCTAATGCTAACGCTAATGCTAACTTTAATGCTAATGCTAACGCAAATGCTAATGCTAATGATAACATTAAAACTAACTCATGGAACGTTTCCGGCCAAAGGATCTTAACGATTATATCATGGCATTAAGGAAACAGAAGGCCCAGTGTTGATGATTCAACTTCTGATAAAGTTCTATGCTACTGCTAACGCTAATGCTAATGCTAACGCAAATGCTAACGCAAATGCTAACGCAAATGCTAATGCCAACATTAAAACTAACTCATGGAGCCTTTCCGGCCAAAGGATTTTAACGATTATATCATGGCATTAAGGAAACAGGAGGCCCAGTGTTGATGATTCAACTTCTGATAAAGTTCTATGCTAATGCTAACGCTAATGCTAATGCTAATGCTAATGCTAACGCAAATGCTAATGCTAATGCTAACATTAAAACTAACTCATGGAGCCTTTCCGGCCAAAGGATCTTAACGATTATATCATGGCATTAAGGAAACAGAAGGCCCAGTGTTGATGATTCAACTTCTGATAAAGTTCTATGCTAATGCTAACGCTAATGCTAATGCTAACGCAAATGCTAACTTTAATGCTAATGCTAACGCAAATGCTAATGCTAATGATAACATTAAAACTAACTCATGGAACCTTTCCGGCCAAAGGATTTTAACGATTATATCATGGCATTAAGGAAACAGAAGGCCCAGTGTTAATGATTCAACTTATGATAAAGTTCTATGCTAATGCTAACGCTAATGCTAACTTTAATGCTAATGCTAACGCAAATGCTAATGCTAATGATAACATTAAAACTAACTCATGGAACGTTTCCGGCCAAAGGATCTTAACGATTATATCATGGCATTAAGGAAACAGAAGGCCCAGTGTTGATGATTCAACTTCTGATAAAGTTCTATGCTAATGCTAATTCTAATGCTAACGCAAATGCTAATGCCAACATTAAAACTAACTCATGGAGCCTTTCCGGCCAAAGGATTTTAACGATTATATCATGGCATTGAGGAAACAGGAGGCCCAGTGTTGATGATTCAACTTCTGATAAAGTTCTATGCTAATGCTAACGCTAATGCTAACGTTAATGCTAATGCTAACGCAAATGCTAATGCTAATGCTAACATTAAAACTAACTCATGGAGCCTTTCCGGCCAAAGGATTTTAACGATTGTATCATGGCATTAAGGAAACAGAAGGCCCAGTGTTAATGATTCAACTTCTGATAAAGTTCTATGCTACTGCTAACGCTAATGCTAATGCTAACGCAAATGCTAATGCTAATGCTAATGCTAATGCTAACATTAAAACTAACTCATGGAGCCTTTCCGGCCAAAGGATTTTAACGATTATATCATGGCATTAAGGAAACAGAAGGCCCAGTGTTGATGATTCAACTTCTGATGAAGTTCTATGCTACTGCTAATGCTAATGCTAACGCAAATGCTAATGCTAATGATAACATTAAAACTAACTCATGGAACCTTTCCGGCCAAAGGATTTTAACGTTTATATCATGGCTTTAAGGAAACAGAAGGCCCAGTGTTGATGATTCAACTTCTGATAAAGTTCTATGCTAATGCTAATGCTAACGTTAATTCTAATGCTAACGCAAATGCTAATGCCAACATTAAAACTAACTCATGGAGCCTTTCCGGCCAAAGGATTTTAACGATTATATCATGGCATTGAGGAAACAGGAGGCCCAGTGTTGATGATTCAACTTCTGATAAAGTTCTATGCTAATGCTAACGCTAATGCTAACGTTAATGCTAATGCTAACGCAAATGCTAATGCTAATGCTAACATTAAAACTAACTCATGGAGCCTTTCCGGCCAAAGGATTTTAACGATTATATCATGGCATTAAGGAAACAGAAGGCCCAGTGTTAATGATTCAACTTATGATAAAGTTCTATGCTAATGCTAACGCTAATGCTAACTTTAATGCTAATGCTAACGCAAATGCTAATGCTGATGATAACATTAAAACTAACTCATGGAACGTTTCCGGCCAAAGGATCTTAACGATTATATCATGGCATTAAGGAAACAGAAGGCCCAGTGTTGATGATTCAACTTCTGATAAAGTTCTATGCTACTGCTAACGCTAATGCTAATGCTAACGCAAATGCTAACGCAAATGCTAATGCCAACATTAAAACTAACTCATGGAACCTTTCCGGCCAAAGGATTTTAACGATTATATCATGGCATTAAGGAAACAGAAGGCCCAGTGTTGATGATTCAACTTCTGATAAAGTTCTATGCTACTGCTAACGCTAATGCTAATGCTAATGCTAACGCAAATGCTAATGCTAATGCTAATGCTAACATTAAAACTAACTCATGGAGCCTTTCCGGCCAAAGGATTTTAACGATTATATCATGGCATTAAGGAAACAGAAGGCCCAGTGTTGATGATTCAACTTCTGATGAAGTTCTATGCTACTGCTAACGCTAATGCTAATGCTAACGCAAATGCTAATGCTAATGCTAACATTAAAACTAACTCATGGAGCCTTTCCGGCCAAAGGATTTTAACGATTATATCATGGCTTTAAGGAAACAGAAGGCCCAGTGTTGATGATTCAACTTCTGATAAAGTTCTATGCTAATGCTAATGCTAACGTTAATGCTAATGCTAACGCAAATGCTAATGCCAACATTAAAACTAACTCATGGAGCCTTTCCAGCCAAAGGATTTTAACGATTATATCATGGCATTAAGGAAACAGAAGGCCCAGTGTTGATGATTCAACTTCTGATAAAGTTCTATGCTAATGCTAATGCTAACGTTAATGCTAAGGCTAACGCAAATGCTAATGCCAACATTAAAACTAACTCATGGAGCCTTTCCGGCCAAAGGATTTTAACGATTATATCATGTCATGAAGGAAACAGAAGGCCCAGTGTTGATGATTCAACTTCTGATAAAGTTCTATGCTAATGCTAACGCTAATGCTAACGTTAATGCTAACGCAAATGCTAATGCTAATGATAACATTAAAACTAACTCATGGAACCTTTCCGGCCAAAGGATTTTAACGATTATATCATGGCATTAAGGAAACAGAAGGCCCAGTGTTGATGATTCAACTTCTGATAAAGTTCTATGCTACTGCTAACGCTAATGCTAATGCTAACGCAAATGCTAATGCTAATGCTAATGCTAACATTAAAACTAACTCATGGAGCCTTTCCGGCCAAAGGATTTTAACGATTATATCATGGCATTGAGGAAACACAAGGCCCAGTGTTGATGATTCAACTTCTGATAAAGTTCTATGCTAATGATAATGCTAATGCTAACGTTAATGCTAATGCTAACGCAAATGCTAATGCTAACATTAAAACTAACTCATGGAGCCTTTCCGGCCAAAGGATTTTAACGATTATATCATGGCATTGAGGAAACAGAAGGCCCAGTGTTGATGATTCAACTTATGATAAAGTTCTATGCTAATGCTAACGCTAATGCTAACGTTAATGCTAATGCTAACGCAAATGCTAATGCTAACATTAAAACTAACTCATGGAACCTTTCCGGCCAAAGGATTTTAACGATTATATCATGGCATTAAGGAAACAGAAGGCCCAGTGTTGATGATTCAACTTCTGATAAAGTTCTATGCTACTGCTAACGCTAATGCTAATGCTAACGCAAATGCTAATGCTAATGCTAATGCTAATGCTAACATTAAAACTAACTCATGGAGCCTTTCCGGCCAAAGGATTTTAACGATTATATCATGGCATTAAGGAAACAGAAGGCCCAGTGTTAATGATTCAACTTATGATAAAGTTCTATGCTAATGCTAACGCTAATGCTAACTTTAATGCTAATGCTAACGCAAATGCTAATGCTAATGATAACATTAAAACTAACTCATGGAACGTTTCCGGCCAAAGGATCTTAACGATTATATCATGGCATTAAGGAAACAGAAGGCCCAGTGTTGATGATTCAACTTCTGATAAAGTTCTATGCTAATGCTAATTCTAATGCTAACGCAAATGCTAATGCCAACATTAAAACTAACTCATGGAGCCTTTCCGGCCAAAGGATTTTAACGATTATATCATGGCATTGAGGAAACAGGAGGCCCAGTGTTGATGATTCAACTTCTGATAAAGTTCTATGCTAATGCTAACGCTAATGCTAACGTTAATGCTAATGCTAACGCAAATGCTAATGCTAATGCTAACATTAAAACTAACTCATGGAGCCTTTCCGGCCAAAGGATTTTAACGATAATATCATGGCATTAAGGAAACAGAAGGCCCAGTGTTAATGATTCAACTTATGATAAAGTTCTATGCTAATGCTAACGCTAATGCTAACTTTAATGCTAATGCTAACGCAAATGCTAATGCTAATGATAACATTAAAACTAACTCATGGAACGTTTCCGGCCAAAGGATCTTAACGATTATATCATGGCATTAAGGAAACAGAAGGCCCAGTGTTGATGATTCAACTTCTGATAAAGTTCTATGCTACTGCTAACGCTAATGCTAATGCTAACGCAAATGCTAACGCAAATGCTAATGCCAACATTAAAACTAACTCATGGAGCCTTTCCGGCCAAAGGATTTTAACGATTATATCATGGCATTAAGGAAACAGGAGGCCCAGTGTTGATGATTCAACTTATGATAAAGTTCTATGCTAATGCTAACGCTAATGCTAACGTTAATGCTAATGCTAACGCAAATGCTAATGCTAATGCTAACATTAAAACTAACTCATGGAACCTTTCCGGCCAAAGGATTTTAACGATTATATCATGGCATTAAGGAAACAGAAGGCCCAGTGTTGATGATTCAACTTCTGATAAAGTTCTATGCTACTGCTAACGCTAATGCTAATGCTAACGCAAATGCTAATGCTAATGCTAATGCTAACATTAAAACTAACTCATGGAGCCTTTCCGGCCAAAGGATTTTAACGATTATATCATGGCATTGAGGAAACACAAGGCCCAGTGTTGATGATTCAACTTCTGATAAAGTTCTATGCTAATGCTAATGCTAACGTTAATGCTAATGCTAACGCAAATGCTAATGCTAACATTAAAACTAACTCATGGAGCCTTTCCGGCCAAAGGATTTTAACGATTATATCATGGCATTGAGGAAACAGAAGGCCCAGTGTTGATGATTCAACTTATGATAAAGTTCTATGCTAATGCTAACGCTAATGCTAACGTTAATGCTAATGCTAACGCAAATGCTAATGCTAACATTAAAACTAACTCATGGAACCTTTCCGGCCAAAGGATTTTAACGATTATATCATGGCATTAAGGAAACAGAAGGCCCAGTGTTGATGATTCAACTTCTGATAAAGTTCTATGCTACTGCTAACGCTAATGCTAATGCTAACGCAAATGCTAATGCTAATGCTAATGCTAATGCTAACATTAAAACTAACTCATGGAGCCTTTCCGGCCAAAGGATTTTAACGATTATATCATGGCATTGAGGAAACACAAGGCCCAGTGTTGATGATTCAACTTCTGATAAAGTTCTATGCTAATGCTAATGCTAACGTTAATGCTAATGCTAACGCAAATGCTAATGCTAACATTAAAACGTACTCATGGAGCCTTTCCGGCCAAAGGATTTTAACGATTATATCATGGCATTGAGGAAACAGAAGGCCCAGTGTTGATGATTCAACTTCTGATAAAGTTCTATGCTAATGCTAATGCTAATGCTAACGTTAATGCTAATGCTAACGCAAATGCTAATGCTAACATTAAAACTAACTCATGGAGCCTTTCCGGCCAAAGGATTTTAACGATTATATCATGGCATTGAGGAAACAGAAGGCCCAGTGTTGATGATTCAACTTCTGATAAAGTTCTATGCTAATGCTAATGCTAATGCTAACGTTAATGCTAATGCTAACGCAAATGCTAATGCTAACATTAAAACTAACTCATGGAGCCTTTCCGGCCAAAGGATTTTAACGATTATATCATGGCATTGAGGAAACAGAAGGCCCAGTGTTGATGATTCAACTTCTGATAAAGTTCTATGCTAATACTAATGCTAATGCTAACGCAAATGCTAATGCTAATGCTAACATTAAAACTAACTCATGGAGCCTTTCCGGCCAAAGGATTTTAACGATTATATCATGTCATGAAGGAAACAGAAGGCCCAGTGTTGATGATTCAACTTCTGATAAAGTTCTATGCTAATGCTAATGCTAACGCAAATGCTAATGCTAATGCTAGCATTAAAACTAACTCATGGAGCCTTTCCGGCCAAAGGATTTTAACGATTATATCATGTCATGAAGGAAACAGAAGGCCCAGTGTTGATGATTCAACTTCTGATAAAGTTCTATGCTAATGCTAACGCTAATGCTAATGCTAACGCAAATGCTAATGCTAATGATAACATTAAAACTAACTCATGGAACCTTTCCGGCCAAAGGATTTTAACGATTATATCATGGCATTAAGGAAACAGAAGGCCCAGTGTTGATGATTCAACTTCTGATAAAGTTCTATGCTAATGCTAATGCTAACGTTAATGCTAATGCTAACGCAAATGCTAATGCCAACATTAAAACTAACTCATGGAGCCTTTCCGGCCAAAGGATTTTAACGATTATATCATGTCATGAAGGAAACAGAAGGCCCAGTGTTGATGATTCAACTTCTGATAAAGTTCTATGCTAATGCTAACGCTAATGCTAACGTTAATGCTAACGCAAATGGTAATGCTAATGATAACATTAAAACTAACTCATGGAGCCTTTCCGGCCAAAGGATTTTAACGATTATATCATGGCATTGAGGAAACACAAGGCCCAGTGTTGATGATTCAACTTCTGATAAAGTTAGCTAACGCTTAGCTAACGCATTAGCTAACGCTAATGCTAATGCTAACGCAAATGCTAATGCTAATGCTAATGCTAATGCTAACATTAAAACTAACTCATGGAGCCTTTCCGGCCAAAGGATTTTAACGATTATATCATGGCATTAAGGAAACAGAAGGCCCAGTGTTAATGATTCAACTTATGATAAAGTTCTATGCTAATGCTAACGCTAATGCTAACTTTAATGCTAATGCTAACGCAAATGCTAATGCTAATGATAACATTAAAACTAACTCATGGAACGTTTCCGGCCAAAGGATCTTAACGATTATATCATGGCATTAAGGAAACAGAAGGCCCAGTGTTGATGATTCAACTTCTGATAAAGTTCTATGCTAATGCTAATTCTAATGCTAACGCAAATGCTAATGCCAACATTAAAACTAACTTATGGAGCCTTTCCGGCCAAAGGATTTTAACGATTATATCATGGCATTGAGGAAACAGGAGGCCCAGTGTTGATGATTCAACTTCTGATAAAGTTCTATGCTAATGCTAACGCTAATGCTAACGTTAATGCTAATGCTAACGCAAATGCTAATGCTAATGCTAACATTAAAACTAACTCATGGAGCCTTTCCGGCCAAAGGATTTTAACGATAATATCATGGCATTAAGGAAACAGAAGGCCCAGTGTTAATGATTCAACTTATGATAAAGTTCTATGCTAATGCTAACGCTAATGCTAACTTTAATGCTAATGCTAACGCAAATGCTAATGCTAATGATAACATTAAAACTAACTCATGGAACGTTTCCGGCCAAAGGATCTTAACGATTATATCATGGCATTAAGGAAACAGAAGGCCCAGTGTTGATGATTCAACTTCTGATAAAGTTCTATGCTACTGCTAACGCTAATGCTAATGCTAACGCAAATGCTAACGCAAATGCTAACGCAAATGCTAATGCCAACATTAAAACTAACTCATGGAGCCTTTCCGGCCAAAGGATTTTAACGATTATATCATGGCATTAAGGAAACAGGAGGCCCAGTGTTGATGATTCAACTTATGATAAAGTTCTATGCTAATGCTAACGCTAATGCTAACGTTAATGCTAATGCTAACGCAAATGCTAATGCTAATGCTAACATTAAAACTAACTCATGGAACCTTTCCGGCCAAAGGATTTTAACGATTATATCATGGCATTAAGGAAACAGAAGGCCCAGTGTTGATGATTCAACTTCTGATAAAGTTCTATGCTACTGCTAACGCTAATGCTAATGCTAACGCAAATGCTAATGCTAATGCTAATGCTAACATTAAAACTAACTCATGGAGCCTTTCCGGCCAAAGGATTTTAACGATTATATCATGGCATTGAGGAAACACAAGGCCCAGTGTTGATGATTCAACTTCTGATAAAGTTCTATGCTAATGCTAATGCTAACGTTAATGCTAATGCTAACGCAAATGCTAATGCTAACATTAAAACTAACTCATGGAGCCTTTCCGGCCAAAGGATTTTAACGATTATATCATGGCATTGAGGAAACAGAAGGCCCAGTGTTGATGATTCAACTTCTGATAAAGTTCTATGCTAATGCTAACGCTAATGCTAATGCTAATGCTAATGCTAACGCAAATGCTAATGCTAATGCTAACATTAAAACTAACTCATGGAGCCTTTCCGGCCAAAGGATCTTAACGATTATATCATGGCATTAAGGAAACAGAAGGCCCAGTGTTGATGATTCAACTTCTGATAAAGTTCTATGCTAATGCTAACGCTAATGCTAATGCTAACGCAAATGCTAACTTTAATGCTAATGCTAACGCAAATGCTAATGCTAATGATAACATTAAAACTAACTCATGGAACCTTTCCGGCCAAAGGATTTTAACGATTATATCATGGCATTAAGGAAACAGAAGGCCCAGTGTTAATGATTCAACTTATGATAAAGTTCTATGCTAATGCTAACGCTAATGCTAACTTTAATGCTAATGCTAACGCAAATGCTAATGCTAATGATAACATTAAAACTAACTCATGGAACGTTTCCGGCCAAAGGATCTTAACGATTATATCATGGCATTAAGGAAACAGAAGGCCCAGTGTTGATGATTCAACTTCTGATAAAGTTCTATGCTAATGCTAATTCTAATGCTAACGCAAATGCTAATGCCAACATTAAAACTAACTCATGGAGCCTTTCCGGCCAAAGGATTTTAACGATTATATCATGGCATTGAGGAAACAGGAGGCCCAGTGTTGATGATTCAACTTCTGATAAAGTTCTATGCTAATGCTAACGCTAATGCTAACGTTAATGCTAATGCTAACGCAAATGCTAATGCTAATGCTAATGCAAATGCTAATGCTAATGATAACATTAAAACTAACTCATGGAACCTTTCCGGCCAAAGGATTTTAACGATTATATCATGGCATTAAGGAAACAGAAGGCCCAGTGTTAATGATTCAACTTATGATAAAGTTCTATGCTAATGCTAACGCTAATGCTAACTTTAATGCTAATGCTAACGCAAATGCTAATGCTAATGATAACATTAAAACTAACTCATGGAACGTTTCCGGCCAAAGGATCTTAACGATTATATCATGGCATTAAGGAAACAGAAGGCCCAGTGTTGATGATTCAACTTCTGATAAAGTTCTATGCTAATGCTAATTCTAATGCTAACGCAAATGCTAATGCCAACATTAAAACTAACTCATGGAGCCTTTCCGGCCAAAGGATTTTAACGATTATATCATGGCATTGAGGAAACAGGAGGCCCAGTGTTGATGATTCAACTTCTGATAAAGTTCTATGCTAATGCTAACGCTAATGCTAACGTTAATGCTAATGCTAACGCAAATGCTAATGCTAATGCTAACATTAAAACTAACTCATGGAGCCTTTCCGGCCAAAGGATTTTAACGATTGTATCATGGCATTAAGGAAACAGAAGGCCCAGTGTTAATGATTCAACTTCTGATAAAGTTCTATGCTACTGCTAACGCTAATGCTAATGCTAACGCAAATGCTAATGCTAATGCTAATGCTAATGCTAACATTAAAACTAACTCATGGAGCCTTTCCGGCCAAAGGATTTTAACGATTATATCATGGCATTAAGGAAACAGAAGGCCCAGTGTTGATGATTCAACTTCTGATGAAGTTCTATGCTACTGCTAATGCTAATGCTAACGCAAATGCTAATGCTAATGATAACATTAAAACTAACTCATGGAACCTTTCCGGCCAAAGGATTTTAACGTTTATATCATGGCTTTAAGGAAACAGAAGGCCCAGTGTTGATGATTCAACTTCTGATAAAGTTCTATGCTAATGCTAATGCTAACGTTAATTCTAATGCTAACGCAAATGCTAATGCCAACATTAAAACTAACTCATGGAGCCTTTCCGGCCAAAGGATTTTAACGATTATATCATGGCATTGAGGAAACAGGAGGCCCAGTGTTGATGATTCAACTTCTGATAAAGTTCTATGCTAATGCTAACGCTAATGCTAACGTTAATGCTAATGCTAACGCAAATGCTAATGCTAATGCTAACATTAAAACTAACTCATGGAGCCTTTCCGGCCAAAGGATTTTAACGATTATATCATGGCATTAAGGAAACAGAAGGCCCAGTGTTAATGATTCAACTTATGATAAAGTTCTATGCTAATGCTAACGCTAATGCTAACTTTAATGCTAATGCTAACGCAAATGCTAATGCTAATGATAACATTAAAACTAACTCATGGAACGTTTCCGGCCAAAGGATCTTAACGATTATATCATGGCATTAAGGAAACAGAAGGCCCAGTGTTGATGATTCAACTTCTGATAAAGTTCTATGCTACTGCTAACGCTAATGCTAATGCTAACGCAAATGCTAACGCAAATGCTAATGCCAACATTAAAACTAACTCATGGAACCTTTCCGGCCAAAGGATTTTAACGATTATATCATGGCATTAAGGAAACAGAAGGCCCAGTGTTGATGATTCAACTTCTGATAAAGTTCTATGCTACTGCTAACGCTAATGCTAATGCTAATGCTAACGCAAATGCTAATGCTAATGCTAATGCTAACATTAAAACTAACTCATGGAGCCTTTCCGGCCAAAGGATTTTAACGATTATATCATGGCATTAAGGAAACAGAAGGCCCAGTGTTGATGATTCAACTTCTGATGAAGTTCTATGCTACTGCTAACGCTAATGCTAATGCTAACGCAAATGCTAATGCTAATGCTAACATTAAAACTAACTCATGGAGCCTTTCCGGCCAAAGGATTTTAACGATTATATCATGGCTTTAAGGAAACAGAAGGCCCAGTGTTGATGATTCAACTTCTGATAAAGTTCTATGCTAATGCTAATGCTAACGTTAATGCTAATGCTAACGCAAATGCTAATGCCAACATTAAAACTAACTCATGGAGCCTTTCCAGCCAAAGGATTTTAACGATTATATCATGGCATTAAGGAAACAGAAGGCCCAGTGTTGATGATTCAACTTCTGATAAAGTTCTATGCTAATGCTAATGCTAACGTTAATGCTAAGGCTAACGCAAATGCTAATGCCAACATTAAAACTAACTCATGGAGCCTTTCCGGCCAAAGGATTTTAACGATTATATCATGTCATGAAGGAAACAGAAGGCCCAGTGTTGATGATTCAACTTCTGATAAAGTTCTATGCTAATGCTAACGCTAATGCTAACGTTAATGCTAACGCAAATGCTAATGCTAATGATAACATTAAAACTAACTCATGGAACCTTTCCGGCCAAAGGATTTTAACGATTATATCATGGCATTAAGGAAACAGAAGGCCCAGTGTTGATGATTCAACTTCTGATAAAGTTCTATGCTACTGCTAACGCTAATGCTAATGCTAACGCAAATGCTAATGCTAATGCTAATGCTAACATTAAAACTAACTCATGGAGCCTTTCCGGCCAAAGGATTTTAACGATTATATCATGGCATTGAGGAAACACAAGGCCCAGTGTTGATGATTCAACTTCTGATAAAGTTCTATGCTAATGATAATGCTAATGCTAACGTTAATGCTAATGCTAACGCAAATGCTAATGCTAACATTAAAACTAACTCATGGAGCCTTTCCGGCCAAAGGATTTTAACGATTATATCATGGCATTGAGGAAACAGAAGGCCCAGTGTTGATGATTCAACTTATGATAAAGTTCTATGCTAATGCTAACGCTAATGCTAACGTTAATGCTAATGCTAACGCAAATGCTAATGCTAACATTAAAACTAACTCATGGAACCTTTCCGGCCAAAGGATTTTAACGATTATATCATGGCATTAAGGAAACAGAAGGCCCAGTGTTGATGATTCAACTTCTGATAAAGTTCTATGCTACTGCTAACGCTAATGCTAATGCTAACGCAAATGCTAATGCTAATGCTAATGCTAATGCTAACATTAAAACTAACTCATGGAGCCTTTCCGGCCAAAGGATTTTAACGATTATATCATGGCATTAAGGAAACAGAAGGCCCAGTGTTAATGATTCAACTTATGATGAAGTTCTATGCTAATGCTAACGCTAATGCTAACTTTAATGCTAATGCTAACGCAAATGCTAATGCTAATGATAACATTAAAACTAACTCATGGAACGTTTCCGGCCAAAGGATCTTAACGATTATATCATGGCATTAAGGAAACAGAAGGCCCAGTGTTGATGATTCAACTTCTGATAAAGTTCTATGCTAATGCTAATTCTAATGCTAACGCAAATGCTAATGCCAACATTAAAACTAACTCATGGAGCCTTTCCGGCCAAAGGATTTTAACGATTATATCATGGCATTGAGGAAACAGGAGGCCCAGTGTTGATGATTCAACTTCTGATAAAGTTCTATGCTAATGCTAACGCTAATGCTAACGTTAATGCTAATGCTAACGCAAATGCTAATGCTAATGCTAACATTAAAACTAACTCATGGAGCCTTTCCGGCCAAAGGATTTTAACGATAATATCATGGCATTAAGGAAACAGAAGGCCCAGTGTTAATGATTCAACTTATGATAAAGTTCTATGCTAATGCTAACGCTAATGCTAACTTTAATGCTAATGCTAACGCAAATGCTAATGCTAATGATAACATTAAAACTAACTCATGGAACGTTTCCGGCCAAAGGATCTTAACGATTATATCATGGCATTAAGGAAACAGAAGGCCCAGTGTTGATGATTCAACTTCTGATAAAGTTCTATGCTACTGCTAACGCTAATGCTAATGCTAACGCAAATGCTAACGCAAATGCTAATGCCAACATTAAAACTAACTCATGGAGCCTTTCCGGCCAAAGGATTTTAACGATTATATCATGGCATTAAGGAAACAGGAGGCCCAGTGTTGATGATTCAACTTATGATAAAGTTCTATGCTAATGCTAACGCTAATGCTAACGTTAATGCTAATGCTAACGCAAATGCTAATGCTAATGCTAACATTAAAACTAACTCATGGAACCTTTCCGGCCAAAGGATTTTAACGATTATATCATGGCATTAAGGAAACAGAAGGCCCAGTGTTGATGATTCAACTTCTGATAAAGTTCTATGCTACTGCTAACGCTAATGCTAATGCTAACGCAAATGCTAATGCTAATGCTAATGCTAACATTAAAACTAACTCATGGAGCCTTTCCGGCCAAAGGATTTTAACGATTATATCATGGCATTGAGGAAACACAAGGCCCAGTGTTGATGATTCAACTTCTGATAAAGTTCTATGCTAATGCTAATGCTAACGTTAATGCTAATGCTAACGCAAATGCTAATGCTAACATTAAAACTAACTCATGGAGCCTTTCCGGCCAAAGGATTTTAACGATTATATCATGGCATTGAGGAAACAGAAGGCCCAGTGTTGATGATTCAACTTATGATAAAGTTCTATGCTAATGCTAACGCTAATGCTAACGTTAATGCTAATGCTAACGCAAATGCTAATGCTAACATTAAAACTAACTCATGGAACCTTTCCGGCCAAAGGATTTTAACGATTATATCATGGCATTAAGGAAACAGAAGGCCCAGTGTTGATGATTCAACTTCTGATAAAGTTCTATGCTACTGCTAACGCTAATGCTAATGCTAACGCAAATGCTAATGCTAATGCTAATGCTAATGCTAACATTAAAACTAACTCATGGAGCCTTTCCGGCCAAAGGATTTTAACGATTATATCATGGCATTGAGGAAACACAAGGCCCAGTGTTGATGATTCAACTTCTGATAAAGTTCTATGCTAATGCTAATGCTAACGTTAATGCTAATGCTAACGCAAATGCTAATGCTAACATTAAAACGTACTCATGGAGCCTTTCCGGCCAAAGGATTTTAACGATTATATCATGGCATTGAGGAAACAGAAGGCCCAGTGTTGATGATTCAACTTCTGATAAAGTTCTATGCTAATGCTAATGCTAATGCTAACGTTAATGCTAATGCTAACGCAAATGCTAATGCTAACATTAAAACTAACTCATGGAGCCTTTCCGGCCAAAGGATTTTAACGATTATATCATGGCATTGAGGAAACAGAAGGCCCAGTGTTGATGATTCAACTTCTGATAAAGTTCTATGCTAATACTAATGCTAATGCTAACGCAAATGCTAATGCTAATGCTAACATTAAAACTAACTCATGGAGCCTTTCCGGCCAAAGGATTTTAACGATTATATCATGGCATTGAGGAAACAGAAGGCCCAGTGTTGTTGATTCAACTTCTGATAAAGTTCTATGCTAATGCTAACGCTAATGCTAATGCTAATGCTAACGCAAATGCTAATGCTAATGCTAACATTAAAACTAACTCATGGAGCCTTTCCGGCCAAAGGATCTTAACGATTATATCATGGCATTAAGGAAACAGAAGGCCCAGTGTTGATGATTCAACTTCTGATAAAGTTCTATGCTAATGCTAACGCTAATGCTAATGCTAACGCAAATGCTAACTTTAATGCTAATGCTAACGCAAATGCTAATGCTAATGATAACATTAAAACTAACTCATGGAACCTTTCCGGCCAAAGGATTTTAACGATTATATCATGGCATTAAGGAAACAGAAGGCCCAGTGTTAATGATTCAACTTATGATAAAGTTCTATGCTAATGCTAACGCTAATGCTAACTTTAATGCTAATGCTAACGCAAATGCTAATGCTAATGATAACATTAAAACTAACTCATGGAACGTTTCCGGCCAAAGGATCTTAACGATTATATCATGGCATTAAGGAAACAGAAGGCCCAGTGTTGATGATTCAACTTCTGATAAAGTTCTATGCTAATGCTAATTCTAATGCTAACGCAAATGCTAATGCCAACATTAAAACTAACTCATGGAGCCTTTCCGGCCAAAGGATTTTAACGATTATATCATGGCATTGAGGAAACAGGAGGCCCAGTGTTGATGATTCAACTTCTGATAAAGTTCTATGCTAATGCTAACGCTAATGCTAACGTTAATGCTAATGCTAACGCAAATGCTAATGCTAATGCTAACATTAAAACTAACTCATGGAGCCTTTCCGGCCAAAGGATTTTAACGATTGTATCATGGCATTAAGGAAACAGAAGGCCCAGTGTTAATGATTCAACTTATGATAAAGTTCTATGCTAATGCTAACGCTAATGCTAACTTTAATGCTAATGCTAACTTTAATGCTAATGCTAATGATAACATTAAAACTAACTCATGGAGCCTTTCCGGCCAAAGGATTTTAACGATTATATCATGGCATTAAGGAAACAGGAGGCCCAGTGTTGATGATTCAACTTCTGATAAAGTTCTATGCTAATGCTAATGCTAACGTTAATTCTAATGCTAACGCAAATGCTAATGCCAACATTAAAACTAACTCATGGAGCCTTTCCGGCCAAAGGATTTTAACGATTATATCATGGCATTGAGGAAACAGGAGGCCCAGTGTTGATGATTCAACTTCTGATAAAGTTCTATGCTAATGCTAACGCTAATGCTAACGTTAATGCTAATGCTAACGCAAATGCTAATGCTAACATTAAAACTAACTCATGGAGCCTTTCCGGCCAAAGGATTTTAACGATTGTATCATGGCATTAAGGAAACAGAAGGCCCAGTGTTAATGATTCAACTTATGATAAAGTTCTATGCTAATGCTAACGCTAATGCTAACTTTAATGCTAATGCTAACTTTAATGCTAATGCTAATGATAACATTAAAACTAACTCATGGAACCTTTCCAGCCAAAGGATTTTAACGATTATATCATGGCATTAAGGAAACAGAAGGCCCAGTGTTGATGATTCAACTTCTGATAAAGTTCTATGCTAATGCTAATGCTAACGTTAATGCTAATGCTAACGCAAATGCTAATGCCAACATTAAAACTAACTCATGGAGCCTTTCCGGCCAAAGGATTTTAACGATTATATCATGTCATGAAGGAAACAGAAGGCCCAGTGTTGATGATTCAACTTCTGATAAAGTTCTATGCTAATGCTAACGCTAATGCTAACGTTAATGCTAATGCTAACGCAAATGCTAATGCTAATGATAACATTAAAACTAACTCATGGAACCTTTCCGGCCAAAGGATTTTAACGATTATATCATGGCATTAAGGAAACAGAAGGCCCAGTGTTGATGATTCAACTTCTGATAAAGTTCTATGCTACTGCTAACGCTAATGCTAATGCTAACGCAAATGCTAATGCTAATGCTAACATTAAAACTAACTCATGGAGCCTTTCCGGCCAAAGGATTTTAACGATTATATCATGGCATTGAGGAAACACAAGGCCCAGTGTTGATGATTCAACTTCTGATAAAGTTCTATGCTAATGCTAATGCTAATGCTAATGCTAACGTTAATGCTAATGCTAACGCAAATGCTAATGCTAACATTAAAACTAACTCATGGAGCCTTTCCGGCCAAAGGATTTTAACGATTATATCATGGCATTGAGGAAACAGAAGGCCCAGTGTTGATGATTCAACTTCTGATAAAGTTCTATGCTAATGCTAATGCTAATGCTAACGTTAATGCTAATGCTAACGCAAATGCTAATGCTAACATTAAAACTAACTCATGGAGCCTTTCCGGCCAAAGGATTTTAACGATTATATCATGGCATTGAGGAAACAGAAGGCCCAGTGTTGATGATTCAACTTCTGATAAAGTTCTATGCTAATACTAATGCTAATGCTAACGCAAATGCTAATGCTAATGCTAACATTAAAACTAACTCATGGAGCCTTTCCGGCCAAAGGATTTTAACGATTATATCATGTCATGAAGGAAACAGAAGGCCCAGTGTTGATGATTCAACTTCTGATAAAGTTCTATGCTAATGCTAATGCTAACGCAAATGCTAATGCTAATGCTAGCATTAAAACTAACTCATGGAGCCTTTCCGGCCAAAGGATTTTAACGATTATATCATGTCATGAAGGAAACAGAAGGCCCAGTGTTGATGATTCAACTTCTGATAAAGTTCTATGCTAATGCTAACGCTAATGCTAACGTTAATGCTAATGCTAATGATAACATTAAAACTAACTCATGGAACCTTTCCGGCCAAAGGATTTTAACGATTATATCATTGCATTAAGGAAACAGAAGGCCCAGTGTTGATGATTCAACTTCTGATAAAGTTCTATGCTACTGCTAACGCTAATGCTAATGCTAACGCAAATGCTAATGCTAATGCTAACATTAAAACTAACTCATGGAGCCTTTCCGGCCAAAGGATTTTAACGATTATATCATGGCATTGAGGAAACACAAGGCCCAGTGTTGATGATTCAACTTCTGATAAAGTTCTATGCTAATGCTAATGCTAACGTTAATGCTAATGCTAACGCAAATGCTAATGCTAACATTAAAACTAACTCATGGAGCCTTTCAGGCCAAAGGATTTTAACGATTATATCATGGCATTGAGGAAACAGAAGGCCCAGTGTTGATGATTCAACTTCTGATAAAGTTCTATGCTAATGCTAATGCTAATGCTAACGTTAATGCTAATGCTAACGCAAATGCTAATGCTAACATTAAAACTAACTCATGGAGCCTTTCCGGCCAAAGGATTTTAACGATTATATCATGGCATTGAGGAAACAGAAGGCCCAGTGTTGATGATTCAACTTCTGATAAAGTTCTATGCTAATGCTAATGCTAATGCTAACGTTAATGCTAATGCTAACGCAAATGCTAATGCTAACATTAAAACTAACTCATGGAGCCTTTCCGGCCAAAGGATTTTAACGATTATATCATGGCATTGAGGAAACAGAAGGCCCAGTGTTGATGATTCAACTTCTGATAAAGTTCTATGCTAATACTAATGCTAATGCTAACGCAAATGCTAATGCTAATGCTAACATTAAAACTAACTCATGGAGCCTTTCCGGCCAAAGGATTTTAACGATTATATCATGTCATGAAGGAAACAGAAGGCCCAGTGTTGATGATTCAACTTCTGATAAAGTTCTATGCTAATGCTAATGCTAATGCTAACGCAAATGCTAATGCTAATGCTAGCATTAAAACTAACTCATGGAGCCTTTCCGGCCAAAGGATTTTAACGATTATATCATGGCATTAAGGAAACAGAAGGCCCAGTGTTGATGATTCAACTTCTGATAAAGTTCTATGCTAATGCTAATGCTAACGTTAATGCTAATGCTAACGCAAATGCTAATGCCAACATTAAAACTAACTCATGGAGCCTTTCCGGCCAAAGGATTTTAACGATTATATCATGTCATGAAGGAAACAGAAGGCCCAGTGTTGATGATTCAACTTCTGATAAAGTTCTATGCTAATGCTAACGCTAATGCTAACGTTAATGCTAATGCTAATGATAACATTAAAACTAACTCATGGAACCTTTCCGGCCAAAGGATTTTAACGATTATATCATTGCATTAAGGAAACAGAAGGCCCAGTGTTGATGATTCAACTTCTGATAAAGTTCTATGCTACTGCTAACGCTAATGCTAATGCTAACGCAAATGCTAATGCTAATGCTAACATTAAAACTAACTCATGGAGCCTTTCCGGCCAAAGGATTTTAACGATTATATCATGGCATTGAGGAAACACAAGGCCCAGTGTTGATGATTCAACTTCTGATAAAGTTCTATGCTAATGCTAATGCTAACGTTAATGCTAATGCTAACGCAAATGCTAATGCTAACATTAAAACTAACTCATGGAGCCTTTCAGGCCAAAGGATTTTAACGATTATATCATGGCATTGAGGAAACAGAAGGCCCAGTGTTGATGATTCAACTTCTGATAAAGTTCTATGCTAATGCTAATGCTAATGCTAACGTTAATGCTAATGCTAACGCAAATGCTAATGCTAATGCTAACATTAAAACTAACTCATGGAGCCTTTCCGGCCAAAGGATTTTAACGATTATATCATGGCATTGAGGAAACAGAAGGCCCAGTGTTGATGATTCAACTTCTGATAAAGTTCTATGCTAATGCTAACGCTAATGCTAACGTTAATGCTAACGCAAATGCTAATGCTAATGCTAACATTAAAACTAACTCATGGAGCCTTAACTCATGGATTTTAACGATTATATCATGGCATTAAGGAAACAGAAGGCCCAGTGTTGATGATTCAACTTCTGATAAAGTTCTATGCTACTGCTAACGCTAATGCTAATGCTAACGCAAATGCTAACGCAAATGCTAATGCCAACATTAAAACTAACTCATGGAGCCTTTCCGGCCAAAGGATTTTAACGATTATATCATGGCATTGAGGAAACACAAGGCCCAGTGTTGATGATTCAACTTCTGATAAAGTTCTATGCTAATACTAATGCTAATGCTAACGCAAATGCTAATGCTAATGCTAACATTAAAACTAACTCATGGAGCCTTTCCGGCCAAAGGATTTTAACGATTATATCATGTCATGAAGGAAACAGAAGGCCCAGTGTTGATGATTCAACTTCTGATAAAGTTCTATGCTAATGCTAATGCTAATGCTAACGCAAATGCTAATGCTAATGCTAACATTAAAACTAACTCATGGAGCCTTTCCGGCCAAAGGATTTTAACGATTATATCATGTCATGAAGGAAACAGAAGGCCCAGTGTTGATGATTCAACTTCTGATAAAGTTCTATGCTAATGCTAACGCTAATGCTAATGCTAACGCAAATGCTAATGCTAATGATAACATTAAAACTAACTCATGGAACCTTTCCGGCCAAAGGATCTTAACGATTATATCATGGCATTAAGGAAACAGAAGGCCCAGTGTTGATGATTCAACTTCTGATGAAGTTCTATGCTAATGCTAATGCTAACATTAAAACTAACTCATGGAGCCTTTCTGGCCAAAGGATTTTAACGATTATATCATGTCATGAAGGAAACAGAAGGCCCAGTGTTGATAATTCAACTTCTGATAAAGTTCTATGCTAATGCTAACGCTAATGCTAACGCTAATGCTAACGTTAATACTAATGCTAACGCAAATGCTAATGCTAATGCTAACATTAAAACTAACTCATGGAGCCTTTCCGGCCAAAGGATTTTAACGATTATATCATGGCATTAAGGAAACAGAAGGCCCAGTGTTGATGATTCAACTTCTGATAAAGTTCTATGCTAATCATTAACACTGGGCCTTCTGTTTCCTTAATGCCATGATATAATCGTTAAATCGTTATAATCGTTAAAATCCTTTGGCCGGAAAGGCTCCATGAGTTAGTTTTAATGTTAGCATTAGCATTAGCATTTGCGTTAGCATTAACGTTAGCATTAGCGTTAGCATTAGCATAGAACTTTATCTATGCTAATGCTAACGCAAATGCTAATGCTAATGCTAACATTAAAACTAACTCATGGAGCCTTTCCGGCCAAAGGATCTTAACGATTATATCATGGCATTAAGGAAACAGAAGGCCCAGTGTTGATGATTCAACTTATGATAAAGTTCTATGCTAATGCTAATGCTAACGCAAATGCTAATGCTAATGCTAACATTAAAACTAACTCATGGAGCCTTTCCGGCCAAAGGATCTTAACGATTATATCATGGCATTAAGAAAACAGAAGGCCCAGTGTTGATGATTCAACTTCTGATAAAGTTCTATGCTAATGCTAACGCTAATGCTAATGCTAATGCTAATGCTAACGCAAATGCTAACTTTAATGCTAATGCTAACGCAAATGCTAATGCTAATGATAACATTAAAACTAACTCATGGAGCCTTTCCGGCCAAAGGATTTTAACGATTATATCATGGCATTAAGGAAACAGAAGGCCCAGTGTTAATGATTCAACTTATGATAAAGTTCTATTCTAATGCTAACGCTAATGCTAACTTTAATGCTAATGCTAACGCAAATGCTAATGCTAATGATAACATTAAAACTAACTCATGGAACGTTTCCGGCCAAAGGATCTTAACGATTATATCATGGCATTAAGGAAACAGAAGGCCCAGTGTTGATGATTCAACTTCTGATAAAGTTCTATGCTACTGCTAACGCTAATGCTAATGCTAACGCAAATGCTAACGCAAATGCTAATGCCAACATTAAAACTAACTCATGGAACCTTTCCGGCCAAAGGATTTTAACGATTATATCATGGCATTAAGGAAACAGAAGGCCCAGTGTTGATGATTCAACTTCTGATAAAGTTCTATGCTACTGCTAACGCTAATGCTAATGCTAACGCAAATGCTAATACTAATGCTAATGCTAACATTAAAACTAACTCATGGAGCCTTTCCGGCCAAAGGATTTTAACGATTATATCATGGCATTGAGGAAACACAAGGCCCAGTGTTGATGATTCAACTTCTGATAAAGTTCTATGCTAATGCTAATGCTAACGTTAATGCTAATGCTAACGCAAATGCTAATGCTAACATTAAAACTAACTCATGGAGCCTTTCCGGCCAAAGGATTTTAACGATTATATCATGGCATTGAGGAAACAGAAGGCCCAGTGTTGATGATTCAACTTCTGATAAAGTTCTATGCTAATGCTAACGCTAATGCTAATGCTAATGCTAACGCAAATGCTAATGCTAATGCTAACATTAAAACTAACTCATGGAGCCTTTCCGGCCAAAGGATCTTAACGATTATATCATGGCATTAAGGAAACAGAAGGCCCAGTGTTGATGATTCAACTTCTGATAAAGTTCTATGCTAATGCTAATGCTAACGTTAATGCTAAGGCTAACGCAAATGCTAATGCCAACATTAAAACTAACTCATGGAGCCTTTCCGGCCAAAGGATTTTAACGATTATATCATGTCATGAAGGAAACAGAAGGCCCAGTGTTGATGATTCAACTTCTGATAAAGTTCTATGCTAATGCTAACGCTAATGCTAACGTTAATGCTAACGCAAATGCTAATGCTAATGATAACATTAAAACTAACTCATGGAGCCTTTCCGGCCAAAGGATTTTAACGATTATATCATGGCATTGAGGAAACACAAGGCCCAGTGTTGATGATTCAACTTCTGATAAAGTTAGCTAACGCTTAGCTAACGCATTAGCTAACGCTAATGCTAATGCTAACGCAAATGCTAATGCTAATGCTAATGCTAATGCTAACATTAAAACTAACTCATGGAGCCTTTCCGGCCAAAGGATTTTAACGATTATATCATGGCATTAAGGAAACAGAAGGCCCAGTGTTAATGATTCAACTTATGATAAAGTTCTATGCTAATGCTAACGCTAATGCTAACTTTAATGCTAATGCTAACGCAAATGCTAATGCTAATGATAACATTAAAACTAACTCATGGAACGTTTCCGGCCAAAGGATCTTAACGATTATATCATGGCATTAAGGAAACAGAAGGCCCAGTGTTGATGATTCAACTTCTGATAAAGTTCTATGCTAATGCTAATTCTAATGCTAACGCAAATGCTAATGCCAACATTAAAACTAACTTATGGAGCCTTTCCGGCCAAAGGATTTTAACGATTATATCATGGCATTGAGGAAACAGGAGGCCCAGTGTTGATGATTCAACTTCTGATAAAGTTCTATGCTAATGCTAACGCTAATGCTAACGTTAATGCTAATGCTAACGCAAATGCTAATGCTAATGCTAACATTAAAACTAACTCATGGAGCCTTTCCGGCCAAAGGATTTTAACGATAATATCATGGCATTAAGGAAACAGAAGGCCCAGTGTTAATGATTCAACTTATGATAAAGTTCTATGCTAATGCTAACGCTAATGCTAACTTTAATGCTAATGCTAACGCAAATGCTAATGCTAATGATAACATTAAAACTAACTCATGGAACGTTTCCGGCCAAAGGATCTTAACGATTATATCATGGCATTAAGGAAACAGAAGGCCCAGTGTTGATGATTCAACTTCTGATAAAGTTCTATGCTAATGCTAATGCTAACGCAAATGCTAATGCTAATGCTAGCATTAAAACTAACTCATGGAGCCTTTCCGGCCAAAGGATTTTAACGATTATATCATGTCATGAAGGAAACAGAAGGCCCAGTGTTGATGATTCAACTTCTGATAAAGTTCTATGCTAATGCTAACGCTAATGCTAATGCTAACGCAAATTCTAATGCTAATGATAACATTAAAACTAACTCATGGAACCTTTCCGGCCAAAGGATTTTAACGATTATATCATGGCATTAAGGAAACAGAAGGCCCAGTGTTGATGATTCAACTTCTGATAAAGTTCTATGCTAATGCTAATGCTAACGTTAATGCTAATGCTAACGCAAATGCTAATGCCAACATTAAAACTAACTCATGGAGCCTTTCCGGCCAAAGGATTTTAACGATTATATCATGTCATGAAGGAAACAGAAGGCCCAGTGTTGATGATTCAACTTCTGATAAAGTTCTATGCTAATGCTAACGCTAATGCTA
Source organism: Lepturacanthus savala (assembly GCA_030544235.1). Classification (NCBI taxonomy): domain Eukaryota; kingdom Metazoa; phylum Chordata; class Actinopteri; order Scombriformes; family Trichiuridae; genus Lepturacanthus; species Lepturacanthus savala. The sequence goes on along the minus strand of CM060466.1, from coordinate 2,744,848 downwards.
ACGTTAATGCTAATGCTAATGATAACATTAAAACTAACTCATGGAACCTTTCCGGCCAAAGGATTTTAACGATTATATCATTGCATTAAGGAAACAGAAGGCCCAGTGTTGATGATTCAACTTCTGATAAAGTTCTATGCTACTGCTAACGCTAATGCTAATGCTAACGCAAATGCTAATGCTAATGCTAACATTAAAACTAACTCATGGAGCCTTTCCGGCCAAAGGATTTTAACGATTATATCATGGCATTGAGGAAACACAAGGCCCAGTGTTGATGATTCAACTTCTGATAAAGTTCTATGCTAATGCTAATGCTAACGTTAATGCTAATGCTAACGCAAATGCTAATGCTAACATTAAAACTAACTCATGGAGCCTTTCAGGCCAAAGGATTTTAACGATTATATCATGGCATTGAGGAAACAGAAGGCCCAGTGTTGATGATTCAACTTCTGATAAAGTTCTATGCTAATGCTAATGCTAATGCTAACGTTAATGCTAATGCTAACGCAAATGCTAATGCTAACATTAAAACTAACTCATGGAGCCTTTCCGGCCAAAGGATTTTAACGATTATATCATGGCATTGAGGAAACAGAAGGCCCAGTGTTGATGATTCAACTTCTGATAAAGTTCTATGCTAATGCTAATGCTAATGCTAACGTTAATGCTAATGCTAACGCAAATGCTAATGCTAACATTAAAACTAACTCATGGAGCCTTTCCGGCCAAAGGATTTTAACGATTATATCATGGCATTGAGGAAACAGAAGGCCCAGTGTTGATGATTCAACTTCTGATAAAGTTCTATGCTAATACTAATGCTAATGCTAACGCAAATGCTAATGCTAATGCTAACATTAAAACTAACTCATGGAGCCTTTCCGGCCAAAGGATTTTAACGATTATATCATGTCATGAAGGAAACAGAAGGCCCAGTGTTGATGATTCAACTTCTGATAAAGTTCTATGCTAATGCTAATGCTAATGCTAACGCAAATGCTAATGCTAATGCTAGCATTAAAACTAACTCATGGAGCCTTTCCGGCCAAAGGATTTTAACGATTATATCATGGCATTAAGGAAACAGAAGGCCCAGTGTTGATGATTCAACTTCTGATAAAGTTCTATGCTAATGCTAATGCTAACGTTAATGCTAATGCTAACGCAAATGCTAATGCCAACATTAAAACTAACTCATGGAGCCTTTCCGGCCAAAGGATTTTAACGATTATATCATGTCATGAAGGAAACAGAAGGCCCAGTGTTGATGATTCAACTTCTGATAAAGTTCTATGCTAATGCTAACGCTAATGCTAACGTTAATGCTAATGCTAACGCAAATGCTAATGCTAATGATAACATTAAAACTAACTCATGGAACCTTTCCGGCCAAAGGATTTTAACGATTATATCATGGCATTAAGGAAACAGAAGGCCCAGTGTTGATGATTCAACTTCTGATAAAGTTCTATGCTACTGCTAACGCTAATGCTAATGCTAACGCAAATGCTAATGCTAATGCTAACATTAAAACTAACTCATGGAGCCTTTCCGGCCAAAGGATTTTAACGATTATATCATGGCATTGAGGAAACACAAGGCCCAGTGTTGATGATTCAACTTCTGATAAAGTTCTATGCTAATGCTAATGCTAATGCTAATGCTAACGTTAATGCTAATGCTAACGCAAATGCTAATGCTAACATTAAAACTAACTCATGGAGCCTTTCCGGCCAAAGGATTTTAACGATTATATCATGGCATTGAGGAAACAGAAGGCCCAGTGTTGATGATTCAACTTCTGATAAAGTTCTATGCTAATGCTAATGCTAATGCTAACGTTAATGCTAATGCTAACGCAAATGCTAATGCTAACATTAAAACTAACTCATGGAGCCTTTCCGGCCAAAGGATTTTAACGATTATATCATGGCATTGAGGAAACAGAAGGCCCAGTGTTGATGATTCAACTTCTGATAAAGTTCTATGCTAATACTAATGCTAATGCTAACGCAAATGCTAATGCTAATGCTAACATTAAAACTAACTCATGGAGCCTTTCCGGCCAAAGGATTTTAACGATTATATCATGTCATGAAGGAAACAGAAGGCCCAGTGTTGATGATTCAACTTCTGATAAAGTTCTATGCTAATGCTAATGCTAACGCAAATGCTAATGCTAATGCTAGCATTAAAACTAACTCATGGAGCCTTTCCGGCCAAAGGATTTTAACGATTATATCATGTCATGAAGGAAACAGAAGGCCCAGTGTTGATGATTCAACTTCTGATAAAGTTCTATGCTAATGCTAACGCTAATGCTAACGTTAATGCTAATGCTAATGATAACATTAAAACTAACTCATGGAACCTTTCCGGCCAAAGGATTTTAACGATTATATCATTGCATTAAGGAAACAGAAGGCCCAGTGTTGATGATTCAACTTCTGATAAAGTTCTATGCTACTGCTAACGCTAATGCTAATGCTAACGCAAATGCTAATGCTAATGCTAACATTAAAACTAACTCATGGAGCCTTTCCGGCCAAAGGATTTTAACGATTATATCATGGCATTGAGGAAACACAAGGCCCAGTGTTGATGATTCAACTTCTGATAAAGTTCTATGCTAATGCTAATGCTAACGTTAATGCTAATGCTAACGCAAATGCTAATGCTAACATTAAAACTAACTCATGGAGCCTTTCAGGCCAAAGGATTTTAACGATTATATCATGGCATTGAGGAAACAGAAGGCCCAGTGTTGATGATTCAACTTCTGATAAAGTTCTATGCTAATGCTAATGCTAATGCTAACGTTAATGCTAATGCTAACGCAAATGCTAATGCTAACATTAAAACTAACTCATGGAGCCTTTCCGGCCAAAGGATTTTAACGATTATATCATGGCATTGAGGAAACAGAAGGCCCAGTGTTGATGATTCAACTTCTGATAAAGTTCTATGCTAATGCTAATGCTAATGCTAACGTTAATGCTAATGCTAACGCAAATGCTAATGCTAACATTAAAACTAACTCATGGAGCCTTTCCGGCCAAAGGATTTTAACGATTATATCATGGCATTGAGGAAACAGAAGGCCCAGTGTTGATGATTCAACTTCTGATAAAGTTCTATGCTAATACTAATGCTAATGCTAACGCAAATGCTAATGCTAATGCTAACATTAAAACTAACTCATGGAGCCTTTCCGGCCAAAGGATTTTAACGATTATATCATGTCATGAAGGAAACAGAAGGCCCAGTGTTGATGATTCAACTTCTGATAAAGTTCTATGCTAATGCTAATGCTAATGCTAACGCAAATGCTAATGCTAATGCTAGCATTAAAACTAACTCATGGAGCCTTTCCGGCCAAAGGATTTTAACGATTATATCATGGCATTAAGGAAACAGAAGGCCCAGTGTTGATGATTCAACTTCTGATAAAGTTCTATGCTAATGCTAATGCTAACGTTAATGCTAATGCTAACGCAAATGCTAATGCCAACATTAAAACTAACTCATGGAGCCTTTCCGGCCAAAGGATTTTAACGATTATATCATGTCATGAAGGAAACAGAAGGCCCAGTGTTGATGATTCAACTTCTGATAAAGTTCTATGCTAATGCTAACGCTAATGCTAACGTTAATGCTAATGCTAATGATAACATTAAAACTAACTCATGGAACCTTTCCGGCCAAAGGATTTTAACGATTATATCATTGCATTAAGGAAACAGAAGGCCCAGTGTTGATGATTCAACTTCTGATAAAGTTCTATGCTACTGCTAACGCTAATGCTAATGCTAACGCAAATGCTAATGCTAATGCTAACATTAAAACTAACTCATGGAGCCTTTCCGGCCAAAGGATTTTAACGATTATATCATGGCATTGAGGAAACACAAGGCCCAGTGTTGATGATTCAACTTCTGATAAAGTTCTATGCTAATGCTAATGCTAACGTTAATGCTAATGCTAACGCAAATGCTAATGCTAACATTAAAACTAACTCATGGAGCCTTTCAGGCCAAAGGATTTTAACGATTATATCATGGCATTGAGGAAACAGAAGGCCCAGTGTTGATGATTCAACTTCTGATAAAGTTCTATGCTAATGCTAATGCTAATGCTAACGTTAATGCTAATGCTAACGCAAATGCTAATGCTAATGCTAACATTAAAACTAACTCATGGAGCCTTTCCGGCCAAAGGATTTTAACGATTATATCATGGCATTGAGGAAACAGAAGGCCCAGTGTTGATGATTCAACTTCTGATAAAGTTCTATGCTAATGCTAACGCTAATGCTAACGTTAATGCTAACGCAAATGCTAATGCTAATGCTAACATTAAAACTAACTCATGGAGCCTTAACTCATGGATTTTAACGATTATATCATGGCATTAAGGAAACAGAAGGCCCAGTGTTGATGATTCAACTTCTGATAAAGTTCTATGCTACTGCTAACGCTAATGCTAATGCTAACGCAAATGCTAACGCAAATGCTAATGCCAACATTAAAACTAACTCATGGAGCCTTTCCGGCCAAAGGATTTTAACGATTATATCATGGCATTGAGGAAACACAAGGCCCAGTGTTGATGATTCAACTTCTGATAAAGTTCTATGCTAATACTAATGCTAATGCTAACGCAAATGCTAATGCTAATGCTAACATTAAAACTAACTCATGGAGCCTTTCCGGCCAAAGGATTTTAACGATTATATCATGTCATGAAGGAAACAGAAGGCCCAGTGTTGATGATTCAACTTCTGATAAAGTTCTATGCTAATGCTAATGCTAATGCTAACGCAAATGCTAATGCTAATGCTAACATTAAAACTAACTCATGGAGCCTTTCCGGCCAAAGGATTTTAACGATTATATCATGTCATGAAGGAAACAGAAGGCCCAGTGTTGATGATTCAACTTCTGATAAAGTTCTATGCTAATGCTAACGCTAATGCTAATGCTAACGCAAATGCTAATGCTAATGATAACATTAAAACTAACTCATGGAACCTTTCCGGCCAAAGGATCTTAACGATTATATCATGGCATTAAGGAAACAGAAGGCCCAGTGTTGATGATTCAACTTCTGATGAAGTTCTATGCTAATGCTAATGCTAACATTAAAACTAACTCATGGAGCCTTTCTGGCCAAAGGATTTTAACGATTATATCATGTCATGAAGGAAACAGAAGGCCCAGTGTTGATAATTCAACTTCTGATAAAGTTCTATGCTAATGCTAACGCTAATGCTAACGCTAATGCTAACGTTAATACTAATGCTAACGCAAATGCTAATGCTAATGCTAACATTAAAACTAACTCATGGAGCCTTTCCGGCCAAAGGATTTTAACGATTATATCATGGCATTAAGGAAACAGAAGGCCCAGTGTTGATGATTCAACTTCTGATAAAGTTCTATGCTAATCATTAACACTGGGCCTTCTGTTTCCTTAATGCCATGATATAATCGTTAAATCGTTATAATCGTTAAAATCCTTTGGCCGGAAAGGCTCCATGAGTTAGTTTTAATGTTAGCATTAGCATTAGCATTTGCGTTAGCATTAACGTTAGCATTAGCGTTAGCATTAGCATAGAACTTTATCTATGCTAATGCTAACGCAAATGCTAATGCTAATGCTAACATTAAAACTAACTCATGGAGCCTTTCCGGCCAAAGGATCTTAACGATTATATCATGGCATTAAGGAAACAGAAGGCCCAGTGTTGATGATTCAACTTATGATAAAGTTCTATGCTAATGCTAATGCTAATGCTAACGCAAATGCTAATGCTAATGCTAACATTAAAACTAACTCATGGAGCCTTTCCGGCCAAAGGATCTTAACGATTATATCATGGCATTAAGAAAACAGAAGGCCCAGTGTTGATGATTCAACTTCTGATAAAGTTCTATGCTAATGCTAACGCTAATGCTAATGCTAATGCTAATGCTAACGCAAATGCTAACTTTAATGCTAATGCTAACGCAAATGCTAATGCTAATGATAACATTAAAACTAACTCATGGAGCCTTTCCGGCCAAAGGATTTTAACGATTATATCATGGCATTAAGGAAACAGAAGGCCCAGTGTTAATGATTCAACTTATGATAAAGTTCTATTCTAATGCTAACGCTAATGCTAACTTTAATGCTAATGCTAACGCAAATGCTAATGCTAATGATAACATTAAAACTAACTCATGGAACGTTTCCGGCCAAAGGATCTTAACGATTATATCATGGCATTAAGGAAACAGAAGGCCCAGTGTTGATGATTCAACTTCTGATAAAGTTCTATGCTACTGCTAACGCTAATGCTAATGCTAACGCAAATGCTAACGCAAATGCTAATGCCAACATTAAAACTAACTCATGGAACCTTTCCGGCCAAAGGATTTTAACGATTATATCATGGCATTAAGGAAACAGAAGGCCCAGTGTTGATGATTCAACTTCTGATAAAGTTCTATGCTACTGCTAACGCTAATGCTAATGCTAACGCAAATGCTAATACTAATGCTAATGCTAACATTAAAACTAACTCATGGAGCCTTTCCGGCCAAAGGATTTTAACGATTATATCATGGCATTGAGGAAACACAAGGCCCAGTGTTGATGATTCAACTTCTGATAAAGTTCTATGCTAATGCTAATGCTAACGTTAATGCTAATGCTAACGCAAATGCTAATGCTAACATTAAAACTAACTCATGGAGCCTTTCCGGCCAAAGGATTTTAACGATTATATCATGGCATTGAGGAAACAGAAGGCCCAGTGTTGATGATTCAACTTCTGATAAAGTTCTATGCTAATGCTAACGCTAATGCTAATGCTAATGCTAACGCAAATGCTAATGCTAATGCTAACATTAAAACTAACTCATGGAGCCTTTCCGGCCAAAGGATCTTAACGATTATATCATGGCATTAAGGAAACAGAAGGCCCAGTGTTGATGATTCAACTTCTGATAAAGTTCTATGCTAATGCTAATGCTAACGTTAATGCTAAGGCTAACGCAAATGCTAATGCCAACATTAAAACTAACTCATGGAGCCTTTCCGGCCAAAGGATTTTAACGATTATATCATGTCATGAAGGAAACAGAAGGCCCAGTGTTGATGATTCAACTTCTGATAAAGTTCTATGCTAATGCTAACGCTAATGCTAACGTTAATGCTAACGCAAATGCTAATGCTAATGATAACATTAAAACTAACTCATGGAGCCTTTCCGGCCAAAGGATTTTAACGATTATATCATGGCATTGAGGAAACACAAGGCCCAGTGTTGATGATTCAACTTCTGATAAAGTTAGCTAACGCTTAGCTAACGCATTAGCTAACGCTAATGCTAATGCTAACGCAAATGCTAATGCTAATGCTAATGCTAATGCTAACATTAAAACTAACTCATGGAGCCTTTCCGGCCAAAGGATTTTAACGATTATATCATGGCATTAAGGAAACAGAAGGCCCAGTGTTAATGATTCAACTTATGATAAAGTTCTATGCTAATGCTAACGCTAATGCTAACTTTAATGCTAATGCTAACGCAAATGCTAATGCTAATGATAACATTAAAACTAACTCATGGAACGTTTCCGGCCAAAGGATCTTAACGATTATATCATGGCATTAAGGAAACAGAAGGCCCAGTGTTGATGATTCAACTTCTGATAAAGTTCTATGCTAATGCTAATTCTAATGCTAACGCAAATGCTAATGCCAACATTAAAACTAACTTATGGAGCCTTTCCGGCCAAAGGATTTTAACGATTATATCATGGCATTGAGGAAACAGGAGGCCCAGTGTTGATGATTCAACTTCTGATAAAGTTCTATGCTAATGCTAACGCTAATGCTAACGTTAATGCTAATGCTAACGCAAATGCTAATGCTAATGCTAACATTAAAACTAACTCATGGAGCCTTTCCGGCCAAAGGATTTTAACGATAATATCATGGCATTAAGGAAACAGAAGGCCCAGTGTTAATGATTCAACTTATGATAAAGTTCTATGCTAATGCTAACGCTAATGCTAACTTTAATGCTAATGCTAACGCAAATGCTAATGCTAATGATAACATTAAAACTAACTCATGGAACGTTTCCGGCCAAAGGATCTTAACGATTATATCATGGCATTAAGGAAACAGAAGGCCCAGTGTTGATGATTCAACTTCTGATAAAGTTCTATGCTAATGCTAATGCTAACGCAAATGCTAATGCTAATGCTAGCATTAAAACTAACTCATGGAGCCTTTCCGGCCAAAGGATTTTAACGATTATATCATGTCATGAAGGAAACAGAAGGCCCAGTGTTGATGATTCAACTTCTGATAAAGTTCTATGCTAATGCTAACGCTAATGCTAATGCTAACGCAAATTCTAATGCTAATGATAACATTAAAACTAACTCATGGAACCTTTCCGGCCAAAGGATTTTAACGATTATATCATGGCATTAAGGAAACAGAAGGCCCAGTGTTGATGATTCAACTTCTGATAAAGTTCTATGCTAATGCTAATGCTAACGTTAATGCTAATGCTAACGCAAATGCTAATGCCAACATTAAAACTAACTCATGGAGCCTTTCCGGCCAAAGGATTTTAACGATTATATCATGTCATGAAGGAAACAGAAGGCCCAGTGTTGATGATTCAACTTCTGATAAAGTTCTATGCTAATGCTAACGCTAATGCTAACGTTAATGCTAATGCTAATGATAACATTAAAACTAACTCATGGAACCTTTCCGGCCAAAGGATTTTAACGATTATATCATTGCATTAAGGAAACAGAAGGCCCAGTGTTGATGATTCAACTTCTGATAAAGTTCTATGCTACTGCTAACGCTAATGCTAATGCTAACGCAAATGCTAATGCTAATGCTAACATTAAAACTAACTCATGGAGCCTTTCCGGCCAAAGGATTTTAACGATTATATCATGGCATTGAGGAAACACAAGGCCCAGTGTTGATGATTCAACTTCTGATAAAGTTCTATGCTAATGCTAATGCTAACGTTAATGCTAATGCTAACGCAAATGCTAATGCTAACATTAAAACTAACTCATGGAGCCTTTCAGGCCAAAGGATTTTAACGATTATATCATGGCATTGAGGAAACAGAAGGCCCAGTGTTGATGATTCAACTTCTGATAAAGTTCTATGCTAATGCTAATGCTAATGCTAACGTTAATGCTAATGCTAACGCAAATGCTAATGCTAACATTAAAACTAACTCATGGAGCCTTTCCGGCCAAAGGATTTTAACGATTATATCATGGCATTGAGGAAACAGAAGGCCCAGTGTTGATGATTCAACTTCTGATAAAGTTCTATGCTAATGCTAATGCTAATGCTAACGTTAATGCTAATGCTAACGCAAATGCTAATGCTAACATTAAAACTAACTCATGGAGCCTTTCCGGCCAAAGGATTTTAACGATTATATCATGGCATTGAGGAAACAGAAGGCCCAGTGTTGATGATTCAACTTCTGATAAAGTTCTATGCTAATACTAATGCTAATGCTAACGCAAATGCTAATGCTAATGCTAACATTAAAACTAACTCATGGAGCCTTTCCGGCCAAAGGATTTTAACGATTATATCATGTCATGAAGGAAACAGAAGGCCCAGTGTTGATGATTCAACTTCTGATAAAGTTCTATGCTAATGCTAATGCTAATGCTAACGCAAATGCTAATGCTAATGCTAGCATTAAAACTAACTCATGGAGCCTTTCCGGCCAAAGGATTTTAACGATTATATCATGGCATTAAGGAAACAGAAGGCCCAGTGTTGATGATTCAACTTCTGATAAAGTTCTATGCTAATGCTAATGCTAACGTTAATGCTAATGCTAACGCAAATGCTAATGCCAACATTAAAACTAACTCATGGAGCCTTTCCGGCCAAAGGATTTTAACGATTATATCATGTCATGAAGGAAACAGAAGGCCCAGTGTTGATGATTCAACTTCTGATAAAGTTCTATGCTAATGCTAACGCTAATGCTAACGTTAATGCTAATGCTAATGATAACATTAAAACTAACTCATGGAACCTTTCCGGCCAAAGGATTTTAACGATTATATCATTGCATTAAGGAAACAGAAGGCCCAGTGTTGATGATTCAACTTCTGATAAAGTTCTATGCTACTGCTAACGCTAATGCTAATGCTAACGCAAATGCTAATGCTAATGCTAACATTAAAACTAACTCATGGAGCCTTTCCGGCCAAAGGATTTTAACGATTATATCATGGCATTGAGGAAACACAAGGCCCAGTGTTGATGATTCAACTTCTGATAAAGTTCTATGCTAATGCTAATGCTAACGTTAATGCTAATGCTAACGCAAATGCTAATGCTAACATTAAAACTAACTCATGGAGCCTTTCAGGCCAAAGGATTTTAACGATTATATCATGGCATTGAGGAAACAGAAGGCCCAGTGTTGATGATTCAACTTCTGATAAAGTTCTATGCTAATGCTAATGCTAATGCTAACGTTAATGCTAATGCTAACGCAAATGCTAATGCTAATGCTAACATTAAAACTAACTCATGGAGCCTTTCCGGCCAAAGGATTTTAACGATTATATCATGGCATTGAGGAAACAGAAGGCCCAGTGTTGATGATTCAACTTCTGATAAAGTTCTATGCTAATGCTAACGCTAATGCTAACGTTAATGCTAACGCAAATGCTAATGCTAATGCTAACATTAAAACTAACTCATGGAGCCTTAACTCATGGATTTTAACGATTATATCATGGCATTAAGGAAACAGAAGGCCCAGTGTTGATGATTCAACTTCTGATAAAGTTCTATGCTACTGCTAACGCTAATGCTAATGCTAACGCAAATGCTAACGCAAATGCTAATGCCAACATTAAAACTAACTCATGGAGCCTTTCCGGCCAAAGGATTTTAACGATTATATCATGGCATTGAGGAAACACAAGGCCCAGTGTTGATGATTCAACTTCTGATAAAGTTCTATGCTAATACTAATGCTAATGCTAACGCAAATGCTAATGCTAATGCTAACATTAAAACTAACTCATGGAGCCTTTCCGGCCAAAGGATTTTAACGATTATATCATGTCATGAAGGAAACAGAAGGCCCAGTGTTGATGATTCAACTTCTGATAAAGTTCTATGCTAATGCTAATGCTAATGCTAACGCAAATGCTAATGCTAATGCTAACATTAAAACTAACTCATGGAGCCTTTCCGGCCAAAGGATTTTAACGATTATATCATGTCATGAAGGAAACAGAAGGCCCAGTGTTGATGATTCAACTTCTGATAAAGTTCTATGCTAATGCTAACGCTAATGCTAATGCTAACGCAAATGCTAATGCTAATGATAACATTAAAACTAACTCATGGAACCTTTCCGGCCAAAGGATCTTAACGATTATATCATGGCATTAAGGAAACAGAAGGCCCAGTGTTGATGATTCAACTTCTGATGAAGTTCTATGCTAATGCTAATGCTAACATTAAAACTAACTCATGGAGCCTTTCTGGCCAAAGGATTTTAACGATTATATCATGTCATGAAGGAAACAGAAGGCCCAGTGTTGATAATTCAACTTCTGATAAAGTTCTATGCTAATGCTAACGCTAATGCTAACGCTAATGCTAACGTTAATACTAATGCTAACGCAAATGCTAATGCTAATGCTAACATTAAAACTAACTCATGGAGCCTTTCCGGCCAAAGGATTTTAACGATTATATCATGGCATTAACGAAACAGAAGGCCCAGTGTTAATGATTCAACTTATGATAAAGTTCTATGCTAATGCTAACGCTAATGCTAATGCTAATGCTAACGCAAATGCTAATGCTAATGCTAACATTAAAACTAACTCATGGAGCCTTTCCGGCCAAAGGATTTTAACGATTATATCATGGCATTAAGGAAACAGAAGGCCCAGTGTTGATGATTCAACTTCTGATAAAGTTCTATGCTAATCATTAACACTGGGCCTTCTGTTTCCTTAATGCCATGATATAATCGTTAAATCGTTATAATCGTTAAAATCCTTTGGCCGGAAAGGCTCCATGAGTTAGTTTTAATGTTAGCATTAGCATTAGCATTTGCGTTAGCATTAACGTTAGCATTAGCGTTAGCATTAGCATAGAACTTTATCTATGCTAATGCTAACGCAAATGCTAATGCTAATGCTAACATTAAAACTAACTCATGGAGCCTTTCCGGCCAAAGGATCTTAACGATTATATCATGGCATTAAGGAAACAGAAGGCCCAGTGTTGATGATTCAACTTATGATAAAGTTCTATGCTAATGCTAATGCTAATGCTAACGCAAATGCTAATGCTAATGCTAACATTAAAACTAACTCATGGAGCCTTTCCGGCCAAAGGATCTTAACGATTATATCATGGCATTAAGAAAACAGAAGGCCCAGTGTTGATGATTCAACTTCTGATAAAGTTCTATGCTAATGCTAACGCTAATGCTAATGCTAATGCTAATGCTAACGCAAATGCTAACTTTAATGCTAATGCTAACGCAAATGCTAATGCTAATGATAACATTAAAACTAACTCATGGAGCCTTTCCGGCCAAAGGATTTTAACGATTATATCATGGCATTAAGGAAACAGGAGGCCCAGTGTTAATGATTCAACTTATGATAAAGTTCTATGCTAATGCTAACGCTAATGCTAACGTTAATGCTAACGCAAATGCTAATGCTAATGATAACATTAAAACTAACTCATGGAACCTTTCCGGCCAAAGGATTTTAACGATTATATCATGGCATTAAGGAAACAGAAGGCCCAGTGTTGATGATTCAACTTCTGATAAAGTTCTATGCTAATGCTAATGCTAATGCTAACGTTAATGCTAATGCTAACGCAAATGCTAATGCTAATGCTAACATTAAAACTAACTCATGGAGCCTTTCCGGCCAAAGGATTTTAACGATTATATCATGGCATTAAGGAAACAGAAGGCCCAGTGTTAATGATTCAACTTATGATAAAGTTCTATGCTAATACTAACGCTAATGCTAACGTTAATGCTAATGCTAACGCAAATGCTAATGCTAACATTAAAACTAACTCATGGAGCCTTTCTGGCCAAAGGATTTTAACGATTATATCATGTCATGAAGGAAACAGAAGGCCCAGTGTTGATGATTCAACTTCTGATAAAGTTCTATGCTAATGCTAACGCTAATGCTAACGTTAATACTAATGCTAACGCAAATGCTAATGCTAACGCAAATGCTAATGCTAACATTAAAACTAACTCATGGAGCCTTTCCGGCCAAAGGATTTTAACGATTCTATCATGTCATGAAGGAAACAGAAGGCCCAGTGTTGATGATTCAACTTCTGATAAAGTTCTATGCTAATGCTAACGTTAATGCTAATGCTAACGCAAATGCTAATGATAACATTAAAACTAACTCATGGAGCCTTTCTGGCCAAAGGTTTTTAACGATTATATCATGGCATTAAGGAAACAGAAAGCCCAGTGTTAATGATCCAACTTCTGATAAAGTTCTCTGCTAATGCTAACGCTAATGCTAATGCTAACGCAAATGCTAATGCTAACATTAAAACTAACTCATGGAGCCTTTCCGGCCAAAGGATCTTAACGATTATATCATGGCATTAAGGAAACAGAAGGCCCAGTGTTGATGATTCAACTTCTGATAAAGTTCTATGCTAATGCTAACGCTAATGCTAATGCTAACGCTAATGCTAATGCTAACGCAAATGCTAACTTTAATGCTAATGCTAACGCAAATGCTAATGCTAATGATAACATTAAAACTAACTCATGGAGCCTTTCCGGCCAAAGGATTTTAACGATTATATCATGGCATTAAGGAAACAGGAGGCCCAGTGTTAATGATTCAACTTATGATAAAGTTCTATGCTAATGCTAACGCTAATGCTAATGCTAATGCTAACGCAAATGCTAATGCTAATGATAACATTAAAACTAACTCATGGAACGTTTCCGGCCAAAGGATCTTAACGATTATATCATGGCATTAAGGAAACAGAAGGCCCAGTGTTGATGATTCAACTTCTGATAAAGTTCTATGCTAATGCTAATTCTAATGCTAACGCAAATGCTAATGCCAACATTAAAACTAACTTATGGAGCCTTTCCGGCCAAAGGATTTTAACGATTATATCATGGCATTGAGGAAACAGGAGGCCCAGTGTTGATGATTCAACTTCTGATAAAGTTCTATGCTAATGCTAACGCTAATGCTAACGTTAATGCTAATGCTAACGCAAATGCTAATGCTAATGCTAACATTAAAACTAACTCATGGAGCCTTTCCGGCCAAAGGATTTTAACGATAATATCATGGCATTAAGGAAACAGAAGGCCCAGTGTTAATGATTCAACTTATGATAAAGTTCTATGCTAATGCTAACGCTAATGCTAACTTTAATGCTAATGCTAACGCAAATGCTAATGCTAATGATAACATTAAAACTAACTCATGGAACGTTTCCGGCCAAAGGATCTTAACGATTATATCATGGCATTAAGGAAACAGAAGGCCCAGTGTTGATGATTCAACTTCTGATAAAGTTCTATGCTACTGCTAACGCTAATGCTAATGCTAACGCAAATGCTAACGCAAATGCTAACGCAAATGCTAATGCCAACATTAAAACTAACTCATGGAGCCTTTCCGGCCAAAGGATTTTAACGATTATATCATGGCATTAAGGAAACAGGAGGCCCAGTGTTGATGATTCAACTTATGATAAAGTTCTATGCTAATGCTAACGCTAATGCTAACGTTAATGCTAATGCTAACGCAAATGCTAATGCTAATGCTAACATTAAAACTAACTCATGGAACCTTTCCGGCCAAAGGATTTTAACGATTATATCATGGCATTGAGGAAACAGGAGGCCCAGTGTTGATGATTCAACTTCTGATAAAGTTCTATGCTAATGCTAACGCTAATGCTAACGTTAATGCTAATGCTAACGCAAATGCTAATGCTAATGCTAACATTAAAACTAACTCATGGAGCCTTTCCGGCCAAAGGATTTTAACGATTATATCATGGCATTAAGGAAACAGAAGGCCCAGTGTTGATGATTCAACTTCTGATAAAGTTCTATGCTACTGCTAACGCTAATGCTAATGCTAACGCAAATGCTAACGCAAATGCTAATGCCAACATTAAAACTAACTCATGGAGCCTTTCCGGCCAAAGGATTTTAACGATTATATCATGGCATTGAGGAAACAGGAGGCCCAGTGTTGATGATTCAACTTCTGATAAAGTTCTATGCTACTGCTAACGCTAATGCTAATGCTAACGCAAATGCTAACGCAAATGCTAATGCCAACATTAAAACTAACTCATGGAGCCTTTCCGGCCAAAGGATTTTAACGATTATATCATGGCATTAAGGAATCAGAAGGCCCAGTGTTAATGATTCAACTTATGATAAAGTTCTATGCTAATGCTAACGCTAATGCTAACTTTAATGCTAATGCTAACGCAAATGCTAATGCTAATGATAACATTAAAACTAACTCATGGAACGTTTCCGGCCAAAGGATCTTAACGATTATATCATGGCATTAAGGAAACAGAAGGCCCAGTGTTGATGATTCAACTTCTGATAAAGTTCTATGCTACTGCTAACGCTAATGCTAATGCTAACGCAAATGCTAACGCAAATGCTAATGCCAACATTAAAACTAACTCATGGAGCCTTTCCGGCCAAAGGATTTTAACGATTATATCATGGCATTAAGGAAACAGAAGGCCCAGTGTTAATGATTCAACTTATGATAAAGTTCTATGCTAATGCTAACGCTAATGCTAACTATAATGCTAATGCTAACGCAAATGCTAATGCTAATGATAACATTAAAACTAACTCATGGAACGTTTCCGGCCAAAGGATCTTAACGATTATATCATGGCATTAAGGAAACAGAAGGCCCAGTGTTGATGATTCAACTTCTGATAAAGTTCTATGCTAATGCTAATTCTAATGCTAACGCAAATGCTAATGCCAACATTAAAACTAACTCATGGAGCCTTTCCGGCCAAAGGATTTTAACGATTATATCATGGCATTGAGGAAACAGGAGGCCCAGTGTTGATGATTCAACTTCTGATAAAGTTCTATGCTAATGCTAACGCTAATGCTAACGTTAATGCTAATGCTAACGCAAATGCTAATGCTAATGCTAACATTAAAACTAACTCATGGAGCCTTTCCGGCCAAAGGATTTTAACGATAATATCATGGCATTAAGGAAACAGAAGGCCCAGTGTTAATGATTCAACTTATGATAAAGTTCTATTCTAATGCTAACGCTAATGCTAACTTTAATGCTAATGCTAACGCAAATGCTAATGCTAATGATAACATTAAAACTAACTCATGGAACGTTTCCGGCCAAAGGATCTTAACGATTATATCATGGCATTAAGGAAACAGAAGGCCCAGTGTTGATGATTCAACTTCTGATAAAGTTCTATGCTACTGCTAACGCTAATGCTAATGCTAACGCAAATGCTAACGCAAATGCTAATGCCAACATTAAAACTAACTCATGGAACCTTTCCGGCCAAAGGATTTTAACGATTATATCATGGCATTAAGGAAACAGAAGGCCCAGTGTTGATGATTCAACTTCTGATAAAGTTCTATGCTACTGCTAACGCTAATGCTAATGCTAACGCAAATGCTAATGCTAATGCTAATGCTAACATTAAAACTAACTCATGGAGCCTTTCCGGCCAAAGGATTTTAACGATTATATCATGGCATTGAGGAAACACAAGGCCCAGTGTTGATGATTCAACTTCTGATAAAGTTCTATGCTAATGCTAATGCTAACGTTAATGCTAATGCTAACGCAAATGCTAATGCTAACATTAAAACTAACTCATGGAGCCTTTCCGGCCAAAGGATTTTAACGATTATATCATGGCATTGAGGAAACAGAAGGCCCAGTGTTGATGATTCAACTTCTGATAAAGTTCTATGCTAATGCTAACGCTAATGCTAATGCTAATGCTAACGCAAATGCTAATGCTAATGCTAACATTAAAACTAACTCATGGAGCCTTTCCGGCCAAAGGATCTTAACGATTATATCATGGCATTAAGGAAACAGAAGGCCCAGTGTTGATGATTCAACTTCTGATAAAGTTCTATGCTAATGCTAATGCTAACGTTAATGCTAAGGCTAACGCAAATGCTAATGCCAACATTAAAACTAACTCATGGAGCCTTTCCGGCCAAAGGATTTTAACGATTATATCATGTCATGAAGGAAACAGAAGGCCCAGTGTTGATGATTCAACTTCTGATAAAGTTCTATGCTAATGCTAACGCTAATGCTAACGTTAATGCTAACGCAAATGCTAATGCTAATGATAACATTAAAACTAACTCATGGAGCCTTTCCGGCCAAAGGATTTTAACGATTATATCATGGCATTGAGGAAACACAAGGCCCAGTGTTGATGATTCAACTTCTGATAAAGTTAGCTAACGCTTAGCTAACGCATTAGCTAACGCTAATGCTAATGCTAACGCAAATGCTAATGCTAATGCTAATGCTAATGCTAACATTAAAACTAACTCATGGAGCCTTTCCGGCCAAAGGATTTTAACGATTATATCATGGCATTAAGGAAACAGAAGGCCCAGTGTTAATGATTCAACTTATGATAAAGTTCTATGCTAATGCTAACGCTAATGCTAACTTTAATGCTAATGCTAACGCAAATGCTAATGCTAATGATAACATTAAAACTAACTCATGGAACGTTTCCGGCCAAAGGATCTTAACGATTATATCATGGCATTAAGGAAACAGAAGGCCCAGTGTTGATGATTCAACTTCTGATAAAGTTCTATGCTAATGCTAATTCTAATGCTAACGCAAATGCTAATGCCAACATTAAAACTAACTTATGGAGCCTTTCCGGCCAAAGGATTTTAACGATTATATCATGGCATTGAGGAAACAGGAGGCCCAGTGTTGATGATTCAACTTCTGATAAAGTTCTATGCTAATGCTAACGCTAATGCTAACGTTAATGCTAATGCTAACGCAAATGCTAATGCTAATGCTAACATTAAAACTAACTCATGGAGCCTTTCCGGCCAAAGGATTTTAACGATAATATCATGGCATTAAGGAAACAGAAGGCCCAGTGTTAATGATTCAACTTATGATAAAGTTCTATGCTAATGCTAACGCTAATGCTAACTTTAATGCTAATGCTAACGCAAATGCTAATGCTAATGATAACATTAAAACTAACTCATGGAACGTTTCCGGCCAAAGGATCTTAACGATTATATCATGGCATTAAGGAAACAGAAGGCCCAGTGTTGATGATTCAACTTCTGATAAAGTTCTATGCTACTGCTAACGCTAATGCTAATGCTAACGCAAATGCTAACGCAAATGCTAACGCAAATGCTAATGCCAACATTAAAACTAACTCATGGAGCCTTTCCGGCCAAAGGATTTTAACGATTATATCATGGCATTAAGGAAACAGGAGGCCCAGTGTTGATGATTCAACTTATGATAAAGTTCTATGCTAATGCTAACGCTAATGCTAACGTTAATGCTAATGCTAACGCAAATGCTAATGCTAATGCTAACATTAAAACTAACTCATGGAACCTTTCCGGCCAAAGGATTTTAACGATTATATCATGGCATTAAGGAAACAGAAGGCCCAGTGTTGATGATTCAACTTCTGATAAAGTTCTATGCTACTGCTAACGCTAATGCTAATGCTAACGCAAATGCTAATGCTAATGCTAATGCTAACATTAAAACTAACTCATGGAGCCTTTCCGGCCAAAGGATTTTAACGATTATATCATGGCATTGAGGAAACACAAGGCCCAGTGTTGATGATTCAACTTCTGATAAAGTTCTATGCTAATGCTAATGCTAACGTTAATGCTAATGCTAACGCAAATGCTAATGCTAACATTAAAACTAACTCATGGAGCCTTTCCGGCCAAAGGATTTTAACGATTATATCATGGCATTAAGGAATCAGAAGGCCCAGTGTTAATGATTCAACTTATGATAAAGTTCTATGCTAATGCTAACGCTAATGCTAACTTTAATGCTAATGCTAACGCAAATGCTAATGCTAATGATAACATTAAAACTAACTCATGGAACGTTTCCGGCCAAAGGATCTTAACGATTATATCATGGCATTAAGGAAACAGAAGGCCCAGTGTTGATGATTCAACTTCTGATAAAGTTCTATGCTACTGCTAACGCTAATGCTAATGCTAACGCAAATGCTAACGCAAATGCTAATGCCAACATTAAAACTAACTCATGGAGCCTTTCCGGCCAAAGGATTTTAACGATTATATCATGGCATTAAGGAAACAGAAGGCCCAGTGTTAATGATTCAACTTATGATAAAGTTCTATGCTAATGCTAACGCTAATGCTAACTATAATGCTAATGCTAACGCAAATGCTAATGCTAATGATAACATTAAAACTAACTCATGGAACGTTTCCGGCCAAAGGATCTTAACGATTATATCATGGCATTAAGGAAACAGAAGGCCCAGTGTTGATGATTCAACTTCTGATAAAGTTCTATGCTAATGCTAATTCTAATGCTAACGCAAATGCTAATGCCAACATTAAAACTAACTCATGGAGCCTTTCCGGCCAAAGGATTTTAACGATTATATCATGGCATTGAGGAAACAGGAGGCCCAGTGTTGATGATTCAACTTCTGATAAAGTTCTATGCTAATGCTAACGCTAATGCTAACGTTAATGCTAATGCTAACGCAAATGCTAATGCTAATGCTAACATTAAAACTAACTCATGGAGCCTTTCCGGCCAAAGGATTTTAACGATAATATCATGGCATTAAGGAAACAGAAGGCCCAGTGTTAATGATTCAACTTATGATAAAGTTCTATTCTAATGCTAACGCTAATGCTAACTTTAATGCTAATGCTAACGCAAATGCTAATGCTAATGATAACATTAAAACTAACTCATGGAACGTTTCCGGCCAAAGGATCTTAACGATTATATCATGGCATTAAGGAAACAGAAGGCCCAGTGTTGATGATTCAACTTCTGATAAAGTTCTATGCTACTGCTAACGCTAATGCTAATGCTAACGCAAATGCTAACGCAAATGCTAATGCCAACATTAAAACTAACTCATGGAACCTTTCCGGCCAAAGGATTTTAACGATTATATCATGGCATTAAGGAAACAGAAGGCCCAGTGTTGATGATTCAACTTCTGATAAAGTTCTATGCTACTGCTAACGCTAATGCTAATGCTAACGCAAATGCTAATACTAATGCTAATGCTAACATTAAAACTAACTCATGGAGCCTTTCCGGCCAAAGGATTTTAACGATTATATCATGGCATTGAGGAAACACAAGGCCCAGTGTTGATGATTCAACTTCTGATAAAGTTCTATGCTAATGCTAATGCTAACGTTAATGCTAATGCTAACGCAAATGCTAATGCTAACATTAAAACTAACTCATGGAGCCTTTCCGGCCAAAGGATTTTAACGATTATATCATGGCATTGAGGAAACAGAAGGCCCAGTGTTGATGATTCAACTTCTGATAAAGTTCTATGCTAATGCTAACGCTAATGCTAATGCTAATGCTAACGCAAATGCTAATGCTAATGCTGACATTAAAACTAACTCATGGAGCCTTTCCGGCCAAAGGATCTTAACGATTATATCATGGCATTAAGGAAACAG
The DNA here is from genome assembly GCA_030544235.1 of Lepturacanthus savala. NCBI lineage: Eukaryota > Metazoa > Chordata > Actinopteri > Scombriformes > Trichiuridae > Lepturacanthus > Lepturacanthus savala. The sequence goes on along the minus strand of CM060466.1, from coordinate 2,723,991 downwards.
AAGGCCCAGTGTTGATGATTCAACTTCTGATAAAGTTCTATGCTAATGCTAATGCTAACGTTAATGCTAAGGCTAACGCAAATGCTAATGCCAACATTAAAACTAACTCATGGAGCCTTTCCGGCCAAAGGATTTTAACGATTATATCATGTCATGAAGGAAACAGAAGGCCCAGTGTTGATGATTCAACTTCTGATAAAGTTCTATGCTAATGCTAACGCTAATGCTAACGTTAATGCTAACGCAAATGCTAATGCTAATGATAACATTAAAACTAACTCATGGAGCCTTTCCGGCCAAAGGATTTTAACGATTATATCATGGCATTGAGGAAACACAAGGCCCAGTGTTGATGATTCAACTTCTGATAAAGTTAGCTAACGCTTAGCTAACGCATTAGCTAACGCTAATGCTAATGCTAACGCAAATGCTAATGCTAATGCTAATGCTAATGCTAACATTAAAACTAACTCATGGAGCCTTTCCGGCCAAAGGATTTTAACGATTATATCATGGCATTAAGGAAACAGAAGGCCCAGTGTTAATGATTCAACTTATGATAAAGTTCTATGCTAATGCTAACGCTAATGCTAACTTTAATGCTAATGCTAACGCAAATGCTAATGCTAATGATAACATTAAAACTAACTCATGGAACGTTTCCGGCCAAAGGATCTTAACGATTATATCATGGCATTAAGGAAACAGAAGGCCCAGTGTTGATGATTCAACTTCTGATAAAGTTCTATGCTAATGCTAATTCTAATGCTAACGCAAATGCTAATGCCAACATTAAAACTAACTTATGGAGCCTTTCCGGCCAAAGGATTTTAACGATTATATCATGGCATTGAGGAAACAGGAGGCCCAGTGTTGATGATTCAACTTCTGATAAAGTTCTATGCTAATGCTAACGCTAATGCTAACGTTAATGCTAATGCTAACGCAAATGCTAATGCTAATGCTAACATTAAAACTAACTCATGGAGCCTTTCCGGCCAAAGGATTTTAACGATAATATCATGGCATTAAGGAAACAGAAGGCCCAGTGTTAATGATTCAACTTATGATAAAGTTCTATGCTAATGCTAACGCTAATGCTAACTTTAATGCTAATGCTAACGCAAATGCTAATGCTAATGATAACATTAAAACTAACTCATGGAACGTTTCCGGCCAAAGGATCTTAACGATTATATCATGGCATTAAGGAAACAGAAGGCCCAGTGTTGATGATTCAACTTCTGATAAAGTTCTATGCTACTGCTAACGCTAATGCTAATGCTAACGCAAATGCTAACGCAAATGCTAACGCAAATGCTAATGCCAACATTAAAACTAACTCATGGAGCCTTTCCGGCCAAAGGATTTTAACGATTATATCATGGCATTAAGGAAACAGGAGGCCCAGTGTTGATGATTCAACTTATGATAAAGTTCTATGCTAATGCTAACGCTAATGCTAACGTTAATGCTAATGCTAACGCAAATGCTAATGCTAATGCTAACATTAAAACTAACTCATGGAACCTTTCCGGCCAAAGGATTTTAACGATTATATCATGGCATTAAGGAAACAGAAGGCCCAGTGTTGATGATTCAACTTCTGATAAAGTTCTATGCTACTGCTAACGCTAATGCTAATGCTAACGCAAATGCTAATGCTAATGCTAATGCTAACATTAAAACTAACTCATGGAGCCTTTCCGGCCAAAGGATTTTAACGATTATATCATGGCATTGAGGAAACACAAGGCCCAGTGTTGATGATTCAACTTCTGATAAAGTTCTATGCTAATGCTAATGCTAACGTTAATGCTAATGCTAACGCAAATGCTAATGCTAACATTAAAACTAACTCATGGAGCCTTTCCGGCCAAAGGATTTTAACGATTATATCATGGCATTGAGGAAACAGGAGGCCCAGTGTTGATGATTCAACTTCTGATAAAGATCTATGCTAATGCTAACGCTAATGCTAACGTTAATGCTAATGCTAACGCAAATGCTAATGCTAATGCTAATGCAAATGCTAATGCTAATGATAACATTAAAACTAACTCATGGAACCTTTCCGGCCAAAGGATTTTAACGATTATATCATGGCATTAAGGAAACAGAAGGCCCAGTGTTAATGATTCAACTTATGATAAAGTTCTATGCTAATGCTAACGCTAATGCTAACTTTAATGCTAATGCTAACGCAAATGCTAATGCTAATGATAACATTAAAACTAACTCATGGAACGTTTCCGGCCAAAGGATCTTAACGATTATATCATGGCATTAAGGAAACAGAAGGCCCAGTGTTGATGATTCAACTTCTGATAAAGTTCTATGCTAATGCTAATTCTAATGCTAACGCAAATGCTAATGCCAACATTAAAACTAACTCATGGAGCCTTTCCGGCCAAAGGATTTTAACGATTATATCATGGCATTGAGGAAACAGGAGGCCCAGTGTTGATGATTCAACTTCTGATAAAGTTCTATGCTAATGCTAACGCTAATGCTAACGTTAATGCTAATGCTAACGCAAATGCTAATGCTAATGCTAACATTAAAACTAACTCATGGAGCCTTTCCGGCCAAAGGATTTTAACGATTGTATCATGGCATTAAGGAAACAGAAGGCCCAGTGTTAATGATTCAACTTCTGATAAAGTTCTATGCTACTGCTAACGCTAATGCTAATGCTAACGCAAATGCTAATGCTAATGCTAATGCTAATGCTAACATTAAAACTAACTCATGGAGCCTTTCCGGCCAAAGGATTTTAACGATTATATCATGGCATTAAGGAAACAGAAGGCCCAGTGTTGATGATTCAACTTCTGATGAAGTTCTATGCTACTGCTAATGCTAATGCTAACGCAAATGCTAATGCTAATGATAACATTAAAACTAACTCATGGAACCTTTCCGGCCAAAGGATTTTAACGTTTATATCATGGCTTTAAGGAAACAGAAGGCCCAGTGTTGATGATTCAACTTCTGATAAAGTTCTATGCTAATGCTAATGCTAACGTTAATTCTAATGCTAACGCAAATGCTAATGCTAACATTAAAACTAACTCATGGAGCCTTTCCGGCCAAAGGATTTTAACGATTATATCATGGCATTAAGGAAACAGAAGGCCCAGTGTTGATGATTCAACTTCTGATGAAGTTCTATGCTACTGCTAACGCTAATGCTAATGCTAACGCAAATGCTAATGCTAATGCTAATGCTAACATTAAAACTAACTCATGGAGCCTTTCCGGCCAAAGGATTTTAACGATTATATCATGGCATTGAGGAAACACAAGGCCCAGTGTTGATGATTCAACTTCTGATAAAGTTCTATGCTAATGCTAATGCTAACGTTAATGCTAATGCTAACGCAAATGCTAATGCTAACATTAAAACTAACTCATGGAGCCTTTCCGGCCAAAGGATTTTAACGATTATATCATGGCATTGAGGAAACAGAAGGCCCAGTGTTGATGATTCAACTTATGATAAAGTTCTATGCTAATGCTAACGCTAATGCTAACGTTAATGCTAATGCTAACGCAAATGCTAATGCTAACATTAAAACTAACTCATGGAACCTTTCCGGCCAAAGGATTTTAACGATTATATCATGGCATTAAGGAAACAGAAGGCCCAGTGTTGATGATTCAACTTCTGATAAAGTTCTATGCTACTGCTAACGCTAATGCTAATGCTAACGCAAATGCTAATGCTAATGCTAATGCTAATGCTAACATTAAAACTAACTCATGGAGCCTTTCCGGCCAAAGGATTTTAACGATTATATCATGGCATTGAGGAAACACAAGGCCCAGTGTTGATGATTCAACTTCTGATAAAGTTCTATGCTAATGCTAATGCTAACGTTAATGCTAATGCTAACGCAAATGCTAATGCTAACATTAAAACGTACTCATGGAGCCTTTCCGGCCACAGGATTTTAACGATTATATCATGGCATTGAGGAAACAGAAGGCCCAGTGTTGATGATTCAACTTCTGATAAAGTTCTATGCTAATGCTAATGCTAATGCTAACGTTAATGCTAATGCTAACGCAAATGCTAATGCTAACATTAAAACTAACTCATGGAGCCTTTCCGGCCAAAGGATTTTAACGATTATATCATGGCATTGAGGAAACAGAAGGCCCAGTGTTGATGATTCAACTTCTGATAAAGTTCTATGCTAATACTAATGCTAATGCTAACGCAAATGCTAATGCTAATGCTAACATTAAAACTAACTCATGGAGCCTTTCCGGCCAAAGGATTTTAACGATTATATCATGGCATTGAGGAAACAGAAGGCCCAGTGTTGTTGATTCAACTTCTGATAAAGTTCTATGCTAATGCTAACGCTAATGCTAATGCTAATGCTAACGCAAATGCTAATGCTAATGCTAACATTAAAACTAACTCATGGAGCCTTTCCGGCCAAAGGATCTTAACGATTATATCATGGCATTAAGGAAACAGAAGGCCCAGTGTTGATGATTCAACTTCTGATAAAGTTCTATGCTAATGCTAACGCTAATGCTAATGCTAACGCAAATGCTAACTTTAATGCTAATGCTAACGCAAATGCTAATGCTAATGATAACATTAAAACTAACTCATGGAACCTTTCCGGCCAAAGGATTTTAACGATTATATCATGGCATTAAGGAAACAGAAGGCCCAGTGTTAATGATTCAACTTATGATAAAGTTCTATGCTAATGCTAACGCTAATGCTAACTTTAATGCTAATGCTAACGCAAATGCTAATGCTAATGATAACATTAAAACTAACTCATGGAACGTTTCCGGCCAAAGGATCTTAACGATTATATCATGGCATTAAGGAAACAGAAGGCCCAGTGTTGATGATTCAACTTCTGATAAAGTTCTATGCTAATGCTAATTCTAATGCTAACGCAAATGCTAATGCCAACATTAAAACTAACTCATGGAGCCTTTCCGGCCAAAGGATTTTAACGATTATATCATGGCATTGAGGAAACAGGAGGCCCAGTGTTGATGATTCAACTTCTGATAAAGTTCTATGCTAATGCTAACGCTAATGCTAACGTTAATGCTAATGCTAACGCAAATGCTAATGCTAATGCTAACATTAAAACTAACTCATGGAGCCTTTCCGGCCAAAGGATTTTAACGATTGTATCATGGCATTAAGGAAACAGAAGGCCCAGTGTTAATGATTCAACTTATGATAAAGTTCTATGCTAATGCTAACGCTAATGCTAACTTTAATGCTAATGCTAACTTTAATGCTAATGCTAATGATAACATTAAAACTAACTCATGGAGCCTTTCCGGCCAAAGGATTTTAACGATTATATCATGGCATTAAGGAAACAGGAGGCCCAGTGTTGATGATTCAACTTCTGATAAAGTTCTATGCTAATGCTAATGCTAACGTTAATTCTAATGCTAACGCAAATGCTAATGCCAACATTAAAACTAACTCATGGAGCCTTTCCGGCCAAAGGATTTTAACGATTGTATCATGGCATTAAGGAAACAGAAGGCCCAGTGTTAATGATTCAACTTATGATAAAGTTCTATGCTAATGCTAACGCTAATGCTAACTTTAATGCTAATGCTAACTTTAATGCTAATGCTAATGATAACATTAAAACTAACTCATGGAACCTTTCCAGCCAAAGGATTTTAACGATTATATCATGGCATTAAGGAAACAGAAGGCCCAGTGTTGATGATTCAACTTCTGATAAAGTTCTATGCTAATGCTAATGCTAACGTTAATGCTAATGCTAACGCAAATGCTAATGCCAACATTAAAACTAACTCATGGAGCCTTTCCGGCCAAAGGATTTTAACGATTATATCATGTCATGAAGGAAACAGAAGGCCCAGTGTTGATGATTCAACTTCTGATAAAGTTCTATGCTAATGCTAACGCTAATGCTAACGTTAATGCTAATGCTAACGCAAATGCTAATGCTAATGATAACATTAAAACTAACTCATGGAACCTTTCCGGCCAAAGGATTTTAACGATTATATCATGGCATTAAGGAAACAGAAGGCCCAGTGTTGATGATTCAACTTCTGATAAAGTTCTATGCTACTGCTAACGCTAATGCTAATGCTAACGCAAATGCTAATGCTAATGCTAACATTAAAACTAACTCATGGAGCCTTTCCGGCCAAAGGATTTTAACGATTATATCATGGCATTGAGGAAACACAAGGCCCAGTGTTGATGATTCAACTTCTGATAAAGTTCTATGCTAATGCTAATGCTAATGCTAATGCTAACGTTAATGCTAATGCTAACGCAAATGCTAATGCTAACATTAAAACTAACTCATGGAGCCTTTCCGGCCAAAGGATTTTAACGATTATATCATGGCATTGAGGAAACAGAAGGCCCAGTGTTGATGATTCAACTTCTGATAAAGTTCTATGCTAATGCTAATGCTAATGCTAACGTTAATGCTAATGCTAACGCAAATGCTAATGCTAACATTAAAACTAACTCATGGAGCCTTTCCGGCCAAAGGATTTTAACGATTATATCATGGCATTGAGGAAACAGAAGGCCCAGTGTTGATGATTCAACTTCTGATAAAGTTCTATGCTAATACTAATGCTAATGCTAACGCAAATGCTAATGCTAATGCTAACATTAAAACTAACTCATGGAGCCTTTCCGGCCAAAGGATTTTAACGATTATATCATGTCATGAAGGAAACAGAAGGCCCAGTGTTGATGATTCAACTTCTGATAAAGTTCTATGCTAATGCTAATGCTAACGCAAATGCTAATGCTAATGCTAGCATTAAAACTAACTCATGGAGCCTTTCCGGCCAAAGGATTTTAACGATTATATCATGTCATGAAGGAAACAGAAGGCCCAGTGTTGATGATTCAACTTCTGATAAAGTTCTATGCTAATGCTAACGCTAATGCTAATGCTAACGCAAATGCTAATGCTAATGATAACATTAAAACTAACTCATGGAACCTTTCCGGCCAAAGGATTTTAACGATTATATCATGGCATTAAGGAAACAGAAGGCCCAGTGTTGATGATTCAACTTCTGATAAAGTTCTATGCTAATGCTAATGCTAACGTTAATGCTAATGCTAACGCAAATGCTAATGCCAACATTAAAACTAACTCATGGAGCCTTTCCGGCCAAAGGATTTTAACGATTATATCATGTCATGAAGGAAACAGAAGGCCCAGTGTTGATGATTCAACTTCTGATAAAGTTCTATGCTAATGCTAACGCTAATGCTAACGTTAATGCTAATGCTAATGATAACATTAAAACTAACTCATGGAACCTTTCCGGCCAAAGGATTTTAACGATTATATCATTGCATTAAGGAAACAGAAGGCCCAGTGTTGATGATTCAACTTCTGATAAAGTTCTATGCTACTGCTAACGCTAATGCTAATGCTAACGCAAATGCTAATGCTAATGCTAACATTAAAACTAACTCATGGAGCCTTTCCGGCCAAAGGATTTTAACGATTATATCATGGCATTGAGGAAACACAAGGCCCAGTGTTGATGATTCAACTTCTGATAAAGTTCTATGCTAATGCTAATGCTAACGTTAATGCTAATGCTAACGCAAATGCTAATGCTAACATTAAAACTAACTCATGGAGCCTTTCAGGCCAAAGGATTTTAACGATTATATCATGGCATTGAGGAAACAGAAGGCCCAGTGTTGATGATTCAACTTCTGATAAAGTTCTATGCTAATGCTAATGCTAATGCTAACGTTAATGCTAATGCTAACGCAAATGCTAATGCTAACATTAAAACTAACTCATGGAGCCTTTCCGGCCAAAGGATTTTAACGATTATATCATGGCATTGAGGAAACAGAAGGCCCAGTGTTGATGATTCAACTTCTGATAAAGTTCTATGCTAATGCTAATGCTAATGCTAACGTTAATGCTAATGCTAACGCAAATGCTAATGCTAACATTAAAACTAACTCATGGAGCCTTTCCGGCCAAAGGATTTTAACGATTATATCATGGCATTGAGGAAACAGAAGGCCCAGTGTTGATGATTCAACTTCTGATAAAGTTCTATGCTAATACTAATGCTAATGCTAACGCAAATGCTAATGCTAATGCTAACATTAAAACTAACTCATGGAGCCTTTCCGGCCAAAGGATTTTAACGATTATATCATGTCATGAAGGAAACAGAAGGCCCAGTGTTGATGATTCAACTTCTGATAAAGTTCTATGCTAATGCTAATGCTAACGCAAATGCTAATGCTAATGCTAGCATTAAAACTAACTCATGGAGCCTTTCCGGCCAAAGGATTTTAACGATTATATCATGTCATGAAGGAAACAGAAGGCCCAGTGTTGATGATTCAACTTCTGATAAAGTTCTATGCTAATGCTAACGCTAATGCTAATGCTAACGCAAATGCTAATGCTAATGATAACATTAAAACTAACTCATGGAACCTTTCCGGCCAAAGGATTTTAACGATTATATCATGGCATTAAGGAAACAGAAGGCCCAGTGTTGATGATTCAACTTCTGATAAAGTTCTATGCTAATGCTAATGCTAACGTTAATGCTAATGCTAACGCAAATGCTAATGCCAACATTAAAACTAACTCATGGAGCCTTTCCGGCCAAAGGATTTTAACGATTATATCATGTCATGAAGGAAACAGAAGGCCCAGTGTTGATGATTCAACTTCTGATAAAGTTCTATGCTAATGCTAACGCTAATGCTAACGTTAATGCTAATGCTAATGATAACATTAAAACTAACTCATGGAACCTTTCCGGCCAAAGGATTTTAACGATTATATCATTGCATTAAGGAAACAGAAGGCCCAGTGTTGATGATTCAACTTCTGATAAAGTTCTATGCTACTGCTAACGCTAATGCTAATGCTAACGCAAATGCTAATGCTAACATTAAAACTAACTCATGGAGCCTTTCCGGCCAAAGGATTTTAACGATTATATCATGGCATTGAGGAAACACAAGGCCCAGTGTTGATGATTCAACTTCTGATAAAGTTCTATGCTAATGCTAATGCTAACGTTAATGCTAATGCTAACGCAAATGCTAATGCTAACATTAAAACTAACTCATGGAGCCTTTCAGGCCAAAGGATTTTAACGATTATATCATGGCATTGAGGAAACAGAAGGCCCAGTGTTGATGATTCAACTTCTGATAAAGTTCTATGCTAATGCTAATGCTAATGCTAACGTTAATGCTAATGCTAACGCAAATGCTAATGCTAACATTAAAACTAACTCATGGAGCCTTTCCGGCCAAAGGATTTTAACGATTATATCATGGCATTGAGGAAACAGAAGGCCCAGTGTTGATGATTCAACTTCTGATAAAGTTCTATGCTAATGCTAACGCTAATGCTAACGTTAATGCTAACGCAAATGCTAATGCTAATGCTAACATTAAAACTAACTCATGGAGCCTTAACTCATGGATTTTAACGATTATATCATGGCATTAAGGAAACAGAAGGCCCAGTGTTAATGATTCAACTTATGATAAAGTTCTATGCTAATACTAACGCTAATGCTAACGTTAATGCTAATGCTAACGCAAATGCTAATGCTAATGATAACATTAAAACTAACTCATGGAACCTTTCCGGCCAAAGGATTTTAACGATTATATCATGGCATTAAGGAAACAGAAGGCCCAGTGTTGATGATTCAACTTCTGATAAAGTTCTATGCTAATACTAATGCTAATGCTAACGCAAATGCTAATGCTAATGCTAACATTAAAACTAACTCATGGAGCCTTTCCGGCCAAAGGATTTTAACGATTATATCATGTCATGAAGGAAACAGAAGGCCCAGTGTTGATGATTCAACTTCTGATAAAGTTCTATGCTAATGCTAATGCTAATGCTAACGCAAATGCTAATGCTAATGCTAACATTAAAACTAACTCATGGAGCCTTTCCGGCCAAAGGATTTTAACGATTATATCATGTCATGAAGGAAACAGAAGGCCCAGTGTTGATGATTCAACTTCTGATAAAGTTCTATGCTAATGCTAACGCTAATGCTAATGCTAACGCAAATGCTAATGCTAATGATAACATTAAAACTAACTCATGGAACCTTTCCGGCCAAAGGATCTTAACGATTATATCATGGCATTAAGGAAACAGAAGGCCCAGTGTTGATGATTCAACTTCTGATGAAGTTCTATGCTAATGCTAATGCTAACATTAAAACTAACTCATGGAGCCTTTCTGGCCAAAGGATTTTAACGATTATATCATGTCATGAAGGAAACAGAAGGCCCAGTGTTGATAATTCAACTTCTGATAAAGTTCTATGCTAATGCTAACGCTAATGCTAACGCTAATGCTAACGTTAATACTAATGCTAACGCAAATGCTAATGCTAATGCTAACATTAAAACTAACTCATGGAGCCTTTCCGGCCAAAGGATTTTAACGATTATATCATGGCATTAACGAAACAGAAGGCCCAGTGTTAATGATTCAACTTATGATAAAGTTCTATGCTAATGCTAACGCTAATGCTAATGCTAATGCTAACGCAAATGCTAATGCTAATGCTAACATTAAAACTAACTCATGGAGCCTTTCCGGCCAAAGGATTTTAACGATTATAACGATTTAACGATTATATCATGGCATTAAGGAAACAGAAGGCCCAGTGTTGATGATTCAACTTCTGATAAAGTTCTATGCTAATCATTAACACTGGGCCTTCTGTTTCCTTAATGCCATGATATAATCGTTAAATCGTTATAATCGTTAAAATCCTTTGGCCGGAAAGGCTCCATGAGTTAGTTTTAATGTTAGCATTAGCATTAGCATTTGCGTTAGCATTAACGTTAGCATTAGCGTTAGCATTAGCATAGAACTTTATCTATGCTAATGCTAACGCAAATGCTAATGCTAATGCTAACATTAAAACTAACTCATGGAGCCTTTCCGGCCAAAGGATCTTAACGATTATATCATGGCATTAAGGAAACAGAAGGCCCAGTGTTGATGATTCAACTTATGATAAAGTTCTATGCTAATGCTAATGCTAATGCTAACGCAAATGCTAATGCTAATGCTAACATTAAAACTAACTCATGGAGCCTTTCCGGCCAAAGGATCTTAACGATTATATCATGGCATTAAGAAAACAGAAGGCCCAGTGTTGATGATTCAACTTCTGATAAAGTTCTATGCTAATGCTAACGCTAATGCTAATGCTAACGCTAATGCTAATGCTAACGCAAATGCTAACTTTAATGCTAATGCTAACGCAAATGCTAATGCTAATGATAACATTAAAACTAACTCATGGAGCCTTTCCGGCCAAAGGATTTTAACGATTATATCATGGCATTAAGGAAACAGGAGGCCCAGTGTTAATGATTCAACTTATGATAAAGTTCTATGCTAATGCTAACGCTAATGCTAACGTTAATGCTAACGCAAATGCTAATGCTAATGATAACATTAAAACTAACTCATGGAACCTTTCCGGCCAAAGGATTTTAACGATTATATCATGGCATTAAGGAAACAGAAGGCCCAGTGTTGATGATTCAACTTCTGATAAAGTTCTATGCTAATGCTAATGCTAATGCTAACGTTAATGCTAATGCTAACGCAAATGCTAATGCTAATGCTAACATTAAAACTAACTCATGGAGCCTTTCCGGCCAAAGGATTTTAACGATTATATCATGGCATTAAGGAAACAGAAGGCCCAGTGTTAATGATTCAACTTATGATAAAGTTCTATGCTAATACTAACGCTAATGCTAACGTTAATGCTAATGCTAACGCAAATGCTAATGCTAACATTAAAACTAACTCATGGAGCCTTTCTGGCCAAAGGATTTTAACGATTATATCATGTCATGAAGGAAACAGAAGGCCCAGTGTTGATGATTCAACTTCTGATAAAGTTCTATGCTAATGCTAACGCTAATGCTAACGTTAATACTAATGCTAACGCAAATGCTAATGCTAACGCAAATGCTAATGCTAACATTAAAACTAACTCATGGAGCCTTTCCGGCCAAAGGATTTTAACGATTATATCATGGCATTAAGGAAACAGGAGGCCCAGTGTTAATGATTCAACTTATGATAAAGTTCTATGCTAATGCTAACGCTAATGCTAATGCTAATGCTAACGCAAATGCTAATGCTAATGATAACATTAAAACTAACTCATGGAACCTTTCCGGCCAAAGGATTTTAACGATTATATCATGGCATTAAGGAAACAGAAGGCCCAGTGTTGATGATTCAACTTCTGATAAAGTTCTATGCTAATGCTAATGCTAACGCAAATGCTAATGCTAACATTAAAACTAACTCATGGAGCCTTTCCGGCCAAAGGATTTTAACGATTATATCATGTCATGAAGGAAACAGAAGGCCCAGTGTTGATGATTCAACTTCTGATAAAGTTCTATGCTAATGCTAACGCTAATGCTAATGCTAACGCTAATGCTAATGCTAACGCAAATGCTAATGCTAATGCTAACATTAAAACTAACTCATGGAGCCTTTCCGGCCAAAGGATTTTAACAATTATATCATGGCATTGAGGAAACAGAAGGCCCAGTGTTGATGATTCAACTTCTGATAAAGTTCTATGCTAATGCTAACGCTAATGCTAACGTTAATGCTAATGCTAACGCAAATGCTAATGCTAATGCTAACATTAAAACTAACTCATGGAGCCTTTCCGGCCAAAGGATTTTATATCATGGCATTAAGGAAACAGAAGGCCCAGTGTTGATGATTCAACTTCTGATAAAGTTCTATGCTACTGCTAACGCTAATGCTAATGCTAACGCAAATGCTAATGCTAATGCTAACATTAAAACTAACTCATGGAGCCTTTCCGGCCAAAGGATTTTAACGATTATATCATGGCATTAAGGAAACAGGAGGCCCAGTGTTGATGATTCAACTTCTGATAAAGTTCTATGCTAATGCTAACGCTAATGCTAACGTTAATGCTAATGCTAACGCAAATGCTAATGCTAATGCTAACATTAAAACTAACTCATGGAGCCTTTCCGGCCAAAGGATTTTAACGATTATATCATGGCATTAAGGAAACAGAAGGCCCAGTGTTAATGATTCAACTTATGATAAAGTTCTATGCTAATGCTAACGCTAATGCTAACATTAATGCTAATGCTAACGCAAATGCTAATGCTAATGATAACATTAAAACTAACTCATGGAACCTTTCCGGCCAAAGGATTTTAACGATTATATCATGGCATTAAGGAAACAGAAGGCCCAGTGTTGATGATTCAACTTCTGATAAAGTTCTATGCTAATGCTAATGCTAACGCAAATGCTAATGCTAACATTAAAACTAACTCATGGAGCCTTTCCAGCCAAAGGATTTTAACGATTATATCATGGCATTAAGGAAACAGAAGGCCCAGTGTTGATGATTCAACTTCTGATAAAGTTCTATGCTAATGCTAATGCTAACGTTAATGCTAACGCCATGAGTTAGTTTTAATGCTAATGCCAACATTAAAACTAACTCATGGAGCCTTTCCGGCCAAAGGATTTTAACGATTATATCATGTCATGAAGGAAACAGAAGGCCCAGTGTTGATGATTCAACTTCTGATAAAGTTCTATGCTAATGCTAATGCTAACGTTAATGCTAACGCCATGAGTTAGTTTTAATGCTAATGCCAACATTAAAACTAACTCATGGAGCCTTTCCGGCCAAAGGATTTTAACGATTATATCATGTCATGAAGGAAACAGAAGGCCCAGTGTTGATGATTCAACTTCTGATAAAGTTCTATGCTAATGCTAACGCTAATGCTAACGTTAGTGCTAATGCTAACGCAAATGCTAATGCTAATGCTAACATTAAAACTAACTCATGGAGCCTTTCCGGCCAAAGGATTTTAATGATTATATCATGGCATTAAGGAAACAGAAGGCCCAGTGTTGATGATTCAACTTCTGATAAAGTTCTATGCTAATGCTAATGCTAACGTTAATGCTAATGCTAACGCAAATGCTAATGCTAATGCTAACATTAAAACTAACTCATGGAGCCTTTCCGGCCAAAGGATTTTAACGATTATATCATGGCATTAAGGAAACAGGAGGCCCAGTGTTAATGATTCAACTTATGATAAAGTTCTATGCTAATGCTAAAGCTAATGCTAACGTTAATGCTAATGCTAACGCAAATGCTAATGCTAATGATAACATTAAAACTAACTCATGGAACCTTTCCGGCCAAAGGATTTTAACGATTATATCATGGCATTAAGGAAACAGAAGGCCCAGTGTTGATGATTCAACTTCTGATAAAGTTCTATGCTACTGCTAACGCTAATGCTAATGCTAACGCAAATGCTAATGCTAATGCTAACATTAAAACTAACTCATGGAGCCTTTCCGGCCAAAGGATTTTAACGATTATAGCATGGCATTGAGGAAACAGAAGGCCCAGTGTTGATGATTCAACTTCTGATAAAGTTCTATGCTAATGCTAATGCTAACGTTAATGCTAATGCTAATGCTAACGCAAATGCTAATACCAACATTAAAACTAACTCATGGAGCCTTTCCGGCCAAAGGATTTTAACGATTATATCATGGCATTAAGGAAACAGAAGGCCCAGTGTTGATGATTCAACTTCTGATAAAGTTCTATGCTACTGCTAACGCTAATGCTAATGCTAACGCAAATGCTAATGCTAATGCTAACATTAAAACTAACTCATGGAGCCTTTCCGGCCAAAGGATTTTAACGATTATATCATGGCATTGAGGAAACAGAAGGCCCAGTGTTGATGATTCAACTTCTGATAAAGTTCTATGCTAATGCTAATGCTAACTTTAATGCTAATGCTAACGCAAATGCTAATGCTAACATTAAAACTAACTCATGGAGCCTTTCCGGCCAAAGGATTTGGCCGGAAAGACATGATATAACGTTAATGCTAATGCTAATGATAACATTAAAACTAACTCATGGAACCTTTCCGGCCAAAGGATTTTAACGATTATATCATGGCATTAAGGAAGCAGAAGGCCCAGTGTTGATGATTCAGCTTCTGATAACATTCTATGCTAATGCTAATGCTAACGCAAATGCTAACACTAATGCTAACATTAAAACTCACTCATGGAGCCTTTCCAGCCAAAGGATTTTAACGATTATATCATGCTATTAAGGAAACAGAAGGCTCAGTGTTGATGATTCAACTTCTGATAAAGTTCTATGCTAATGCTAACATTCATGCTAACGTTAATGCTAATGCTAACGCAAATGCTAATGCTAACATTAAAACTAACTCATGGAGCCTTTCCGGCCAAAGGATTTTAAAGATTATATCATGGCATTAAGGAAACAGAAGGCCCAGTGTTGATGATTCAACTTCTGATAAAGTTCTATGCTAACGCTAATGCTAACGTTAATGCTACTGCTAACGCTAATGCTAATGCTAACGCAAATGCTAATGCTAATGCTAACATTAAAACTAACTCATGGAGCCTTTCCGGCCAAAGGATTTTAACGATTATATCATGGCATTAAGGAAACAGAAGGCCCAGTGTTGATGATTCAACTTCTGAGGACTCTGAGGTCAGACACCATGTTTTTTTTGTTTTACTTTACTTGTATGCTGAGATGAACATGATGTGACAGTTGTGGTGACATTAAACTGCAGACATGAAGCTGATATGATGCTGATCCACACTGATGTAGGAGAAGCAGCTGTATGTGAATGACTGATAAATAATGTTTGGCAAGATGAGAAAGTCCAAAATTTTAAGAGTTTTAAGAAGCATTCATCAGGTCTCTCAAAATGGACATGTCTCCTCTTCATACAAAGTAAAACTACTGCAATTAACAGATTCTACTCTGAAAAATAATAAAAAAGCCATTCAACTCTTCCAATCATGATTCTGGCCACACCAAAGCACTGAGACAGCTTATTAAGGTCCTAATTGACCAATAGTACCAGTGCTGGTGCTATTGGTTCTCAGTGCTTCATTTGACATAGTCGACCACAACAAATAGTGACTGGAAAAACTGGAGGGGACTTTCTGGCAGGACACTTTTAGCTAGTTTGAATCTTACTTAAAGGATAGAGACTATTCTGTGTCTATAGGTAATTACATATGGACAAAAATGACATGCAGAGTTCCCCAAGGGTCCATTGTGGGGCCTTTTTTTTTCAAAACCTACACACTCCCATTGATTCGGATTATAGAAAACAACAAAATATGTTGTCACAGTTATGCAGATGATGCACAAATGCACTTAACCAGAAAAACAAGGGATTAGAATCCCATACAGGTGCTGAGCAAGTCCATTGAACAAATTAATGATTGAATGATTTTCAATTGAACAAAGATAACTTTCTGTTTAGACAATGAGTACAAATAAGCCTACAGGTAATTCTGCTTCACCCAACAATTACAATGTTCCCATAAAACCTCAAAACATATTTACACATTTACTTACAAACACATACTTACACAACTTACACATTTTTGGAAACGCTTGATTTTTATCTTTAAGAGCCTCCTACAACACCACATAAATGGTTAAATTTGTTTATGTTTTACTAGATCTGTCATAACAATCGTAAGAAAGAGCTTCCTCCTCTGTCCTAGCAACACCCCCATTACATGGAACAACTGGATTAATATTTCAAATCGGTAGTTGCGAGAGAACCCGGTACGATTACAGCTCCTGGTTTTCCTCTTGGCGTCTGACAGATTTAATCCTAATGGAAAACGACTGCTGCAGCAAACCGTGCTGTCGGAAGAACTGAATAAAAAAAATGACACAGGCACAAACGCCACAAGACAATAAATACATGTTAATATTGAAGTTAATAGTTGATATTTGAAATGAAAGTGAGAAGAAACGTGTCATGCTGTCATTCTCACCTCCTCTAACATACTCTGCAGGTCTGAGTCTGACAGGTGAGTATGTGACTTCACTTTAATGTTCATTCCAACAACAAACTCTGTTGACATGAATAGAAAGTTAATCAGGTTAGTATGTTGACTGTGTATCAGGATAACAGTAAATGGTTTATTTCTATCATCATGTGCTTTATTATAACCTATATATTATTTCTACAAACATACATTAAGCAACAATAATGATTCCAAAACAGTCAAATGTCACAAAATAATAATTTGCTTTATAGACACAAATAGTCTTGTTTATTATTTATCAGTGATTAAACAACAGTAACAAACTATGAAATATGAAAGATGAAATCAATACAGCTTAGTTTAATGTAAAAATAAATGCATACTACTTACGAGGCCCTTTTGCTGCTGTCAAAGCCAGTTTTGGCAGTGGATTACATAAGAAAATGATATAGAAAGAAATTAATATTTTATCAT
Organism: Lepturacanthus savala; assembly: GCA_030544235.1. Taxonomy (NCBI): domain Eukaryota; kingdom Metazoa; phylum Chordata; class Actinopteri; order Scombriformes; family Trichiuridae; genus Lepturacanthus; species Lepturacanthus savala. The sequence continues at coordinate 2,706,547 of CM060466.1, read as the reverse complement.
AATCTGACAAAACAAACATGAATGTGAGAACCTGCGTAACAACCAAAATTAGAAATATCACGTCTACAAATGATGCTTTGTTACTTCTACACTAGATTACTGTCACTCCCTACTCGTAGCGTGTCCTAAAAGTTCCCTAAAAAGTTTTCAGCTGGTTCATTTATTAACAGGAACTAATAGAAGAGACCACATCAGCCCCATACTCCAAGCCCTTCATTGGCTTCCCGTTGAGTTTAGAATTAAATTTAAAATCCTATTTCTCACTTATAAAACCATTAATGGTATGGGCCCCTCTTATCTTAAAGATGCTCTGGTCTTCTGGTAGTTCCATGGGTCCATAAAAGTACAGTAGGAGCTAGAGCCTTTAGTTGCTAAGCCCGTTTTATGGAACCAACTGGGTAGAGTTGTGGCTTCTTACTACTGGATGTGTCTTCTTGGAATTTGGATTAATTAACCAAGTGATAACTATGGCTGGTGACCATCATCACATTACAACTCAAAAAAACCAAAGCTCACCAGTGACTGCAGTGATGCTGACTCCACTGCTTCTGACGTTCTCCAACACAGAGAAGAGAGTGAATGTGTATTGAGTCCCAGCAGTGAGAGATGAGACTGTGTGAGTTACTGGTCCATCTCCATCTGGTGCAGTGATGTTTATCTCTGTACCATGAAACTGGAGAATGAAGCTGACGTTGTTGTTCACTTTATTCCACTGCAGAGTGATGCTGGTCTCGTCTTGTCCTGTTGATGTGAAGTTCTCTGCATTTGGAGGAGCTGAGACTAAGAGGACAAATTAAAAGACAGAAATGACATAAACAATATGCTTACAAATTCATCAGCTGTCTAACATACTATAAAACATGTTGATATTTGGTAGATCATGATGACACTGTGACTGTCAGATCAGGGTTTAAAGTCATTACTTGTTGAGTAACAGATGAATGGATAACTGAGGGAGCAGTCCTCAGATATCCATCGTCCTGAGTCATGAAACGATGTGGTGACACACTGATCTGTATGGAAGGGAATCTGCCCCTGGGCCCCATCAGGCTGCCTGTCGGCCCAGTGTCTAAACAGAGAGGTGGTCCCATCAGACCACACTTTGTCCCGGTAGAGACCAATCCACACCCACATGTTACCACCCATCAGGTTTGTGATGATGTCATTCTCTCTCTGATTCCTTATGCTGTAAGAGAAACAGCGGCATATCTTGATTATCATCATCATTAACAACCTTGACCTCCAGCCTTTTTTATGTTTAGGACATCCCCATAGTCAGTAGGGTATGTCTCTGGAATAAACACAGAGATGTTGGTCGACACTAAACGACCATTTATTGATCTCAAATAAACATTTTCATCCCAAAACAGCAACAAAAAAACACATTTTTTGTTGCACAAAATCAAGCAAATGGGGCATTTATGTACAAAGGGAAAATTATACACAAATAATTAATTAATTAAATGAAACATGTATTCAATACAGGCATTTACTGGCATATTTATCCATGTAGTGAGTAGGTCATTTTATACACTTTCTATTATAAAACATCTAAAAGCACAAATTTAACCATTTATTGATCTCAAACATTTTCATCCCAAAACAGCAACAAAAAAACACATTTTTTGTTCGTCGCTTCAAACAAGCGACTTTTTACTGTAGTGTTTTTTGGCTGCTAGTTTACTGAGTTTTTGTCATAAAGCTACACTGATGGTACCGTTGGACTCGTCACAGTCTCAGCTTTCATATGAGATGTCATTTGTTTGTGTAACATGAAGTATCAGAGCTCTAGCCATCAAAATGTGGCAAATGGGTTGGCTTTATGATCGTATACCGATTTTCATATTTGTTAATTAATTAGCTTGGTGTTGGAGTTGTGTTTGATGTGTGTAAATATGACTTATATGCGCTTGTAGTGGAGTTTCTCCTGTTTAATTTGATGTATAGCTTCACTATATTTGTACATGATTAGTGGAGCAATCTCAATCAGGGTCCCCCCACAGGAGTTTAACAGGTTAATAGAATGAACTCTCAGAAATCTGGAACAAACTCCCAGAAATCTGGAATAAACCCCAAAGAACTCAGATAAAGTCCCAGAGAACTGCAGGTTGTATCTTGATGCTCATAATGTTAATGTGCAGGACATTTATCTGTAAGACTCGTGGTCACCTGACCAGTGTTGGTGATGTAATTTAATGTAATGAGAGAAGCCTGGTGTCATTAACATTAGAGATCTGAAACAGTTGGGTCAGCAGTGTCCTGTGTCTGGGACTCTTCATTAGAACATACTGTACCTGGCTAGATCCACAAAATGCTCCCTGCAGAATCTCTGAGCTTCAGTCCAGTTTTTTATTATGTTGTTGACCAGTACAAACGATGAAGAACCATTTACTGTTCCTGGAAAGTTATGGATGAAGAGAAGTTATAAACAATGTCAGGATGAACTTGTAGACTCATGTTTTATGTGATGGAGAGAAAAGGGTCAGAGAAAGACAAAGTGGAACAAGCTTGTGATTTAGATTCACATAGAAATATTCCTCATGTCAGCTTCATGCCACAAAACATATAGAAGATCTCTTTGTCCTGACTCTAACTAGATAAGTAAACTCACCGTTGTAGCACACAAAGTGTGTTTGGTAGCTGCAGAAGATGTCGACCCATCTGCCAGAGAAGAAACTAGGAAGCATCACACAGTATCTTTGTCCGTCAAAATTGTTTGGAAAACCAGGAATCCAGTTTCTAAACTCTGTGTCTCCTTCACCGTAGAAGCTGCTGTCGTTCAGGGACCATCTCCAGCTGTTTACCAAGTCATCATAGAGACCTATCCAAGCCTTGTCTGTTCAAACATGTTCATTATGGAAAACAGCTTCAATATATGGAGACAAATGTTTTCAAACATGCAACTAACTCAAAATATGAATGATTTGACTAAAAATGACTTTAAAATGTGCCTCCTCTGTTCATCATTGAGGGCTTCATCTTCATCGTTTTATAATTTCCCTTTTTACATGAGTTCATCATTACTTATACATGCCTGTGGAGTTTGATGAGAGCTTGTTAATTACACTGACATCATCTGTGGTTTCTATGGTGGCCAGGTCAGTGTAGTCCTGTCTGCAGAAGCTCTGAGCTTCAGTCCAGCTCAGTGATGTGTTCACAAAGAAGAACCGTTGAGGTTGTCCAGAGGCATCACTGCCCAGAGCTCCTAAAACAAAGCAAATCCACTTTATACCAGTTGCTGTCTCTAAACTACTCCAACAAATCTGCCATGTCCAGTGTTTGATAATCCATCCTTAACTGCCTGATTCTAACAATCAAACTGTGTGTGAGAGCAGGATTTAAGACGTGTTACCTGTTTTATAGCAGATGAATGGAAAACTGAGGGAACAGCGCTCATCTGACCATCGTCCTGCGTTATTAAACGATGTGGTGACACACTGATCTATGGCAGAGTTTGGCTGCCCATTGGCCCAGTGTCTGAACAGAGAGCTGCTGCCATCAGACCACACTCTGTCCCAGTGAAGACCAATCCATACAATCGATGCTGCGTTTATATCCAAAAGGTCTACGATGATGTCATTCTCTGTCTGGTTTCTTATACTGTAAGAGAAACAGCAGCATAATATGATGAGTTTCTTAAAATCTATTAATAAACATGCCCCCTCATGCAAATATTGATTGGATCCTATTTCTCCAGTTATGAAACAAACGCAGGCTTTTAATAAAAAATAGCCAAGTCTGAGTTTTGTTTTTCCAAAACAACAAGATTTGAATGATCCTAAGAAGTTTTGGAGAACAGTGGTCACCTGAACAGCTCCAGGAGGGGACCTGAACAGTGTTGATGATGTAATTTAATGTAATGAGAGAAGCCTGGTGTCATTAATATTAGAGATCTGAAACAGTTGGGTCAGCAGTGTCCTGTGTCTGGGACTCTTCATTAGAACATACTGTACCTGGCTAGATCCACAAAATGCTCCCTGCAGAATCTCTGAGCTTCAGTCCAGTTCTTTCTTATGTTGTTGACCAGTACAAACGATGAAGAACCATTTACTGTTCCTGGAAAGTTATGGATGAAGAGAAGTTACAAACAATGTCAGGATGAACTTGTAGACTCATGTTTTATGTGATGGAGAGAAAAGGGTCAGAGAAAGAAAAAGTGGAACAAGCTCTTGAAGATCTCTTTGTCCTGACTCTAACTAGATAAGTAAACTCACCATTGTAGCACACAAAGTGTGTTTGGTGGCTGCAGTAGTGGTCGTGCCATCTGCCAGAGTATCTTTGAAGTATCACACAGTGAGTTTGTCCATAGAAGTTGTGTGGAGAACCAAAATCCCAGTTTCTAAACTCTGTGTCTCCTTCACCGTAGAAGCTGCTGTCGTTCAGGGACCATCTCCAGCTGTTTACCAAGTCATCATAGAGACCTATCCAAGCCTTGTCTGTTCAAACATGTTCATTATGGAAAACAGCTTCAATATATGGAGACAAATGTTTTCAAACACACAACTAACTCAAAATATGAATGATTTGTGTCTCCTCTGTTCATCATTGAGACCCTTTGTTCTTTCAAACCTCTGGAGGGTGATGGGAGCCCGTTAACAGCACGGATGTCATCTGTAGTTTCTATGGTGGCCAGGTCAGTGTAGTCCTGTCTGCAGAAGCTCTGAGCTTCAGTCCAGTTGAGTGATGTGTTCACATAGTGGAAGACCCGTTGAGGTTGTCCAGAGGCATCACTGCCCAGAGTTCCTAAAAAAGCAAATCTACTTTATACCAGTTGCCGTCTCTAGCATGTCTGCTATGTTAGTGACTGTGTTGAGCTGTATTATCGCTGAATCTGAACTAAACAGCCCCACAATAATATCTAACGTCGAATCAGAGACAGATCAAGTGTCAGGCCTTGTTCACACCATGTTGTATGAACTTTTATGGTTGAAAAAAAGATCCAAAGCCGTAAAATCCCCCTCAAACAATGCGATGCAAATGCCAAAGCACTAGGTGACAATAGAACCCAGAACTGGAAGCCTGTTTGAGCCAATCCCAAGGCTAGAATGCTCCACAAGCCAGTCAGTCATTTTCTATACCTGCTTATTCCTCATTAGGGTCACATGGTCTGCTGGAGCCAATCACAGCGCGTTACGGCGAGAGGCAGGGATACACCCCAGATGGTCGCCAGCCAATCGTGGGGCACACACACCATTCACTCACACACTCACACCTACAGGCAATTTAGAGTCTCCAATTAACCTCAGCATGTGTTTGGACTGTGGGAGGAAGCTGGAGAACCTGGTGAAAACCCACCAGACACAGGGAGAACATGCAAACTCCACACAGAAAGGTCCCAGACCCAGGACCAAGGAGGTCTTGAACCTGTGACCTTCTTGCTGTGAGGCAACAGCACTAACCCCTGCTTCACCATGTCGCCCTGCTCCACAAGTCTCCATGGATAAAAAAAAAAAAAACACACTGTTGGAACTTGTGTAAATATATTTATATCGTGGTTTCTTTCATAAATACCATTGTTTTATACATTTTGTGTGCATGTGCCTGGTTGGACACACCCTTCTGCCTCCACCCTACGGTATCTCTACAGACTGAAACATCTTCACAGACTAATACATCATCATCAGATGGATGAGTCAGTCCTGGTTCATCTATAGCCTGTCCGTCCATGGGAGTGGATCTCTCCTTCACTGTGGTTCTCCCCGAGGTTTCTCCTTTTTCCCACTGGGTTTTGGAGTTTTTCCTTGCCGAGAAGGAGGGTCTAAGGACGGGGGATGTCTCAATCACTTTGGACTGAATATTGTGAAGACAACTGTGTTGTATCAAAGTGACAACATGCTTTATGTTCTTCTTCTGCTTCCAAGCTTTCTGTTTCCGCTGATTGTGTCAGTGTGTGTGTGTGTATGCAATGCTACTACAGGCTGGGGCTACCCAGGGGTGAAAGTGGTTCAAAACTCTTGCCGGAACTCAGTGCGTGTAAAATAATGGGCATGCATATATGAAAAAAACAGATCAATATCTCTCAAAGATTTATTAAGTAAAATATAAGTTGACAGTGAGTTGACAGCCAACATAATTTTGCTCGGTGAGAGCAAACACGTGTGGTTTGAACCAATCAGAATTAGCGATGCTGATAACGTGACCACGTCCGTCGGCCAACCAGAAACGCATTTGTTCAGCTCAGCTCGCGTTGCATAGCAACCAGAGATGCTCAGACTTGTGGCTCCGTGCCAAACGGCACAGACAGACACCGAAACAGCGTAATTACACTGAAACACGAGCCACTGGAATTGTTGCAGCACTCGGATGATGTAACTAATCTTTAACTTACTAGTTTTCTTTATTCAACATGGGATTTTGACGGGGAGCTTTGGTATCTTCATGTCACGTGTCGTTTACCCACAGAAAAGGTTGTTACTCAACACTTCACAAGTGCAAAACCAACAAACACCCCCCCCCCCACACACACACACACACACACACACACACACACACACACTTCCGTACGGAGAATTCCATTTACCATCTACTGTCTCTAATTCCACCAAGATGTCTGCTATGTTACTGGCTGTGTTGAGCTGTATCATCACTGTATTAAATAGAAACAGAACATGTTGTCTCAGTAAACCAGGTCCAGTGTTCAGTACTAACAATAACAGCAAAACCAGCAGCAGCACCAGTGACAAGTGAGCCTGAAACATGAAGCCACTGGACTACAGGGACATTATCCTCATAGTTTAAAAAACAAAAAAGTGTGATTAAATATGATCTGTGACACTGAAGAAATGTTCATACAACTATTTAGACACATGTTAACTATCCCTGTTGTGTTTGTCTATTCATTGAGCTTCTTTGTAAATAAAACCATCATAATCTTGACTTTGTCGAGCCTATTTAACAGAATCCTGAAAATGACTCTAACAAACCCCACCTGCACATGACAGCAGAATAATCAAACAGCACCAACCTGTGAGCAGACTGATGATGAGCCAGTAAAACATGTTCAACCTGTGAAAACATGCACATCATGTGATTTTATGCCTTCTGAATGGTGTAAACCTTCAATTTAATGCATATCCTCCAAATATATATGATAATATATACTCACTATTATCACCTTAATGTCTTCCTGCTGAAAAGATCAGGACGACTGCTGCTGTGGACTGGCAGGTGTGTTGATCTGCTCAGGAATCAGGAAGTTTTTCCTGTTTATTTGATTCACTCTGTAACTCTGTGTGATTTCCTTTTACGTCTTATGTACCTGAGTAAAGAGCAACAGCTATGAGACAATACTGGTATTACTGGTAACACATGAGAAAAGCTGCTCTGCCACAGCCAGAGATAGAACTTAGTCTCCTTAGTCACTTTCCCCTCATATCTAGTTACTTCAGAACTGTAATGCATTGTTTATCAGTGTTACTGTCATTTCAAAGTAGTAATTCATACATTATAATATTACTGTATTTTAAATGTGAGGCATAACATTACTATTGCATTACTGTTAAGTTACTCTCAGCAAAATAACGGTAAATATGGATTCATCAATCTAAATCTATCTCTATATCTTTGTTATTATTGCTGCTTGTTTTCATTAAGCAGCAGAAGGTTCATTTAGTCTGTTTAGTGGTTTTATCTCCACTTGCTTCCTTGTTAACTTCATGTTACTATGTCTTCTCTGTAAATATTTAATTACTGCTGCTATTTCAGGAAGTGGACGCTTCTTTAGGTGGAGAACATGAAATGCATTTGACTACGATGTTCTTCACATCCTGATGTTACAGTAATTTATTACTTTACTCCCAACACTGTTCTGTAGTGATAATATTTTATAAACAGTCATTCTCCTTCTTTCCAGCTCATTCCTCTATTGTTTAATCAATCAGTCATCCTACCACTGAGCTGGAATAGAACCTGTCTCAATGAACACTTTTTAAGGTGGACCAACCACTTCAGAGTAGAATCTGTTCAAGTATTATTAGTTTGTGATGTTTCACTGCCCTCTGGTGGTAAAGCTTCAGTGCTGCAGATCACTGAGTTTCCACATGTATAAAAACAATGCAGATAATGAAATGATGGAATGACATTACACTGTACGACCTGCTGAAGTTAGTGTTCCTAAGCTGGGTTCTTATGTGACGTCGCTGCATCACGGCACCGTCCAGCTGTGTTTCTGGGTTTAGTTGTGTTGGATCCTTCAGGAGTGGCAGTGAAACACATGAAGAAGAGAAGTCATCTACCTTGGGTTTCTTTAAATGTCCACTTTAGTGTCATTTAAAGAAACAGAAATCCAAAAGCATCCATGGTTCCTTTATTTTAGCTGCAGCAGAATCATCATGTTCTCCACAAACATAATTTATGCATCAATATTCAATTCATTCAATCAAAGTGTTCCATGCACACTAATACAAACCCACAATGTAGAAATAGAGAAAATAAACAAACATATCTCACTGCACTCACCAAGGATGCTTAAATGTTCATCATCTTTTCTTCTGTTGTTTAAACAGGCGTTACAGTCCTTTTCTGTGCAAATGAAGCAAAAGTTAATCTGGAGCCTGGAGAACAAACTTTAGTGTCTCAGGCTCAATCAAAGCAGCTTCCTAAGTACCAACACCTGTTGGTTTACCTTTACCTGTCTCCCTCTACGGTGTCACTCAAAGGACAAAATTCATTCAATCCCCCAAAGCCCATACAAGATTCATACACACATCACTCACAACTTCACATAGTAATTATTTTCAGCACACATGAAAATAGAAGCATTATTTAATAACTTAAGATTTGACATAATGTCAGTCAGTCATCTTCTATACCTGCTTATTCCTCATTAGGGTCACATGGTCTGCTGGAGCCAATCCCAGCGCGTTACGGCGAGAGGCAGGGATACACCCCAGATGGTCGCCAGCCAATCGTGGGGCACACACACCATTCACTCACACACTCACACCTACAGGCAATTTAGAGTCTCCAATTAACCTCAGCATGTGTTTGGACTGTGGGAGGAAGCCGGAGTACCTGGTGAAAACCCACCAGACACAGGGAGAACATGCAAACTCCACACAGAAAGGTCCCAGACCCAGGACCAAGGAGGTCTTGAACCTGTGACCTTCTTGCTGTGAGGCAACAGCACTAACCCCTGCACCACCGCGTCACCCGTCCTTTACAGTATATGTGTAAAATGGTCATTTAATTGTTTATTGGGTCACATGATCCCAGATTTAGTTTAGTTTAGACTTGAATGGATCAGACATTCATTTCCACACTGCAGCTTTAATGTTTGACTTTTAATTTTGCAGACATGAATATTTCTTATTTACTGTTAATATTTATCTGCCATCAGGGTTCATTTTTTTGTTTTTTTTTTTAGAGTTTTAATCTTTAGATGTAATGAATTGTTGCTGTAATGAGACATTAAACAGCTTTCATGCAGTAAATCTCAGTCTGACTGTAAAAACATAAGTGAGTCTAAACCCTGAAACACAGGTGGGTTTACATTATCTCTTTAAAATTTTACTCTGTTGATCTGCATCAACACGACTGAATTTCTTCATCTACAAAGCCGACAGCTGACTTTAATAGAACTTAAAATGAGAATTTAGCTTGAAATGAGACTTATTAATTATCAGGCATTTAAACAATTAAATGCAGCAAAAACAAAACAAACACGTGCACAACACAAGTATTTTCTCATAATTCAAGTTTAATGTTCTCAAAAAATGTAAAGGCGCCATATTCTCGTTAATCCAAACAAATACTTTGTACGTAATTTTCCACACTACGGTAAAGAGAAGATATGCCATGATGTCAGAAAAGGAAGCAGAGAGACGTGCGGCACAGTCAAAGACAGACAGTTATAGCCCTCGTTAATTTATCAATGAGATCTTTATGAAAAGTGTTCAGAGCCGGAGACGAGCAGAGTTTGTGCCGAATCTGCTGCGTCACACGTTGAACCTCAAATGGAAATGAAAACATCTGATCTCAGTTCACTTTATGGCGATGGCTTCGAATTCTCAGCCAGTTTCAGGAAAATCCGACGTCCGCTCTGCTTTTTAGATATACAGGACGTGAAGTGTTCAGGGGGAACAGAACAGAGGTGGAGTGTGAAAAGTGACGAGTAGAAAGAGACAGAAGGATAAATTAAGAGCATTTCAGGCCCGTTGCTGTGTGTTTCATCAGAAAAAAAACAAAACAAACTGTTAAATAAATCTGAGATCATCTCCTGGAGGAAAAAGCAGGTGGAGGAACGACAACTCTACAGTTCTAGACATGCTTCAGAGGAAAAGAAGAAGAGAAAGAGCAGAGATCCAGACCTGCAGCGAGGGTCAGAGTTTTTTTGTTTTTTTTACAGGCATCTTTTATCCCCCCTCGCCGTGTCCGACATACATTCTTATCCACCATCACTCACACTTGATAGCCCTCGTTCAGAAGAAGGTCCTTTATCTCAGTAAAACGTTTCATGTTATTGCAGTTAATGACATTGATTAAATAAAACCACAAACGATTCCTTTGACCTTTGATTTATAGTTAAAAAACGTTTTATGTATCAAAAAAAACAACAAAAAACCCAGAACATTTTCCTTTTCGCTTTCAGCTACACTCTGTAACCATGGCAACAGCATCCGATGACCATTTGCACCCTGTGCATGGAGTCGGATCTGTGTGTGTGTGTGTGTGTGTGTGTAAATGTGTGTAGATGCTTGATAACCACAGACAGTGTATTCCAAAAAAAAAAAAAAAAGAGGGGTTGCATTCAGGAACGTTCGTTCAGTTCATTCACAGCCGCTCCGCTAACACAGTGGTGACCACGTTCCTACACCACGCTCACAAAGGCTAAAATGGTATTTATTGACACGTTGGCTCTTAAAATGGCTATATCTTAATATCTTTTTTTAAAACCCGATCACCAGGAGCCACGCCGCCTCAACTCACTCCATCAAGTACTCGTCTCCAAAAAAAAAAAAAAAACAGTAACAAACTCCAAACGACTACTAATGTCGTATGTATGTACAGTATCAATATGTTTCCTACTGGCGCAGGCGTCGATAATCCACCAAAGAAAAACATTCGTCCTTGATGCGCACGGAATCTACGTCACTCTGGAAAAAAGAATTATACGCCAACGATGGCGGATCTGCCAGATTACGTCAGGAATCCATCTGGAATTCAGGCATTTCATTGGTTGAGTCGATTGGTAGATTTATGAGTTTATCGGAACTCGAGCTGCTCAAAACGCTGGACAGAGCAAAACCGAAAACCGGAACGAAGAAAAATGTATTATTTTTCATTTCTTTCCAGAACTGACGGAAAAAATTACAGCCGAAATCACAATAAATTTGCTCTCTTTGAAACGTAATAGGCCAATAATTTTAATTAATAATTGGCCAATATTGCAATAAAAGAACTCGGGTTAGGGTTATAAGGGAAAGTAATAACTTATTCCATTATTGGCTCAGTTATAACATTTTCAAAAATGGTCTTTTTTTCCAAACCTGGCCAATAATGTAAGAAAGTCAATTAAAGCGCGGCCACGAATCAATTAAAGCACGGCCACGAGTCAATTAAAGCGCGTCCACGAGTCAATTAAAGCGCGACCACGAGTCAATTAAAGCGCGACCACGAATCAATTAAAGAGCGGCCACGAGTCAATTAAAGCGCGTCCACGAGTCAATTAAAGCGCGGCCACGAGTCAATTAAAGCGCGACCACGAGTCAATTAAAGCGCGGCCACGAGCCAATTAAAGCGCGTCCACGAGTCAATTAAAGCGCGGCCACGAGTCAATTAAAGCGCGGCCACGAGCCAATTAAAGAGCGGCCACGAGTCAATTAAAGCGCGGCCACGAGCCAATTAAAGCGCGGCCACGAGCCAATTAAAGCGCGGCCACGAGCCAATTAAAGCGCGGCCACGAGCCAATTAAAGCGCAGCCACGAGTCAATTAAAGAGCGGCCACGAGTCAATTAAAGGGCGGCCACAAGTCAATTAAAGCGCGGCCACGAGCCAATTAAAGCGCGGCCACGAGCCAATTAAAGCGCGGCCACGAGCCAATTAAAGCGCGGCCACGAGCCAATTAAAGCGCAGCCACGAGTCAATTAAAGAGCGGCCACGAGTCAATTAAAGCGCGGCCACAAGTCAATTAAAGCGCGGCCACGAATCAATTAAAGATGCATGTTTTTCATGTTAATTATCTCATGACCATGCGTTATATATTATTTACCCAATGCCATTAAAGGGGCTCTGTACTTTTATTACATTATTGGCCCGTTACATTTTAAAAAGGGCAAATTTATGACGTTATCAGCTGTTTTTCCCGGTAACAACGTCTCCTGCCTCTGGCACAACTTGAAACAACAACAACAACAAAAAAGATCATCTGCAGCCAGCAGCACCCATGATCCTCCACGTACATCTTCATGATAAATAGAAATATTTCACACAGTAGAAAGTCAAACTCTTGTGTTATTGCTTCTAGCGGATTACTTCGCTAATAGTCAGACCCGGGTCAAATAGTCAAAAAGACGCTTGACAAAAAGCCCTCTGGAGACATGGCGGTGGGGATTCACCACACGAGACAATGAAATGAGTGAAAAGCTCAGAAAGTCATGGGAAAACATCCGTGTTGGCGTGTTTTCCCTGTGAGCTGCTGATACCGTGTGTTCAATAAGCTCCGCCCACTCCAGAACCGTTTGAAAAACACATTATTAGTAAGTGATATTCGACCCAGGTCTAGTTTCACTGCAAAATCTGAAATCTTAACAAGTGGAAATATCTGTTTTTGGTACAATTTGTTCAAAACAGAGTAGAATTATCTTATTCCACTGGGAGATAATTCAGCTTATTTTAAGCTTTTTCTCGATTTTAGACAATTCAACCTTTTAATCTTAAAGAAATGTTAGTCTAGTTTTCTTGAATTGACCCAAATCATGATAAAACTTGAAATAAGCTAAATTATCTGCCAGTGGAATTAGAAACTTTTACTCAATATTGAACAAATTTTACTAAAATATGTTATTTTCACCTGCATAAGAACAAGTCTGTGTATATGTCCACTATTAGTCCATTATTGAGTAGAATTATCTTATTCCACTGGCAGATAATTTAGCTTATTTTAAGCATTTTCTTAATTTTAGTCAATTTAATCTTTTTTTTTTTAAAGAAAATCTCATGTTGTTTTCTTAAAACAAGACCAAATTGACCCAAATCAGGAAAAAACCTGAAGCAAACCAGTGGAATAAGATAATTCTACTCAATAATGGGCTAATTGTATGAAAAACAAGGTATTTTCACCTGTTAGGATTTCAGTTTTTTCAGTCTAAGAGATTCCCCGCCCACCCACACATGACCTATAAACAATTCACCAGATTAAACGATTCCCTCTGGTAATATGGCAAACACTGTAGATTTTTGCATTTCATCAAACGTCCATGTGCGTTTCTCTGTGTGTGTGTGTGTGTAATGGACACGTATAATGCATAATATGTAACAGCGCCTCCAGTGTCTTCATCCGGTGCTGCAGGCTCCCGGGATGAGAATATTGCTTCTTTTCCAGCTTTCAAAAATTTGCTTCCCGGCCTTGAAACTCGTCCACATTCCGCACATCCGACATTCTGCAAATGCTCTGATTCAAACCGCAGCCCGGCAGAGGTGCCAGGCACGAAAAATATATGACCTTTGTGCAAAATTCAGCCCTTTAAATTATACACAGTCTCTTGTTGTTGTTTTTTTTTGCCTCAGATATTTTTTTTAAATTCTTCGTCTTCTGTTTGTGCAAGCATGCTTCAGTTCCATAAAGACTGGCTGTGCAATAGGAACAGAGTCCAAAGACGGAAAAAAAAGGGGGCAGGAGGAGAGTTGGCTTCGGTGTCGACGGTAAAGGGGGGGTAAGGGTGGCGATGAGGGGGATTGTGGGCGATGGAGTCCGTCCGTTTTCTACCTGGAGATCATGGAGCTGGACTGTGATGAGGTGGTGGCGGCGCTGAGCTGAGAGAAGCCGCTGTGGCTCGACTCCAAGCTGGTCATCGAGCCCCTAAAATAAAAAAAAACAGAATACATGTGAGCGGATACAAGCTAATGCCACACTTTAAGTGTGTTAACATAGCAGCAGTGTGATTGAAAACATGAGTGAAGCCAAAGTCCTTATAATAAATCAAAATGTGAAGAAATGTCTTTATTACTTTAGAGAAAAATGATGATGGTTGATTATTAGGCAGTTCAAAAAAATAGCAGTGTTGCATTTTTCTTTACAAACTCAAATACTTTCTGTATAAACTGATAAAATCTTTATAAATTAATATTTAGTTGTATAACCACGGTTTCTGAGTCACATCTGTGTTACATGGAGTCAAAAAACATCCGGCTCCAGTAATTTCAGTCTCATAATTCCTCTGAATTTCTTGGTTTTGCCTTAGAAACAGCATTTCAATGGGATTAAGGTCTGGTCACTCCAGAATTTTAACTTTATTGGTCTTTTTTTTGGCTTCACTCCTATTTTTTAAACACACTGCTATTATTTTGAACATAACTTTATGCAAAACCTGAGCGACCTCGATCTGCCAGTGACTAACTGTGCATTTCTGTGTCTGTGCTGGACTCGTGATGCTCAGACTCATGCAGAAAATCACACAACACTCAGGCTCTGCCACAGGACAGAATATCAAGATGCAAAATACTCCTCATCCAGTCAAGTGTTTGGGCTGGTGAACAATAATGCTTGGCTTTTTAAAAGCATTCATTAGGTCTCAAAATGTTCATTTCATGTTGGTTTTAATGTCATTTGAAAGTCCTTTATTTGTTTTTTTTACAAACATCACATGGAATGTGCGGTTTTCTTTTGACATAAAATGTCAAAGTGTAACTGAAAAAGAATTATAGAAATTAAATATTTAATTTCATTTGGCCCAGGCCTATTTTTCCTGATATATATATATAAATCTACAACAGAGTGAGGTCAGAGGAGTCAGAATTAATTTATGTTGCTGTTACGGAGCAAATATAGTTAGAATATTGCTTTAGTACAGATAAAAATACTTTATTTAAAACCTAAAACAAGAGCAAACTGACTCAAATGAGGTTAAATAAGATAAATTATCTACTATGCAAAGTTCAATGATTAATAAAATAAGAGTTCAATTATTGGCCTATAAATGATAGAACATGAAGAATATATTCTGTAAGATGTTTAAAAGGAGATTATAAAGGAGACAATTATTTTCTTAATTTTTTACATTTAATCTCATATTTTTGACTTTTTAGATCACATTTGAACATTTTATCTCATGTTTCTTACTTTTTACCTCATATATTTGACTTTTTAGATCACATTTGGACATTTTAGCTCATATTTCTGAGTTTTACCTGATGTTTCTTACTTATTTAACTCATATTTTTGATTTTATAGTTAAGATTTTAACATATTTTCTCATGTTTTTGACTTTTTATCTCATATTTCTGACTTTTTATCTTGTTTTTTTTAATTTTATATCTTGTGTTTCTGACTTTTTATCAATTTTTTAACAGAACATGAAGAATATATTCTGTAAGATGTTTATTATAAAGGAGACAATTAAATAATCACACAAATTAAATATCTAAATAGTCTCAACTACTGATATTATATTAAACTATTAATTATTGTATTGATGATGTGGATATTGATGATATATATTGATGCTGGAACAGTAACATTGGGTTTAATACAGATAAAACTTTATTTAAAACTTAGGACCAAACAGACCAATGAAAAACAAAACTTTATCTCATGTTTTTGACTTTTTAATCTTACATTTTTACATTTAATCTCATATTTTTGACTATTTAGATCACATTTGGACATTTTAGCTCATATTCCTGAGTTTTACCCGTTTCTTACTTATTTAACTCATATTTTTGATTTTATAGTTGAGATTTTGACATTTTATCTCATGTTTTTGACTTTTTATCAATTTTTTAACAGAACATGAAGAATATATTCTGTAAGATGTTTATTATAAAGGAGACAATTAAATAATCACACCAATTAAATATCTAAATAGTCTCTACTACTGATATTCTATTAAACTATTGTCTTATTGTATTGATGATGTGGATATTGATGATATATATTGATGCTGGAACAGTAACATTGGGTTTTATTACAGATAAAATACTTTATTTATTGTTGGAGCTGAGGTTTAATACTGGGATTTATCAATAAAACTCTTAAAGCTGCCCCGATATGAGGTAGTTTGGGATTTTAACAGGTTAAAAGAGTAAAACCATCCATTTACACCACATGACGTTTTGACATTATTCCAAATACTTTCAGGACAGAAGCAGCTTCCTTGAAGTTTTACTGCCTATGGCAAAGCATGAAGCATTTTTGTTCATTTCTTGTACATTCACTTCTGCAGGAATATGTTAATGAGCTTTAACGTATTTAAATACATAAGTGTGTAAATCAAATGTCACAGATTGACGTCCTGTAGACTGGTTTAGAGAGATTTTATCTCAACAATTAGCAACTCCTAGAATTAGTTCAGGTCAAGAGCAGTCAAAATGAAACAGCAAGTGCATTGGGGGGGAAAAGTAGTAAATTGGTAGTAAAAAAGGATGAGATTAGAAAAACAAGAGATTGTTGAAGTGTGTGTGTGTGTGTGTGTGTGTGTGTGTGTGTGTGTGTGTGCGCACACTGAGGCAGCTGAACTCAGCCTGGGATTCTTAGTATTGTTAGTCATGCAAGCAGGGTGACTGGAGTGAATCGAGTCTCAGTGCAAAGGATCCTTTTCTTCACTGGAGACGCGTTTATAAAACTGTTAACCAGCGTTAAAGTTCAGAACAGATGCAAAACCAGCATCTCTTCACCGCTGAAGGAGGGGAGGGGGGGGGGGGGGTTGGGATTAACAGCCAAAAGCAGCGATGGCGATGAGCTAGTGCTGAAGGAAAAGGGGCAAAACACTGAGCCACTTACAAACTCTGCACATCGTAGCAAGCCGTTCTTCACAGGAAGAAGATAGAGCAAGAGGAGGAGGAGGAGGAGGAGGAGGAGGAGGAGGAGGAGGAGGAGGAGGAGGAGGAGGAGGAGGAGGAGGTTGTGAGCGATAGAACAGGAGCAGTATTGGACAGAAAAAGCTGGATTAAAAAAAAGGAGTCTCCGACAGAGGGAAGCATCCTCATTTCAAGTCTGAGCCTAGAAAACTCATGATGCTCTTAAAGGGCATTTTTATAGCAACATTACAGATTTAATTCATATGTCGTGTCACTATGTGGGAGTTTGAAGAAGAGGGGAAACTTAAAGAAGAGTGAAAATGAGGAAGAATGTGGGAAATTAAAACTACTACGACATCATGGTGAAACACCTTAAAACGGCAAAAAATATATGGACACAGATACACAACATGTTTATAGCATAGAAACAAATCCATATACATGTCTCTCTAGGGCTGGGCAATATTAAAATTGATGATTGATGATTATCTTTTAAATATCTGGGGACATTTTATGCTTAATGACCTAATTTTAATACCTAAATGTAGAGGTTAGCGATATAGTTAGCTATGTTATATTTATATAAAGTAGTTGATAACACTTTATTTGAATGGGGGTTCATAATACTGTCATTATTATTATTTAAGTTTTGATGCTAAGTTAACATTGATCGTCTTTATTATGACAAAAGAAGGTGTCATAAACAGGATATGACATATTACTGTAAAACTATTGAGCTTATGGCATTAAAATGAAAAACGCAATATTAATGGCCATGTAACAGATAATGTTAAAACAAATATATGACAGTTTAATGTCAATATAAGACATTACAGGTGAAAATATCCTGTTTTTGGTACAAAATTGAGTAGAATTATCTCCTTCCACTAGCAGATAGTTTAGTTTATTTAATGTTTTTCTTGATTTTAGTCAATTTTAAAGAAAATATTAGTATTGTCTTCTTAAAACAAGATCAAACAGACACAAATCAGGAAAAAACTTGAAATAAGATAAATTACCTGACAGTGGAATAAGATAATTATACTCAATATTAGACTAATTCATTGTTAAGCTCCTATTCAAGTAAAGTGTTACCAAATAGTTCATATACGTTATGAATCAATGATAATTACTGATTATTTTTAATTATCCATTTCAACAACCAGTTTGATTCAATGATTGATCCATTATCAAGGGAAATATGATGTTTATAAACCAAGGAGAAAGACATAAACATAAACCTTGAGTGAAACTATCAATATGATACTGAACTACTTTCTTACTGTATTATTAACGCAGATATTGATGATATATATTGATATTTCTGTATTGCCCAGGCCTATCTCTCTCTCTTTTACACACACACACTAGTAGTTACTAACCTGAAGTCGTCAGAGCCCAACACCTCCGTGTAGTACATGACTTTACATTTGTGCGAGGACACCTGCAGCGTAGCCAGCACGTCATCCACCCGCGGCATGTTGGTGGCCGAGCAGGCCGTCATGTTGTGGAATTTCCACTGGAGGATGTAGAAACCCGGCCACCGTGTAATATGAGAGCCCTAAAAAACACACAGAAGGGAGAAATATGGCTAAAATCAAGAAAAATCTTGAAATAAGATAATTATCTGCCAGTGGAATAAGATAATTCTACTCAATATTTGACTAGGCAAGGCATTATTTATTTGTATAGTTGTACATTTCAACAACAAGGTAATTTAAAGTGCTTTAAATAAAATAATAAAAACATCCAGATACAATTTAATGACAATTAAAAGGGGAAAAATATGAATTTCAAATTAACAAGAAAAAATAAGATGAAATATCAAAAATTAAATTAAAATTAAAAGACAGTTAATTAAAAGGGTTAAATAAAAAAAAATATAAAATGAATTAAACTTAAATAAGATGAAATATAAAAAATGTTATTAAAAATAAAAACAAGTTATACGATTTAAAAACAGTTAATTAAAAGGGGTGAAATCTAAAAAAAAAAATTTAATAAATTAATTAAAATTAAATAAGATGAAATATAAAAAATAAAACTAAAAATAAAAACAAGAACAAAGTTATTCAATTTAAAAATGGCTGATTAAAAGGGGTGAAATCTAAAAAAAAAAATAAAAAAAAAATTATTAAAATTAAATAAGATGAAACATAAAAAAATAATTAAAAATAATAAAAAAGAACAAAGTTATACAATTTAAAAACACTTAATTAAAAAGGGTAAAATCTAAAAAAAAAAAAGGTTAAAAAAACAAACAAAATTAATGAAAATTAAATTAGATGAAATATTAAAAAATATCAATTAAAACTAAAAACAAGAATAGTTATATGATTTAAAAACAACTGATTAAAAGGGGTGAAATCTAAAAAAAATGATTAAAAAAATTAATTAAAATTAAATAAGATGAAATATAAACAAAATTAATTAAAAATAAAAACAAGAACAAAGCTGAGCTGATTAAAAGCGGTGAAATCTAAAAAAAAAAATGATTAAAAAACAAACAAAATTAATGAAAATTAAATAAGATGAAATATTTAAAAGTTAAATTAAAAATAAAAACAAGAACAAAGTTATATGATTTAAAAAGTTCATTAAAAGGGAAAAAAAATCTAAACATTAAAATTAAAACAAAAACAAATATACAATAATAATATAATTTGTTTATGGTGTAATTAGCCCAATATTGAGTAGAATTATCTCATTCCACTAGCAGATAATTTATCTTATTTCAAGATTTTGTTTAAGTGTTAACGTGTTAACAGTTAACATGAATGGAATGAGATATTTCCACTAAATATTGGACATATACGTGGACTTGTTTCTATGCAGGTGAAAATATCTTGTGTGATAAAATGAGTCCAATATAGAGTAGAATCATCATGTGAGTTGATATAAAACCGTCTGTAAATGACTGATATAAAAACACAGGCGTTCACAGAAAGACCTGCCAGAGTCTCACCTGTACACTCTCTCCCTCCTTGCAGGTGAGAGGAGACTCCACCATGCTGTAATCCTGACCCAGCGTCCAGGATTTATCGATGAGCTGCACGTTGTTGCCTCCCGGGGACGTGATGCCGTGGGCTCCCAGCGGGTCCTTGCGTGGCGGCTGCGGCGCCCGTTTGGAGTGGTAGATGTTGAAAACCACGTCGCCTTTGCAGACGTCGAAATCCCAGGTGATGACCGAGGAGGCGTCGATGATCTCCACCAGAAGCTGTTTTGAAGACAAATAAAAAATATATATTTGTACCTTTATTCTGAACTGTTTTTCTGTAAAAGGAAGATTTCCAAAACACACAACACATGCAAAAACTGAATTTAACAGGGGAAGATGTCTTGTTTTTGCAACAATTAGTCCGATATTGAGTATAATTATCTTATTCCACTGCCAGATAATTCATCTTATTTCAAGTTTTGTTCTGATTTGGGTCAATTTGGTCTTATTTAAAAAGAAAAAAAACAAGACTCGTCAAATTATCTTATTCTAGTGGGAGATAATTTATCTTATTTCTAATTTTTGTTCCTGATTTGGGTCAATTTGTTCTTGTTTTAAGAAAAAAAAAAGACTATGAATAAAGATTTTCCTATAGAATATAATTTTCTTGGAGTAAATGTACTAAAATGAAGAATAAATAAATAAATAAATAATCTGCCAGTGGATTAAGATAATTCTACCTAATATTTAACTAATAATAGATATATACTTGGACTTGTTCAGTGCAGCTGAATCTTGTTTTTGGTACATTAATCCAATATTGAGTCAAATTATCTTATTCTAGTGGCAGATAATTTATCTTATTTCTATTTTTTTTCCTGATTTGGGTCAATTTGTTCTTGTTTTAAGAAAAAAAAAAAGACTATGAATCAAAATGACTAACATTTTCCTATAGTATATAGATTTTCTTGTATAAAATAAATTATCTGCCAGTGGATTAAGATAATTCTACTCAATATTGGACTAATTGTACCTAAAACAAAATGTCTTCACCTGTTAAGATTTCAGTTGCATTATTGCAGTGACATATTTAAAGAAGGAGTAGGCTGTGATATGTCTATGCACTTTTTGTTATATTTGTATTTGTCATTATATATTGATGGTAAATTGAGCTGCAATGATTAGTCGATTAATTGATTAGTTGCCAACTATGTTAATCACCAACTATTTGGATATTTGATTTAAAAAATGTCCAAATTATGTGGTTCCAGCTTTTCAAATCTGATTATTTTCTGGTTTCTTTAGAAAACTGTTGGTCTGGACAAAAAAAAAAGTTTTGGTAAACAGCAATCGAATTTTACACTGTTTAATAAACAAAGCAACTAATTGATTAATCGTTTCGATAATCTATGGATGGATGCAATCTATAGATTGCAGCCCTGGTGGTAAACCCTAAATTATGTGAAATCCATAATAGTTTAGGGGCCCAGGAGCAAATTTACCTCCATCCAATTAAAACTTTTGAGCAGTAGGATCGATTTGCTGCGTATCTGCCTGTCGAGAGCCAAACCATCGCTCTTGTAGCAGCATTATTCTTTTGGACAGGTAACACTCTGCTTTCTATTGGTCTGGTTATTAAAGGACAAAGCAAATTCTGTTCCAAAACTATGACATTGGATGAAACAAGCTCAGAGTTGTTGTTGTTTGTAGTACAGAAAGAAACCACCGGTCACAAAGAGCAGGACAGAAAAGGGTGCATCATCACCCTTCCAGAAGGGTGATGATGCATGACGATGCATCCCTCTGTTGGTGTGAATTATGTTTCGTGACTTAACCGTTTGTCACGATAGGCGGATCATGTTCCACAGAAAATAACAGTTTAAAAGTAATTTCCAACCACTAGATGGCAGAAAAGTCACATCAGCGTCGCCCAGCAGCTCCCACAGATTCACACACCTCGTGAGGAGCTCCCTTGAAGATGCTGGCGCTCTGGTAGATGGTCTCCGTCCACAGGCGGACGTCCTCGTTCTCGACCTCCTCCGCCGTGCGGTACATCGATTTTGGAACCAGGCCGCCCTCCGGTACCTCACACTGCAGAGAGGATGCAGATTAACACGGAGAGACGCGGAGAGAATTGGGTCAGAAAGGGAGATTTTATTGTGGGAGGTGCCGTCCCATCTATCCTCAAATAATAATCTACAAGCTCAGCTCTTCACTCACCATGCACTCCCCGCCCAGGAAGTCAGGGATGATCTCCTTGTCGATGTAGTCCACCAGCCCTCCGGGACCCTGGTAGTCGTTGCCTGCGTAGATCAGGAACTTCTTGCGGGTGTTTTCATCGATGAATGGACTCACCTAAAGGGAAGAAGCAGAGGTGCTCAGTTACAGTTTCTACATAGCATAAACAGCATAGTAGTAGTAGTACTGGCTGTAGATCACCTGTGATTTGGCAGGTGTGTAGTCTTTAAAATGCAATAGACTAATAATAATTGTCCAATAACATTAAAATAATGCAGTAACTTTTGGCTGATAGCGTAAGAAGTTATTACGTTATTGACCTTATGAAGAAAAACATGTTTTGCATATGTAAGCCGATTACATAAGTTATTACATTCTCTGCCCAATCACGTGAGAATTGGCCAATTATTATGCAATATTCCATATTAAAGTGAGCAAATGTATTATGTTATCGGTATTTATTACATTACCTTTGAAAAGGAAACAGTTCAGCGTTAGAGAAGCTATAAAACTGACCTTACTTTGAGCTGGTTGAGTATCTGCATCACATTTGTGGGGTCACAAATCATTATTTCTAACCATGTCAATGCCTTGATTATATTTTCTATTCAGTTTAATAACTCGTGGTGTTACATAGTTGAGTTATCACCCAGGCCTAATCCTCTTGATGGCTTCAGTCTGCATAAATCTTCCAAATCTACAAAAAACTACTATAAGAGGAGTGTTCCAGGTTGTGGACATGTATGTCCTGTATGTCCTTCCCGGTTCTCACCAGTGTCCACAGTACAGGGAAAACTCTGGGAGCTCTCAAGATAAGCAGCCGCCCCAAAGTCTCGGGATAGTTGGCCTCCACGACCTCGATGATCCTCAGCAGCGCCTTGACTCCCGGCCGCCATAGGTGACGCATGTTTAGACCCTCCAGATCCACCAAACATGTCCAGCAGCTACAGGGGAAGGAAGGGAGAGGATTAGAGAGTGGATAAACATGTCACACACACACACACACACACACACACACACAAAACTGAGCTTCAGCCGTTTTCCGACCACTTAGCACCTGTCACCCAGCAGTGAAGCTTAAGTGATGAAGGTAATTCTTGCTAATTCTGGACCCTCCGCCCCCTTAACACTCTTCCTCCACATCCTCCCTGCTAGATGTGGGCTGTGACGTGACAGCCATTCATGGTTCACATGCCTTCCTGCGTGGCTCTGATCCCGCCACCTCCTCCTGTTGGAGAGGCTGACGGATGACAGATACCGTCGCCGCTCACTCCCTTTCACTCTCTCCGTCTGAATCATGCCTCGTGCATTCCTTTCATTCTGCTGGAGATGATACTGCTAGTGGTGAGTGTGATGGTGTGTGTGCAGCTGTATCCAGGCTACAACTGCTGAACTGAATCCAAACAGTCTGGATGTGGGTTGGTGGTTAAAAACTCCAGTGTTGAGCTGGGAGTCTAATGTGGAAATGTCAAAAACTGCAGTTCCTCAAATGGCCACTTGAGGCTGGACCCAGAATTGAGTCAATCCTCATAGACCTTCATGTTAAAACGCCAATTTAACACCACAAATAAATCTGTTTACAGTCTGTTGATTAGAAGATTTTATTAAGGTTTTAAATTCTCTATAATTAAGAAGTTACAGCTTTGAGTGACAGGTCGCTCGCTGCAGCGTGATGTCCAAATATAACAATACATTTTATTTAAAAGGCACCTTTCTGGCCCTCTAGGACACCGGGGACTACAGGAGAATCATTTCTGGCTTAAAACAAAAAAAAAAACAAGATGGCATAACCTGTGATTAAGCGTCAAAAAACAAGTTCACAAAACAACAGGTGAAGTCATGGAGAGTAGGTCCATTATTAATACATTTCTACCTTTAAATGATGCATGTTTTTCAGTCTTTTCCACTTAACCATGTCTTTCATTTGACTATGATCACATGGAAAAAATAAAAATTGAAAGAAAAGCTAATCGATAAACTAGTTGTACCATTTTTCATTTCATTTTTCTTTTCTATTTTAGGCCATGTTCCTTCTACATTTTATTTTAAAATGATTGTTAATGTATATCGTCCCTCTTAATCAAATAAAACACAAAACAATATATTTTTTAAACTGTCTCTCTCGCGATAATATTGTTTATCGTAATATTCCAACTGGATAATTCAGTTACTAACACAATATGTTCTGAGAGTCTGTTTGTAAGTAGTTATATATTAAATTTCAATCTCTATAATCACCATTTAGGGTCATTTAAGTACTATTACGACTCTAAATATAAAGTACTATTCCCTTAGATTTACCAGAATCAATTACAGGACAAAATAACACCTATGCATGATTATACAGTATAAAATGAGAAAATAATGCGTGTATGGAGCGGTGCTGCTGGGCATGGGTTGCAGTATAAAGGGAAACTAGTCCGATGTGGTGCTTGATCCAACGCAATACAGCAAATCAAATCTCAATGATTGATTTATATGTCCACAATATTACGTTAAATACCCCCCCAAGCCATGGTGCTAGTCACTTTTCCAGAATGAAATCAACACTATTTACCTGATGGGTCGACCGAACACCTTGGTGTTTTCTTCACAGCGTCTCAGACCCTCCTCATTGATGGATAGAACCTAAAAATGACACAGATGATGTCAGTGCTATATTAACATTTGACATTTAAGCTACTCCCTTAACCAGGGTGACTTATATTGGGAGCAACAACAAAAATAAGTGCACTATTTATACAAAAGGGTTTACATCCTGGTGTTAATACTCATGTGCGGACTTGCCACTGGACATTAAGTCCATAACCTGTAATCCAAGCACCAGCTGCCTGAGCTTTGAACGCATCCGCACAAGCTGACACAGGAAAACGACACGTGTTGTGAATGTGGTACATACGTGTCTGAGCAGGGACTCTTCTCCCAGAGCCCGGACCAGTCCTTTGGTGTCCATCTGTCCCAGCCTCAGAATGTACAATGGACGACCATCTGAAGAGGATAAAACAAACATTTACATTTCACATTTTACAAGGCAAAGCACATTAAAAAAGGGAAAGATCTGCTTCTCTCTGCTGGAAAAAAAAAATGAGAGAAATGCTTTCATGTTTTGTGCTTTAACCACACAATAATGTGGGGATCATCGGAGCCATTATAAATGTTAACAGTCACCCTCTGCTATGAATAACGAGACATTTGTTTTTAACCAAGTTGTACGGACAAATCGTCTTCATGTTTTATTCTTTGTTTGGCTGAAGGCTGCTAAGAATGACTTCAGTTTACGTGGCGAGTAACTTGAGTCCCTAAGAAACCGGAGAACTGAGATCTTCCTCTAGTTAACGCTGCAGGAATAGCTGGCGCTGAGACGGCCTACATAAATCATGAGTGTGAACGCAGCGTTGACCGTAGATGCAACTCTACCTCTGTCGTGGTGGTGCCAGCCGCCGGTGTAGTAGTCCTGCAGGACCTGCGGTGAGCTCCAGGTCTCCAGCAGGTAGTCCACCTGGTGCTGCTTCCTCCAGGTCAGGGACTGGCACAGGATCTCCCGGGCCCGGTCCATGTTGAAGTCTCTGGCTCGCAAGAAGCGCAGGATGTGTTCGTCCTTGGGGATCTGGAAATGTTAGGGGAGAATGTCAAGCTGTACTTTATTTATGAAAACAAACACAACGAAACACGAAACAATGTCATTGTGACTAATATACGATTCAAACTTAACCACAACGACTCGACAGGATTTGATCTTTGTTTATCTTGAAAGAATCAACATGAAAACTAAAATAACAAAAACATAAACTGATATTAATATAAGTATTTCAATGGAATCAAAAATGGCTAACCACTTAAGCTCCAGGCCTATTTTTCAGATTTCCTACTTGAAAAGACAATAAATGTAGAATATCTCTACAACCATAAAGGTTATTTTATTAAAACTTGGTATCAAAAGAAATCTACAACATGTGAGGTGACTACAGAAGAGTACAGATAAAATTACTTTATTTAAAACTTCAAAGAAGACAAAAGTGGCCCAAATCAGGAAAAAAACAATTAAATAACCTAATAATGATGACAATGATTAATAAGAGTGCAATTATTTGTCCATGAAATAACACTGAGGATCATTACAGAATAATAATGAATAAATAATTAAATATCTAAATAGTGGTTAGTTGCAGCTCTACTCTACTGATATTATATTAAACTATTTTCTTATTGTATTGATGATATATGTTGATGCTTTAACAGTAACATTGTGTTTTACTACAGATAAAAATACTTTATTTACTGTTGGAGCTGAGGTTTTTCATCTATTATATGAATGAACTCCTTATCAGAGGGTTTTGGATTTTAACAGGTTAATTTTCTATTATGTTCCTGATAATTATTCAATTTTGGAGGCGGACAGCAAATCTTTAAAATGTTCACAGCACAAAATGTTCCATTTTACATCAACAAAAAAACAGTGCGTCACCTTTCCCTTGTGCGTCTCCTGCAGCCATTTGCGAAGTCTGATGAGACAGCTCTCCTGCAGGGGGGTGAGGTCGCCAAGGTAACGCTTGATATAGTCTGCATCCAGTTTATCTGCAGCATAAACAACACCTCAAATTAACAGGATTCAGGAAAACAAGGTTAATTAAGCCCATAATATTCATGCCAACTCATGACATTTCAAAAACCCTTTTGTAGATTCCCTTTCTTATTTGCTTTGAAATGTTCATGTGTTTTTCCCCTTTCTGCTGCAATTTAAAATAGGGCTATTTCACTATTTTTACACTACAGAAAAAATGAAATAGTCTTTAAGAGGTTCAATTGATAACACCTTGACTTTGCCTTTAGCTCAGATTTATTCAGTATTTGTATATATGGTTTAGTTAATATTCATTTGTTTATTAATTGTATTTGATATAAGGGGTTTTGGGGTGAAAATAGGTACCATATATTACAGAATAATAGAGTTTTAATTAACTGCAGGGTCCCCTTTAAACACCGGATGCAGGTGTATAATTTGCTACAAAAAAATCACTGGTTCCAAATAAACACAGAATCTAATTTATTAAAAAATAATAAAATAAAAACCGTTTTTTCACCTCAGGTCCTGACTGTATCACTGTGATGCTCAAATGACGTTAAAGAACACCATCTGGTAATATTGATTAATAGTCTACAACATGAAATTCAAACTTTCTGTGGTAAAATATGCAGAGAAAAACTCTGGAGAAGCAGCCACCAGATGTTTAACTACAGTACTGTAATGTAAGTTTTGAAAAATATAAGTTATAAAAGTTCATCTCCTGTCGCAAATATCGAGTAGCACTAGTTTTCCAAAGAGCCGTAGGACCAGACCTTCAGGTGTTCCAGCCAGGATCTCGGTAAGGCTGTCTCCCTGGAGCACCCCGCCGTCCTGCTTGGCGTCCTGAGAGGCGCTGTCCTTGGCGTCGGCGGGCAGCGGGACAGAAGCGACGGGCGTGACCGGGAGTTTCGGGAGGACTGGGGGGCTGGTGGAGAGGCTGGTCGGCCTGGGGGGAGGCAGGGAGTGGGAGGAGGGAGTCCAGCGGGGCACTTGGGTGATCCCCTCGTCCTCAAGCTCCTTCAGGTAGTACTCGATGATTTCTTTTCCCTGTGAGGAACACAAGTGCACTTTTCAAACCAGGTTCTGTATATTCATATTTAGTCATTCCACCATAAATGTCAGGTAGTGAAATCCACTCAACGCAGCCCACATCTTTGCTAAATGAAGGTAGATGACTCACTGTGTCAGCTGTAAAAGACCCTGATCCCATCAGATTATATAAACTTTTTATATAGACTGACACACTCAGAAAACCTCTTAACATCAAACATTACAGAACACATTAATGGTAGTTCTGCATTATTTATTCTGCATCCATTATGCTGCTGCTTGTGGACTTATGTTTCCATTTATATGTGTAGGATAGAACTGAAATGATTAATTGATTGGTTGACAATGATTTCATTATATGAACTATTTTGATCAATTCGGATAATTCGAATAAGATAATTCTACTCAATATTTTGACTAAGGTAATCGATTACACTGATAATTGAGGATGACGTCTGGACACATTAATTAAAAGACCCAATGCAAATTGTTTTAATCACTACTACACTAGAGCTGCAACGATTAGTCACTTATGTGATTGGTTGCCAACTAATACAGTAATTTTTAAAAGGAAAACGTTCAAAATTCTCCAAAATTTCAGCTTCTCAAATCTCAAAAACAGGTTGAACCTTCAGCTTTGGAACACAGTCTGTTATAAACTTATAATCAATAATCAACTATCAAAACGGTCATTAGTTGCAGCCCTAGTATATGAAACTGTAAAGTAAATAGCATTAGATGTAAGGACAAACACCTTTTTGATACTGCTGGCATATTGTTTCATAGCAATTTTTTCCACCGTGCTCTCGAAGCCAAAGAAGGACTTGATGTCCAGGCTGGCGGTCTGCTCAAAACACGTCCAGTCCTCGTTGTCCGGGTGGACCTGCAAACACATATTGTATATTTATACTGTAAGAAAAAAAAAATGACCATGTTGCTATGGTAACCACACACCCGGCTACAGTAGGTGATGACTCATACGGAGCAATTTGCACAGTGTGCACCGCGTGTGTGTCAGTCTGTCCACAGAAAAGTAGCCAGCACTTTACACGTGAACCGTGTGGATACTAAACGTTGAGCACATGAACAAACAATGACACACACGCTCCCGGTGAGTTGGGTAGAGGTTCTGAGAGGCGGTGTTGTTAAAACGGTACAGAGAGACACTTGTGCAGAAAACAGAGGCCGATTATCAGAATCAGTGGACGAGTATCCCACACTGTAAAGAACAATAATCATCTATCCATCTTTATTGTTCATCTATCCATAAACCGATTCTAATGCAGGTTTATGATCGTGGTGCTGAAAGGTACATTTGAAATATGCTACCGTTCACTTAGAAATCTCCTTATTTTTTAAAGAAAAGCATTGTTTTTTCCAGTGGAGATAACTTTAATCATATTCACACTTGTAAGCGGAGTGGAAATACTCCCTCATTCACATATATCTACTTTAAATCTATGAAAAGGATTGATAATATGAATAGGGTTGCCAAGAAACTGTATTCATCCATAACTCAATCCTTGCTCTTTTGATTTTAATGTACCTTGCTGTCTTTTTAGTTTTGCTTTTGTTTCTTGTTGTTGCTGTAATTAATTCCTCATTTTATACCCTGCATTCATCTGTACATTCTTTGTGTTAAATAAAGTTTAAAACACTTTGAACTAATCAGAAATCCCACTCTATACATTGCTAATGTGGTAAATGACAGTCTGTATATTTTAAACAAATAACCTTTCATTCAGCTTTGTTAGAGTTAATTGCATTCTGGGGGGACTGTGCTCTTTGACCCTTGGCTACCAAAATATTCAGCCAGCTTCAGCCAGGTCCATTATCTCAGTCTAACTGAGCCGTCCATCCTGGTTACTGTTAGCACAGTGCGCTAAAGCACACACAATGAGAACCTTTCTAGCTAAAATTAGCTCTTTAGGTGGTTGGAGGCTAATACCATGCGCTTGACCTCATTATCGCATAACCGTTCAGGGAGAGAAGGCAGATCTGAAGTCAGAGTTTAAAACACGCTAAATGAGGACAGGCATGCTGGTTTCAAATCAGAATCCACAGGAATAGCGAGCGGCTCGTTTACCGCTAGTCTAAACAGGACTTTCTCTGCAGGGAGGTAGAGGAAGAGATTATGAGCGGCACAAACACTAACAGGAGAATTTGCTGGCGGCAGCTTCCTGCTCAGCAGCTGAGCAGCTTTACGGAGCTTGTGTCTGTCAGCGTGTGGACGTGAGCTTCTGGTTTACTCGACGTGTTGAGCATGTCGCAAAAAAACCACGAGGGTCAGAGTTGGATTTTTTCCAACTGGGGACACCTGCACTAAAATATACACAAGATATAACAAAACAGCGCTAAACGCTACTGACCGAATAGCAGCAGATCTCATGGATGATGACTCTGTTGGAGAAGGTCTCGTTATGGGACTCGATGTGAAGCGTCCGCTCCTTTCGGTTCAGCGTGTTCTTCTGGTTGAAGTAGACATAGTCCACACCTGCAATCTGCAAAATAAGAGACAACAACTCACGATTCAAGAAACTCAACATGATTTGTTTATCTCAAACAGATCAACACAAAAACTAAAATAACTAATGTGAGGTGACTACAGAAGAGTCAGAATCAATTTATGTTGCTGTTACAGAGCAAATAGAGTTAGAATTCTGCAAAGAAAAATCAAAAGTTGTGTTTTACTACAAATAAAAATACTTTATTTAAAACTTAAACAAGATCAAATTGACCTAAATCAGGGGGAAAAAACTTGAAATAAGCTTTTAAAGCTACAAAACCATGCTGAAGAGGAAAGGGAAAAGAATGTTTTTAATCTGTGCCGTCGTAGTTTGCTGAAAAAAAACTACAAACTACAGCCTTGCGCAACATCACATCCAGGTTAGTCATGATTTAATCATGATTTATTCACAAATCCTGTTTATGTAGCCAAATGTTCGCGATTTTTTATTTTCCGAAAGGAAAAGGTGGATGGAAACGCAACTAATGGTACATTCAAGAAGGAGAAGAAAGCAGCAATGTTTGTCAGGTTCTGCCACTTCCTTATGATGCCATATTATAATATGAATAAAATAAAACATATAAAACAGTGTAAGATAGTAAACGTCAAAATGGCAAAAGCAACAACAATGAAACGAACAAAAATTATATATATATATCTTTATGAGCACTTCTCTTAATCATTTTCCTCATGTTCTTGTCCATAAATAATTGTTTGCAACTGCATTTAAATGTTTGTATATTATTGATAGTTTACAGATTCGCCTAAAGCTAAAATATAAGAAGGCTGGAAAATACAATGCACCACATGGGATCAGTAATTTACCCGCTTGAGGAGACGTGGGGCGTCCACGTCCAGGGCGCAGCGGCGCTCGATCCTGTTGGTGGATCCGTCTTCGCTGGTCTCGTCACCCAGAACGTCACTCGCCACGAACATGGGGATAAGGTGACAGGTGGGGAACCGGCGTTCATAGGCCTGAGAGAAAGGGAGGAGGAGGAGAAGTGTCACTGAATACAACCTGGCAAGATATTTTAGGTTTCAGGTTCCATTCTAGTGAATAAAAGGAGTAGATGGGAAGTTTGTATCAGTGTAATTAGAGCAGGAATATATATAAAAGAAGTTTATCACTAAATGTAAACTGAGTGAACTCGATCAGTGGTTCTCACACTTTTTTACGTCACAAAAACTAGAACATGGAACCCATCTGATCATTTTTGTGCTTTAAGATGTTTTAACACAGAAAGTTTAGGAAACCCGAGGCTAAAATATAAAAGACTGAAACTACTATATATATATATATATATATATATATATATTATATTATATTATATTATATATTATTTATGCCAGTCCTCCATACAAATGCTTCTATATACTGTCATTTCGTTAATTATGGATGGAATTATAGTAAAAAATATTCTAATTTTCTTCTGGGGACCCCCTGATATCCCCTCAAGGACCCCTGGGGGTCCCCAGACCCCACTTTGAGCACCATCTGTTTATTTGTGAATTTCTATCATTGGTCACTTTGAAGACACATTTTTCACAATGGCTGCTGCAGTTTTCCTGACCCCTCTGCACACTTCTCAGTTGCATGGTGTTTGCAGTGTGTTTTGGTTTTATTTGCATTGCCCTGTGATGTGTTTGCATGTGTTTGAAGAAGCCAACGCAGACAATAAAGTTGAAATTAATTTGATTTAGATAAAGCAGGAAACGTATTTATCTCCTGTTTTTGGTAAACTAGTGAGAAAGAAGTTCACATATTCTTAAGAATGCATGGGACTGAAGTATTTAAATCAGTGGGCAGGCGAGAGGCCCAAACAAAAAGCTCCTTCAAACTTTTCACTGTTCCCAAACTTCACTTCCGATCTAAGAAAAGCACAGAATGTCCCCGGCTCGACTACTGTAATTTTTAATTCCTTCACAACAAAGGGCTTGATACACAATGAGAGCCGCTGAGCCCAAGGGAACCACGTGTCTCCAAATTATGTGTTCTCATAAACGCAAACACAGGCAAAGTCTTGTCAGGACGGCAGGAAGCTGTTATGCAACCGGGGCCTTGGCACAACGTGACCGCAGCACCACCCGTTTGTTCCCTATCGCCGACATTCTCCCATCTTGGATCTGATTGGCATGGCTGCAGAGCTGGCAGGTCTAAACACTACGGTAGACATGCATCTCGTCTCACTGTGAACCGACTGATGTACATGATAACATGTTCTGGAGATGGGCAGAGATTGTCATAATACCGACTCGTCTGACGACTATTATCTCATGTGTCCTTTCCTGCATAAACAGACGATGATATTTCCTCATTTTGGACAGCCTGTGAAGCTCCTGAAACAACAGAAGACTCCAGGAAATATATATTAAAAAAATAGTGATTTATTCCATAATCAAGCGTCCCTAGTTAGAGTTTAAAATTCAACAACAGAAGGCTGGAGGCAGAGCGATTTGGAACAAATCGGCCCATGTGCATATCAGATTTTTGATCTTCTTGAATGCGAAACAAGACAAATCAGGACTAGTGGGGATAAAGTAGCCTTGGTGGGAGCATCTAGTAGGTTTGGGCTGTTTAGTATGTTGAGCAGCAGCTCTGTTTTCTGTGCGAGTAAAGGCGGTCTATAGAGTTCAGCAGTTCCTGGCATGCCGCTGCCAGGACTACTGATTCGATCAGCTGCCCACTGTCCAGTGACTGAGTGAATGCTGAGCTCAGTCTTTCAGCCCTGATGCTCTGGAACACTGGGCGCCGGCTTTGTACTTGGGTCAGCATAACAGCGCCGGCCGTAAACATCACTTTCACCCATTAAAAACAAACCGTCAACAACAAAATGCCAATAACGCGGCGTCAATAACGCGGCTACTTTTCACCGCTGACAGCAGCCAGAACAATGGGCTGGCACCACTGCAGGAAAACAGGGTTTACTTCGCATGACGCGGGTAAATGATATCTATATAAAAAGGAACAAAAACAGCTCAGGGCCTCGTTCTGCTACATGAGAAACAACCTTAAGCTGGTCTTTGTGCACTGGAAATAGCTCCAGTGTTTTAACGTTAACAACAGGAAACAGGAAGGTCATGATTTTAATCCTTAAAAAAAAAGGGAATGAAGGGCACGCCGCGAGGCTATAGTGTCGGTTTCTCAAAATACACGAAGACCCCGATCCGGCCATTTCTGATCATCTGACTGGATTTAAAACAATAAAGCCAGTATTACACTGAAGTCTGCAAGTCATCAGGCTGCATGTTCATCAAAATGAGAATCCCTGTTTGTTCCCAATCAGAGGATTTTGCCCCTGATGGTGAAAATAACATTTCAGATGATCACAGGCAACAAATAGTCAATTCATCGATTAACTGACAGATAATTTTCTAATTGATTCGAGTCGTTTTTAAGAAGAAAATGTCCAAATTCTCTGGTTCCAGCTCCTCAAATCTGATTAATAGATTATTATTATTACCTAAACTAACTAAACAACTAATTGATTAATCGTTTCAATAATCAATAGAATAATCGACTATCAGAGTAATTGTTAGTTGCAGCTTTTATTTAACTACATTTTGCAGCTATTACCCTTCTACTCCTTACATTTCAGTCTTCTATAATATTAAAACTAATGGTCTTTGGGTTGTGGACTGTTGGTCTGGACAACAAAACAAAAAAAGACATTTTTTATGTCTTTAGGTTTGGGAAACAGTGATATTTTACACCATTTTATGAACCAATCAACTACTTATAGATAGACTAAGTTGCATTAAATTGCAGCCCTATTGATCACAATAATTTGTGTTTTACTTTCTTTATTGCATTTGAATCTGGTTACAAACAGCAGATTCCACAACCTTTTACCCTATTAGCAGCTGTGAGTTAATTGATTTATTCCTTATTTTTTCTACACCATTCACAACTGACAGATTTGTGGTTGCTGCTGTCTCTCTATTGCAGAGGAACACGTCACTTGTCATTTGCCAACGCAGCTTGATGACAAATTATTTGCGTTTGATTTGATGCAACGAAGCTTGCCACTAACACAAACGTGGCTCATCATACAGATAAAACCTATTAAACTGATTCAAACCCTTCAATTCATCTATGACATGCTGGTTAACGGTGTGTGAAATGCAATTGTTGACCTTTAACCCTGATAAAATCCAAAGAGCCCAACTATGGGGGAAGGACACGTCATGTGCATTGAACGGGGTGAAGCACAGGCCTGCCTGCATCAAATCATTACATCCAATGCATGATGATTTTTATCTGTAGTAAAGCACAATTCAGTCCAGCACATGAAAAAGGTCAAATGTCACGCTAGGTGTTTTTTTTGAAAAGCCAAAGTTGATGTTGTTGTGGAGATTTTCCATATTTATTGTGGATATGTCATTTCGAGCAGGAAACCTGAAAAATGCTGACCTGGTTAA
This sequence comes from Lepturacanthus savala, assembly GCA_030544235.1. Lineage (NCBI taxonomy): Eukaryota > Metazoa > Chordata > Actinopteri > Scombriformes > Trichiuridae > Lepturacanthus > Lepturacanthus savala. The sequence continues at coordinate 2,671,879 of CM060466.1, read as the reverse complement.
GGATGCAATGAACCAAGCGTCATGTTTTTCCAGCATTTCAGCTGCTGTTGCATGAGATATTAGCTTACTTAACAACCTCCGGATGCGCCGGAGGTTAAACGCATCTACAACTCACCTCAAACAGGAACTAACCTGCATTTACCTGTTGTCACACGATAAAAAAAAGCACCGCCAGTTGCACACCGAGTTACGAAACGACTCCCAACACACGGCTAACCAAGTCAACTGAAACAGAGTCAATATTTACGTAATTTGGCTCCGATCCAGGTAATTACTTAAGTCTATAATAATCTGCAATGACATGCTGGCAGGCAAACAGTGTGGAAGTGTGTATTTAGGAGTAATCCATTAAGAAACCTTTTCATTATTTTCTCCTCTTCACTTCTATTATAGATAGGAATTATTCTGAATTTAGACGGAGGGTATACAGTCATAGAACCTGCTATTGAAACCACTGAATTACCAAGTGTGTTTTAACAGTTTAACACATTTCTGCAGAACCTCGACAGCAAACATGACTACATGTACATGACGACATCGTGCCATGTAGGCAGAAGCTTGGATAAGGAGGCGGCAGCGATGACGCATCGACCCAAACAGACCGGATCCGTCACAACCAAACTCCACCACAGTAAATATTCCTCTGTTGGTTTCTGCAACTCTTTCCTGGAACGGAACACTTGACGGTTAAAAACGACGGCCAAAATCTTTCCAAGAATGGGGGGCCGGATGAAATGACTGTGCGTGCGTAACGCGGAGCGGCGAGAACATCGTCCTGCGGTCTCCATGGCGATGGGATATGTTGGAACACACCTCGGCGGGCCAAGCTGTGAGTAACGGCTCCTGGAATTTGGCTGGAGATGTTTTCCAAGGGGGAGCAAAAGAGAAAAAAAAAATACCAAAACAATACACGGTTACTTAATCCCCTTCCTGCGTACACACGAAAACGGTTTTCCCCTCTTTGGACAACAAGCGGCGGGAATAAGGGTACAGAAAAATAAGAGCGCCGGGAAGAGAAGATTCAGGAAATTCAGGAATTCCGAGGGGAAACAGAACACGCTTTTAGATTACAAAGGGCTGCGTGGTGCATGTATACACGTATAACCGGGAAAAAAACAAAAGCGCTGGCAGGCAGCCCGGCTATTATCTAGCTCGGACCTGTGGTCTGTCAGTCTCCAAGGACTACAGGACGCTGACAGATAACACTTCAGACTTCCTCCTCGCTGTGTCACATCTCTGGAGTTTATGAAATAAAGTGGCTTTGGGATGAAGACGATGCAACCAAGGGGTCGGATTTTTCCATTTAGACATGTAGACAGGAGAAACAGGGAGATTTTTAAGATTAAGGTACAGCTTAGAGATGATATGTTTTAGTTTAGTGTTTTAGAAACCTATACTCAAGCATTGAAATGTATGAATATAACCAAAAAACTGTGCCTTTTGTTCCTCTTCTAACAAACAAATGAGGAATGCAGACTTAAACAGTTGGTTCCACTTGTAAACCAATACATTACATCATTTATTTTCCTTTTTACACACATACCACTGGTTCTACATCTGGTCAGTGCACTGCAAAAACTAAACAGATGTAGATGCCTTGTTTTGTTTTGTACAAGTCGCCCAATATCTTATAACTTATCCCACTGGCAGATAGTTTAGTTTATTTAAAGTTTGGTTCAGTTTGGTCTTGTTTTATAAAAACACTAACATTTCCTTAAAAAGAGATTAAATTGACTAAAATCAAGACATCATTTAAATAATCTGTTGGTGGAATAAGATAATTCTACTCAATGTTGGACTAATTGCACCAAAAACTGTTAAGATTTCAGTTTTTGCAGTGTTCTCACAGTAATTGTAACAGATTGAAGGCTAATTAATGGAGATAATGGAGGATAAATGTCAAAACAGGCCACATTATTTAAAAGACCCAATGCAATTTGTATAAATCACTCCTACATTAGAGCTGCAACGATTGGTCAATTAATCGATTGGTTGCCAACTATTACAATTAACATTTTAGGTTTTATCTCCATCTTTGGGAAACAGTGATTATATGAACCAAGCAACTCATCATTAGATCAATCAGCTCTTAAAATAGTCGTCAGTTGCCTGGACATCAGATATAAACATTAACTAGTGGTGAGTGAGTCCTTTTTGCAGGATTCTGAGGTCATTTAGTTGTTTTTTAGTGGTAAAAACAACCTCAGAGTGCCCACCACCTTGACATTATAGGTATATACATGATCACAGTGGATTAAGATCACACTCTAGACTAGTCACATATTTCTATTTTTATTGGGCATCGTCCACTCTGACTTCACCCGTCATGACATAACAAAACCTGGCTCTGGATTATGGTGAACAGGTTATGGGATAATAGAGGTATAAAGTATGACATATGGTAAGGAAAAATCCTGGTTTTCATTTCAGCGAGCGAAGCTATAAACTCCAAACTAGGTCATTGAAGGGGACGGGGCGGCGGTGAAGGAAAGTTACTGAGCAGGCAGCTTTAAAATTCGCAGTTTCTTCTGATTGACTCAAACACACAGGGAGAAGAACCCGAGGATTTGTAGGTTATTATTTAGACACCGTGGGTATAGTGATGAGTAGTGGGACATCAGTGAAATCAAGGAGTCTAATGTTCCCATTTTATTTCCTTATATTTCACTTCCTTATTACAAATCTCTCCAGAGCTGTCTGGGTCATTTGATCCTCAAACTTCCACAGCTGTAAAGATTGGAACGAAGCTGTGGTTTTTAGTTTTTTTACGAATAAACTCACATAAACCTCATAAAACCAAATCTGGCTATAGATCCAACTGTGAATTAAAGAAAAAAGTTGCTGAAATTGTTTGTTCCTGCTCTGCTTACAGGGTTTATTTAAAAGACATGTATTAAATGCCACTTTTGCACATTTTCGATCAATCAAATGGTGATTTTTTGACCATCTATTTATCAGAAACATTTACAGCTGAGCATGACATCCTTACAGCTGCTGCAGGGGCCCTAACATTGGCACTAAGACATTTGTTTGCTCCACTAATCCTCTCAATAAGGCTATTTTCACTATGACTCATGTCACCCTTTTCAAATAATGGGTATATAGACAGAGCATTTGAATAGGAAATGGCTCTTGCAAGTCTAACTAGGTGAAAAGACTCTGGGGATAAGTTCCTGCAGTGAAACAAGGGCGTCCATGCCCCTGTTCTCTACAGCTGGGCCAACCAGTTAAACAGCTTTAGACCTGCAATGCTGCAGGGATGCTGCGGATACAGCCTCCTGAGCAGAGTTTTATTTGCACTTCATGAAGCATTTGGCTTAAAATTAATCGGTTCGAGCTGTTGTTAGATCTAGAAATGATGTTATAGTCATGTCTTACAATATTCTGAGCTGAAATGCTTCTGTTCTGTTGTTTTTTTTCCATAAGGACCAAGGACCATTATCTCTCCACCCATCAGGTCGGCCTGGCGTCTTGAGCTTAGGTGTAGGGTGGACGTTCAGTAGGAGCGAGAACAAGCTCCTGATTGAACAGATGCAACAATAGAGCCTTTGGTCTGTGCATGCCATACCACCCACTTCTCTCTTCTCCAGTGAGCTCACTGCTACAGTGTGCATTGTAACGGCAGAACTGCCTGGAACTACCAACTCGGATGGAGGAGTAGGAGGAGGGGGAGCGACGATCTGCCAAGGACACGGACCTTATATAAATGGAAGGCACTAAATATTTGGTTGGCCGTGCAATGTGCTAAGCTAGGTGATGCATGCACGACCGCTTATGTGTGTGCACCAGAGAATAGGAAAGCAGACGGACGGCCATCTGCCGCCTGTCAAAAAGTCATCACAGAGGGAAAAAGAAATGCTGCACTAAATAGATTTCTGCTGGCGTAAGAGCTTCCTGAGACATAACTCTGTCACTGTGAACTTCAGCTCCGTTCACTCTCTAAAAACAACTTTTTTTTTTAGTATTATGAACCATTTTCTTCATTTTTGTGTCAGTGATGTATATTAGTAATGTAATTTGATGAAATTGTATGTTTTGCATGTTGTATAACATATGGTATGCAAAGTGTGGACTCCAGGAACACTAATAACCAAAAAAAAACAAAATTAAATTAATGCATATTCTATATTTAAAGAAAATATTTAGTAGGGCTGCAACCAATGACTATTCTATAGTCAATTAATCTATTTATTAATGTCTTTTTTTTGTCCAGACCAATAGTCCACAACTCAAAGATCACCAGTTTATTATTATAGAAGACTAAAGAAACTAGAAAATAACCAGATTTGAGAAGCTGGAACCAGAGAATTTGGACATATTATTCTTAAAAATGACTCAAATCGATTATCAAAATAATTGGAGATTAATGTAATATTCAATTAATTGCTGCAGCTCTAATATTTAGTGCTGATGGAATAAAAAAAAAAAAAAGACCTCCAACAAGCATATTGTGACTCCCACCCAACGTTTTTGTCCTATACTTATCAGAAAGCAATGAAAAAGTTGGGTCTGTGAGCAAGTACAATATATCACCACTAGGTGGCGCCTGCATGAAGGTCCATTTACTGCAATGTTACCGAACAAGAATAGAAAAATTCCGAAATCTGAATCATTACCAAATTTTAATCATCTGTTCACGGCACCATTCCCAACATTCGCTGAAAATTTGACAAAACTCCGGCCAAAATGTTTTGAGGTATCTTGCAAAGAGACAAATACCAACAAAAACACAACCTTCTTGATGGAGGGAACAATTCCAGAGAACTTTAGATATAATATGCCAACATCTTCCTTTTTTTAAGCTCTGTCCTTCCGACCGAACCGTTGCATGTAGGTCAATGACGAGTTACAGGAAACTGCAGCAGTGTTGCCATCCTTGATGAAAAATAGCTGCTCATTGCCTCATTATTCCCATCAGTTACCTTATTACCCAAGATAAACATCTTATTGAGTAATGCCAGTAAATGCAGGTGGAGCTTATTGAGAATCAGGTTTTTTTCCAGGACAGGTTGAGACAGTCGCAGTAGCTGTAAAAAAAAAAAATCCTAATAGACTGGTGTTTTCTTAACACTGTTCCACAGAGATCAATACTATGTATATGGAACTCTAATCTGTTAACCAACCCTGCAAGAGGATCATGTGAATCAACTGAGTTAGTTTACATTTGTAGAAAAATATGTTTGCCTCTAATTGCAGCCAAAGAGAAAACAATCCTTGCTACATGTTTTAAATAACAGGTTAAGAGCGATAAGAAAGAGCTTTGACCGGCTTGGAATACAACCACGCACTGGCAGCAAGGATAAACAACATGCTACGGCTGTCACAGCGTGCTGTGCACATTCCTATTGATGCTGCATAGCTGCCGCATAAATCTGAGTCACTGTCCACTGCCGCTGGAGCATGATTGCGGCGTAAAACACGCTAAAGGGTCATTGTGTGAGAGTATGAGCGTACGCATTCATCTCTGTCCAGCAGGGCGAAGCAGGGTGGGGGAGGGGGCATCATCTCAACCTTGCAGCAGGAAAAGAGGGTGAATGAGTGTGTCTTGGGCGATCGGTGAATGAAATCAGCTCCGGGAATCTTCTCATAGGCTCCTGGAGTCACATGACGGTGGCACAGTTATTGCAGTTTGAAGGAGCTCGCCGGATGATAAACTCCCCCTCCTCCTCCTCCTCCTCCTTAAGACAGGCCGTAACTCTTTGTTGCTTTTGGCAAACGTGTGCGTCCAGTGGAGTAAAGTGAATTAGACACTGCAGGAAAAATAAAAAAAATAAAAACTGCCCTGACAGATTCATTCAGAAGAGTGGACGGGAATTTTTGTGAATCGGACGAGGCAGGTGCAGTGCTGGGAAAAGCTAATTAGAAAAAGTCTATGTAAAGCTGCTAAATCAGCAAACATTTCACCGGGAAAGGCTTGTTAAATTTATTTCCTGATATACCGTTACACTTGAGGAAGTCTGCATGAATAGGTAGTATGAATGACAACGGCTCGGCCTTATAAAAAAAAACAGCCTATTGATAAAAATGTGTTTATATTGATTATTAAGATGTACCTCTATTCTATTTGTTATTCTATTGAATGTAAGCAGTGGGTCCAAGCAAATATTTCCTTATCCAGGATAGTGACATAGTGGGAACCCTGATATTAATATAAATTTGTAATTATCTACTTTTAATCATTTGATTCAATGATTGATTGGGAAATATGATGTTTATGGCCCAAGGAGGAGCAGCATTGATTTCTTTTTTATGCAAATCATGATGACATGTATATTGATATATATTGGTACTATTTTATTACCCAGGCCTATGAATGACAGATAATCAGGTTTCATTCTAGCTGTTTGTCTTTTGTTTCCAAGGACCATGTTGCATGGCAAAATCAGGATTGTGTGCATTAATAAAATTACCCCATTTCTAGAGGAAATGAAGGTGATTCTTTGCTCGTATAACACGAGGAGGCCATCAGGTGATACGAGTGACCGACGAGCCAACGGCTCACAGGCGGATTAATACAGCAGATTAAAATCTGGGATCCTTTGTTGACAGAGATTTCGGCTGTAAAAGCCTTAACCCGACCTGGGCGGAAGTGGGTCAGGACATGGACGGAGGTAAGGGGAACGGCAGGATGAGCCGAGTTTAGAAACACCGGCTCGGTGGTAAAGCGGCACCAAAGAACACGACTTTTCTTCTGCTTTTTCCTCAGCTGTGCGGTGAGAGTGTAGCGTGAGCTCGTTTATCTCAAACAGCTGAGTTTAGTTCTGTTATCCAACTCAGCGCCAGACAAAGTAGACGCAGATGTACATCTACTGACCTCTTGTACTTCCCCGCATAAAAAGGTCATATTTTTTTCTGCTTTGCATTAAGTAAAGGTGGAGACTGACTTTTAAATGTGATGATGCAGTGTTAAAAAATGCTCTCATTGAAGCAGCAGGGTGTAACATACTATGAAGAGGAATCCATAGCAGAACTGGTTATATGTACGTTTTTAATGCTGTGATTAGGGCTGCAATGAATGATTATTTTGATAGTTGAATAATCTGTCAATTATTAAAATGAATAATCAAATAGTTGTTTGGTTCATAAAGAACAAAGATCATTAGTTTACTATTATAGAAGACTAAAGAAACCAGAAAATAATCAGATTTTAGAAGCCAGAATCAGAGAATTTAAACATTTTCTTCCTAAAAATGACTCCAATCGATTAATAGATTCTCAAAACAGTTAATGTAATAGTTGGCAACTAATCGATCAATCGCTGCACCTCTACTCTACTACACCAAGTTAGCAATAGAGTTACAGTACAGTACCCACAGAGCAAAGGTTGTGTTTAAACACTTAAAATGAGTTGCACTGCTGGTCAAAAGTAAAAATATAAAGGCAGTTCATGCAACCCTGGATCACAGGAACCACTCGAGGCCTCATTATAGAGACTTTGGTTTAACAACTCGGCAAACAAAAGGATCTCAGTGGCACCGTGTACAAATGTGTGAAAGCATATGTCTGACAAGAGGTGTGTGTGCGGTGCACTCGTTAACCTTCACACAAGTGGGCTGCAGAGAAAAGGAAACGGTGAAATTCAGAGAAGTGACACAGTTTATAGCCTGGGGGGTTCTGTATATGCAGCCAGGGTCTGGATCATTCTGCCACTCTTCATTTTTCCCTCCCTTTCGTTTTTTTTTTGTTTGTCTGTCTTGCAGAATTTTCAGTTGTATTTACATCACCACTGTTAAGGATTATCTTCAGTGTTCTTCAGTTACCAAACTGAGCCAGATCAACAACACAATGACACATTTATTAAGTGTAATTTCTGTTGCCGGGCAAACATTTAGCTATTAAAGTGCATGTATGTGATAAACAGGGTTCGGTCAGCAAGAGGGAAACGTCCCTGGTTGTTCCTGGTGCGGTGGGCATTACACTGGCACAGTACATCCTGTTATTCTCCCTGTAGAGACTCTACTGGGACAAGGGGCAGAACCAAAGCGCTTTGTCCTCGTGGATTACAGACTCACAGGTTCCCATGGAGCAGGTCGGCCCAGACTCAACTTAAATACCCTCTACTGCTAATATAAAAGTTGACAGACTTCAGGGGACGGTTATTGGTTATTGTCTTTTAAAAGCTCAACCAGAACAGACGGTGCCAGGTTAGCGGTAATTTACTATCCCAGGTCAGTCAGGGTTTTTTGTGTTTACTGAAGTCCTTCTTCATGGTGGACGTGTGCCAGTAGCGACTGTCTCTTTAGGCCTGAAACAACAGCAAAAGCGAGTGGGGAGGGGGGGGGGGGGGTTATTGTGCTTCTGACATTCCTCCGACTCCCCGAGGACGGACCAGCGACTCCGGCGCTCGCGATAATCGCGGCAACAGCAGCGACTCTGGCTTCCTGTTATTGAGATGCTGCGGTGGGCTCGAGGGGACGACTGTGACCGGAGATGATTTTTAAAAAAAAGAAGAAGAAGAAGAAGAACCTGCTACTGTACTTCCTCGCTTCAGTGGTACTTCATACCCTCCTAGAAAAAAAGGAGTTGGCCAACCAACTCGGTGGATAAGAAGGTTATCAAGGTCAACACTAATACACTTTTTTTTTTTCCATACTGCTCAAACAATACCTGTCAGCTGCTGTTGATACAAAGCCGCTGGGCCCCAGCTCTCAGACGGATGGAAGTGCTGTTGACCGAGTTTACTTAATCTTCAAAGGATGTTCAGGGTTTCCTATTAGGGGTGCTGAAGCTGCACTGGTGTGTATTTCACTCTGGCGCCCCTTCTAATCTCGTGAGTTCTTTCGAGAGCTGGCCTCTTACAGTAAGTGACACGCAATCCTCGACAAACGGGACACCATAAATCCCCGGGTGGAACAGAGAAAGCAGAAAGTCTAATTCCTGTCACGTATGTTTGTCTAAGGCTTTAAACTGTTGCAATAATATTAAGGGCTTCACAAAGCCGGTAAGTCAATAGAAAAACAAGCAAAGCAACAACAACCAACGCTCATACGTTTTCCATGTATTTTCTTGCTTGCAGAGCTGAGGGTTTGAAGGGAAAATAGCAAACATTTGTTGGCTGCAGCTTCTCAAATAGGAGGATTTCACACAAAACAATTACTCCATAATGAAAACACTCATTAGCTGCAGCATGGCTGTATATACGTATGCAGGTTTTTCAGTGTTTTCAATGTAATAAGTGAGGCACAAAATTGCTGAAGTTAATTGGAAATACATTTAACATTTATGTTTTCACTTGAGCACATATTTTAATTGAAAAATGTGAATTGTCTCCATTTGCTCTCTGCAAATGTACAACATATTTTCGTTTTCTCTGCTGGAATTTCTCCTTTTCTCACAAACTCCTCTTCTCACCTCACTGAATGTCCCCTCAGGCAGAAGCTGTGTTTTCAGTGCAAGTTTTAATGCAGGAAAGTAAGTTTCTCTGCATTTTCACCACTGAGCATGTTCCCCTTCTTATTATTAAGGTGTTCTTATGTAACTTATATTGACAATAAAAACTAACTTTGAAATTTAAGGGAGGGATTTAAAATCGTTTGATGCTTATTATCTTAAAATACCATTAACTAGCCCAATAAAAATAAACTGGATCACTATTAAAGTCAATTCTATGTTGCTCATAATCGTTTGAGTCATGTTTGTCATTGTTGTTTCAGACTATAAAACCAACAGATCAGATTTATAACCAACAAGTCGTGAGAAGAATGTGAAAGCTGCCAAAAACACAGTGGGAAAACTGAGTGTACCGCGTTGAAAACAGGGTACAGGAACCGCTCCAGAACAAAAACAGCTGGAAGGCGACAGAGATCTGAGCTTGACTTACATAACTGCACATTCAAGACACAACAGCTTCAGTCAAGAGGTTGAAATACTCTGATAGCACCTGTCAGCGTGTTAAACGGCTCCTCGAGGCCAAGAGAAGAGACTTTGTGTTCATCCCGACTACAGGAATGCATTTAAAGGGCACTGACAGAGGAATGGATTTTACTCGGATTTTACTCTCAGAGGAGTAAATGCGTAAAGAAGGGAAAGTAGCCAAACAGTGGAGTCAAGTGGAGGGAGAGCACCGAATTCCTCAACGCAAATGTCAAATATAATCCCCCCAGCAGAGGGAAAGAACAGGCCATTACAGGCCAGACCACACTTCTGAAGCCTCAGAAAGAGGAACTGCGAGGAGGAACAACATATTCTTTAGAACTGCAATATGTCCGACCACAACATATGTCAACTTTAAAAGTGGTATTCACATAAAGATGCTGATTGCACAAAGGATTTAACACATAGTATGTGTCCCCACAAACGCAGGATATTGTTGCACTAATATGATTTCCACAGTGATGGACCTGCTATAGAGGAAGTAAGAAGGGGGAGACATTTCTCTGTGTTTTCTATGAAAAAAAAAAAAAAACAGCCGGGAAGTGTTGTGACGCACCATTAAGTCTGCTCTGCAGTGTCTGCAAAAATACTCACTGCAGAGAAAAGTCACAAGGAGGTTACAGAATCTAAATGCACCAAAAAAAAAAAAAAAAAAACTCAGCTTCAAAACAGATGGGAGATCTACATCACAGCCTCTTATTAAAGTCACAGAATCCTGACCAGAAGTTGATGACAACACGATTCAAACAATCATTTCTTCATCTTTTGACATCCCGTCTTATCCGCTGCTGCCCTAGTTTAGAAATGCCCACGGCTATTCAATTAGTTTCCGGAAAAGTGAGTCCAGCAGCCGATGAGGTGGGTCGTCTTCAGCTTACAAACTGTGTAAGTGAGCACTGCTATTATTACTATTTCCCCCTTTGGCAGCACGTGTAGACCCAGGTGTCTGTACCAGCCTTCTATCTATAGACATCTGCCTGCTGGGGGCTCAATCCGGCCCGTGTTAAAGAGATTTGGTTTTCCTGCATGCTACCTCTCACCTGTTTAGAAAGCGTATTTGCATTTAAATAAAACAGCGCCTGCCTGGAACTTGAATGCAAAGCACATGGACAGGTTGTAGAGAAGGAAGTAATGGATAATAATTCACTTCCTGGATTACTAATTGTTTAATTGGATAAGGCAAGGATAACAATAGGTTGCTGAAATTATCAGCGCAGCAATAAAGCATTTTTGACTGGTGAGAGCGTTTTGTTATATAATCGGTTAACATTCCAAACTGTTTGGCCTCCGCAGGCGAGCACCGACATCACATCACCAACGAGCAGCAGCTGAGGTCAAAACATTTGTGATTACAGTTCGGAGCGTATCCTGCTGCTTGTTGTTCTTTTCTCGAAAAAACAACAGAGATAATCTGTGAAAATAAGCAGTGTTTTTTCTGAAACTCAACCGGAGATACTATAAAATAAAAAAGAGCATTTACTCATCCCCCGGCAAAACACAGACGCATAAAACGGGAAGTTAACGTGTTAGACATGCAGGAAGAGAAAGCAGAGATGGCACTGGGAACAAAAGGAGAGGAACATGCAAATCCAAACATCTCTGCACTCCATGCGGGCAAAACTGAACAAAAACAGGCGTTAGGACAGCCAGTCGCTCACTAAAAGCCCGGCGAGTGCTGAATTTTTTATGCCGCAAATGGACTCCCATCACCAAGTCTGCAGCATAACCTGTGTTTGACAGAACAGCCTCGTGTTTTACTGTAAATTCAAACGCTGAGTGTGCAGATGTGCAGCACAGCGGCTGGAGTAGGTCATGCCTGCAGCCGTCATGACATAAGAGTGTGTGTGTGTGTGGTGTGTGTTGCAGGGGTATGACCCCTTAATTCACACAGTAAACACAGTAGCTGGTCAATAATTGATCTGTATTAAGCAGCTGTCTGTGTTCAAACTGCAAAGAACCAAGGAAAAATCTGCTTCAAGTGAGGTTGCAAAGGGGTGGAAAATGTCTGGTTAATTTACAGGCGTTTGGAAGTTAAGCTGGGGAATTTTGGAAATACTTCAAATTAGAAACTCTTATGTTTTTGAGCATTGAAGAAATGTTTCACTTTGCAATATGCTGCTGCATTTTTGCATTATTCATACCTATACAAAGACTTTGTTCCAACATTAGCTTGTGATAAATAAATTGAACAGAATAAAATAACAAAAGGCTTGTAAAAACAACTGGAATGGTCTTCAAAATACTTGACAATTGACGAATAAATGCTTGTATGGGAACAGGGGAAAAAAATAGTCAATGAAAAGAAAAACAGCTGACATTTCTGTGATTAGGAGGGTACTTGTGTTAAATCTGGTGATTTTAGCCAAGATTATGCTACAATATATTTTCCCCAACTAGATTTATTCATGTTTATTCCCATATATTCCTTTTTATTCCCAACCCAGAATTTTGCAACCCTAGCTTCAAGTCTGTTTTAATCATCAGAGACAATAATTGCAATGATTGTCTGGTTTTCATATTGCTATTTGGAACAAGTTTATGTTATCATTGCTTGCCAGAAGCCACTATTACTTCACGTAATGACTACCTTATACCTCCGGAGCGCCCACCTGCCAGCGTTACATAACTCTGCATCTATGGCATATAATATTCATGCAGACAGGGGGTGGAATGTAAACACAGGCCACTTACCGCCATCACCAGCTCAAAGGGATACTTGTACACCCGCACAGGTGACTGGTATTTCTGCACCATGTTGGGAATCACAGCAGCACCAACAACCTGAGCAGAAACAAAAAGGAAAAATCTGAAAAACAGGGACTTGAATATGATCACAAGAAAAAAAGCTGAGATGCAGGGGCTGCGTTTGATTCAGTCTTGGCACCGTCGAAATAACAGTGTGCAGAGAGCCAAAACGACAAATTATAGCGGCATCTGGCCCCTTACAACAGCTCATCGTGTTATTAAATAAAGGTGTGTTTTGGCCGTCGATGCCTTGTGTGTTTGCACATGTGTGTGTGTTTGTTGGCAAGGGGCCTAAAGAATGAGAAAACGATGTGTGGGTGTGTGTGTGTGTGTGTGTATACAAAGGACTGCAGAAAGGGAACTCTCCCGAGCCGTGACCGAGGACCTCGCTGATCAATGGATGCAGCATTTCCCGCTCATTTATCAAACTAGAGACTGTACCACTGCAATGGCATTTTACTGCAAACTGCCGGGGTTATAAATAGTCCCGAAAACTACATCTGCAGGAGCTCAGGGTCACGGATTCATATGATAGAACTCTGCATTATGGCAGGTGGTGTAAAGAGCGCATTCTACCTGCTGGAACATTTGAGCAAAAGGTTAGACACCAGAGTGAGAAACAGCAATAGAAGGAATCCTCTCATTTTTTTTTATTTTTTTTTTTTAGAAAAGAGCCATCTGCTCACTCTGGGGTAGCGTTTAAATATGTACAAGGTGTGATTCGAAGTGGACTTCGTGTGCCGCTTTTGCTCAGCATGCTCATACATGCTGCGATGGGACGGATATCTGACCTAACGTCCCGGCAGCGCTACTTCACAGGAGGATCAGGGCAGGCAGACTAATAATAACCCGGCTACTCTACAGACAGAGCACAAACAGGTCGCCACAGTATTATGCTACGCCTCTAAAGACCACATATATCCAAGCAGCACTACATAATTACCGTCATGTTTCAGGATCTGGCAGCAGAATCACAAACAGGTCAAAACAAAACCATTACTTTGGAGGTTGTGGAGAGGAGTCGGGCGACACACTTTCAAACAAGCAAGCAAACATCATGACATTTAAAAAGAGGCATTAGGTTTCTATTATCTTTCATTTTTCTTTTTTTTTTCCTCCCTGGGTGCAGTAAGTTCAGCTACTTGCTGGTGTTGTATGGAATGGAGAAAACTCTTCTATACCAAATGTTACTGAAGTGAAAAGTGCACAAGTATTGGCAGTAATATGTACTTAAAGTTCTGAAAATAAAAAGTTCTGGCCCTGTTTAGTGTTATATTTAACAGAATACAGCATTTTATTGAGATTTTAATACTCACTCATTGACATGTACACGTAAGCAGCATTTAAATGTTATGTTAACTTAGCTAGAAAAGTAGCTTTGCACTAAAACTGTCAAATAAATGTAGTATTAAATACTAATAATCTCAAAAATTGTACTTAAGTAAATGTACTTAGTTACTGGTAACTAAAATAAGGAATGTGAATGCTTCTTGTTTAATTAATATGATGCGACATTAAATACAAAGAGGACCTTGTTAATTTTTATCTCATAATTTTGACTTAATTTCATATATAGACTATATATTGTCTGTGCATTGTGCATCTTAACAAGTGAAAATGTCTTATGTTTAGTAGAATTGGACTAATATTGAGTAGAATTATCTTTTTCTATTGGCAGATCATTTATCTAATTTATTTTCTGCTTTTTTTTGTCCTGATTTGGGTCAATTTGGTGTTGTTGTAAGAAAACAAGATCAACATGGCCTAACTATTAAATATGCTAAATTATCTGCCAATTAAATACAATAATTTTACTAAATATTGGAGTAATTGTACCAAATACAAGACATTTTCATTTTTTTTCAGTGTATATTAAAAATATGCACAAACAAGTCTATATATGAAAGAAAAAAGGCAAAATTATGAGATAAAAATTCAAGAATATGAGATAAAACATGAAGAATATTAATTAAAAGATTCAAATATGAATAAAACGACAAACATGTCAGATAAAAAGTCATTCTGAGAAGGTTATTTGACTGTTTTCCCTTAATGTTTCTTAAATGTTCTTTAAATGTTTATTCTCGTAATCAATTTAGGATAATTTAAGACGTTTTTAGTCGGTGTGTTCGTGTTTTTGACGGCTGCCGTCACCACGACAACCTCGGATACGTTCAGCGGAAAGTCACCAGTTAAACCGGTCGCGAGTTAAACCGAAACACCGGCAAGCTAGCGCTAACTTCACAACTCGCTGCTAAACTAACAGAAATACCGTAACGACCGCTTACCGGTAAATGAAACGGTTACAGAAACCGGGTACGGTTTGTTCTCAGGTGGTCGTTGTTTCTTCCGAGAGAGGGGGGGCTATCCGAGCGAACTCTTAGCCATTCCCCTCCCCAGCTCTCCGCTTCTTCTCCGGGGTTCCGTCAGTTAGCTTTATCGGTGCTAGCTGGCCATGTGACGTTAGCCGGGTAGGTAGCTAACAGGCTAACCTCACGGGCTAACCTTCCAGCCGACGGAAAATAAAAAAAAACACACAACGAAACAGCTGTTAAATAACAGACTGGACAGATGAAGTGTCGGCACAGGAGGACAGGCTCCCTCTGTCAGGGCTCTCCTCCGGCTCCGGTCGTCATTCTGATGATGACGCCGTCCGCTCCGCCCCGTTTTCGGTTTTTTTCCATAGACATTCGCGCATAGAAGCCGCTTTCGCCGCTGCCGTCCGTTCGCGCGATGCGTCACCGCGGTCGCCATCTTAGGACGGGGCTAGACTGCGAATGTGAACGCGCTAGTGAATTGAGGGCGCTATTAACGTTTACTGATTTCAATCAGACGTTTTAATATCGAAGGATTTATATTTTTAACACATTTATTGCAATGATTTAATTACACACTTTAATTAAATAAACATCAAATATATTTTTTATCAAATATATTTATATATATATTTTTATAAAGCTGTTGTTTTTGTATCTGAGCTGTGATAACGCACAAATTTCTCCGATGTGGGGTCAATAAATCTTTTTTGTATTTATTATAACATTATTATTGTTATTATAATTATTCTTTTAAATGCATTATTTGTCTCTATCCTCAAACGACTCCTTTTTCTCTGTTTTCTCGTTGAGTCGAATGCCGGGTTGCCCCTCCCAAGATGGCGGCGTCGTTGACGCGTGATCCGGAGGCCAATGCGGCGTCTATGTGTACATATCTATGTTTTTCTTCCACCTCCGAGAGCCACAGCTGTTCAGCTGGAGGACAAAACGCCACCACAGCATCAGCAGCAATCATCCATGAACGCATGAGTCGAGCTACACACGTAACTACATTTAATGAAACCATGTGTTCATGAAGTCACTGCATTATAGTTTTATTTCAAAGAATATGACGTAAATGGAGTGAGTCTTTGCTCAGTTTCATGCAGAAAGAAGTGATATGAGCAACTTATCTGCGGTTCTAAAGTTATTCATTGGTTTATTGGCTGGTTACTAATGCATATGAAAAAAAAGAAGGAAAAAAAGATAAAAGATAATAAAATAATAGAGAGATTATGAAAGGGAGCATTTAGTACTAGTCACCTGAATTGACAATACAAAGAGATTAGAAAATACACAACAACAAATAAAAATATTACACGATTTAAAAAAATTATATCACAGAATCTCATAAATAAAAATAATCTGGACTCCTTTTTGATTGTCCTGCACTTGCAAGTTGTTTTGCTTTCACCCTTCAGTCCAATTCATCCCAAACCAGCTCAATGATGCGTTTATATGTGGGGACAGGGCTGGTTCTTCCATGATTTGAAGCTCACTGTAGCTGACAGTGTGGAGGAGTGTTTTAGATCACTATCCTGCTGTAAAATGAACCTTTCATTTGTTCTTTTCATGAAAATACACAATAATAAATACAAAATTTGCGCATAAAGTCACAATACAAATTTAAAATCAATGCTTTTCATGCTTATAAAGGAGCAGAAGGAACAAAATAACCCTCATTTCCGGCTGCTAACACCATATTTTATCATTTACTGACATGTTTTCTAACTGTTTTTATACATTTTTACACTGAAACATATCTGTGCAAGCTTTAAGTAATTCTGAAGAAAATTCCAACGATTTACAATGACAATAAAAATCCACAGACACATGTTTGAAGTTCTATTATCTCTTTAAGTTTTAATAAACCTGACTTAAAATAAAATAAATACATAAATAGTATATTGTCATTGTAAACAATGTCTTTATGTTGCTTATATACATGTTAGTTACAAGTGAAAAGCTGAATATTCTCATAATCTAAAACACACAAAGCTTTGTTTAAAATAAAAATATTCTTAAATACACTTTTCATGTCAATTCTTCATCCGTTATAACTCCAAACACCTAAATATCAATATTATCTCCATCAATACATCATGAGACTACATTCTTCACTGTTTTAGATTTATAAAGTCTCTATAAAATTACCTTTTCTAATTACATGCATTTTGCAAACCCCTTTTTTCCAATTTTCCACAATATATTATTATATTTTTTAAATATATTATACATAAAACTATCGCATAATGTTTATCATGGAGAGCTAAAAATAATTTAAGAATGATTTGCATGCAGCATGCACCTATAACCCTCCACTGTTAGTTTAAGAGGTCATTTCTAAAGGTCATTTTATATTTGTGGAAAGTTTTGTCATATTCATTAATTCTTCTAAGCCAGTGGTTCTCAAAGTGGGGTTCAGGGACCCCCGAGGGTCTCTGATGTGGTTTCAGGGGGTCCCCAGCAAAAAGGGGAATACTTTAATTTAATTAAAAGTCCATCCATGCTATAATACAATCACATATTTCTCATGGGTTTCATACACTTTCTTTAATATCTAAAAAGCAGGTGGGATAAAATCAGTGGAAAAAGAAGATAAGAACTCTAAACTCCCCTTAAAGGACCCTGGTTTCCTTGTAAACACATGCAACAAACAATATTTCTCATTCTTTCCACACTCCATTAAATCATCCATTACTGATGTCATGCATTCATTCCACATAGAAGGTCACACCACCTCCACTCCTGTTAGCTCTACTGGTCACATACAAATCAGAACCACTCATATGCAAATCAATAGGTTTTCCTCTGATAAGCTGTCAACTTAAATTACTTTGAAATGTCTAGAAATATTCTTTTTTTTTTGTCAAGTTAATTAAAATGTGCTCATTAAAATGTTCAAAATTATCATTAAGTTGTTTGGCAGTATAATATTTCAGAATGATCTTCCTCAGCATGAAAGCAGATGTATTCCTTATCAGCCGTTTTATATGGGAACTACAGTTTTTTACACTATGAGTCAATAACATATAACATATTATACCATATCAACAGTTTTCCATTACTTACCCAGGTTGCTTGAATTTCTTTTGTCGACAAGTTCAACTTTCAACCTAATTCATCACTTCCATACAAAATAAACATGTTATAAACAAATATTAATAGCGATAATAAAAAAAATACACAATGACTATTAATATGAGGGTGAAGACAGAGAATCTACACATGTGGAAAGTGAGTAGATGAATAAATAAAACAGTTCAGGAATCAGTTTTATTATGTAACCAGCTCAACAGCCACCGGATTAATTTAATATGTGTCCAGCACAGTTTAATGAAAGATCATGTGTTAAATGTGTGCATGTATATTATTATTTATTGCTATATAAACTGTCATTTCCTCATTAGATAGGCTGCATACACTATAGATTAGCATATGATAGTCTAAATTAGCATTAGACAAACTATTACAAATCTTCCAAACTGCATATTTCCAGTTTGTAAAATTGCTGTAAAACCTTTTCCTGGGCTGAATATTATGCATTATGCAGATTAAACTGATCTTATGTGTAAAATTCACAGATGATAATGATTAAAAAGATGAAAAAATAACTCGACAGCAGCTCGATAGCAACACAATCTCAATCAGTCATTCAGGTCAATCAGGTTTTTAATCATATCAGTGAAATGTAATCAAGTCGGTTCCTTCAGTTTGAGTGAAACTTTAACCTCCTGAGACCTGGATGGTCATTTTTACTGTAGTAATATCTCCCATAGTGTAAAAGTCTGTGGTTTAAAACAGTGCATTTTATGGAAAAATGAAAGGAAAGCATGAGTTTCATAATTCAAATGTTTGTTTTGTTAGAATCTGTTTAATTAATTCAGCATCTCATTTGTGATTTGTATGAATTTGTGCAATAAAGCTCATTTCAGCTACTTTTCAATGGCTTCTGTAGTCAGAATATCAGGACTTTATATTCCAATTTACATTAATTAAGTCCTGACATGTGGTTGGTGTTGTATTTATTCCCCATTTACTATTTTTTTTCCTCTTGTGTATTTAAGTTTTCCTCTTTGTGACTTATGTTTATTATTTGTGTTGCTGTC
Organism: Lepturacanthus savala; assembly: GCA_030544235.1. NCBI lineage: Eukaryota > Metazoa > Chordata > Actinopteri > Scombriformes > Trichiuridae > Lepturacanthus > Lepturacanthus savala. Next base: position 2,652,837 of record CM060466.1, on the reverse strand, counting down.
TGTTTTGTTATGTGTCATTTGCAAATTGAACAATAAAGATATTGTTGAAAAAAAATTAAGTCCTGACATGTACTACTGTATATGTTTAAAAACTATATATCTTAGAAATCAGGGTTTTTTTTTACCCTGCAAACCTTAGAATATAATTAAAACACTTTTTTCCTCTGGGTCTTAGGAGGTTAAATAATTAATAATTGATTAAATATGATTATAGAGGTTTTTAACTAGTGACCTCTGTCAGGATCCTCTTCCTGGTGAGTCCAGTACCTTCTTCCTGCCGGCAGCAGAGAAGAATCTGGGTGATGTTTAGGTGTTTGGTATCTGATGTAAATGTTCTTCAGGCAGGTGGAGCCTTTCCTCAGTATTTGAGAGGCTGCCTGCACTTTCCTCAAGTGTCTGAGGTGAAAAAGTCTTTCTTCTTCAGCTTAGAGTCAGCATTCCTACCCCAGCTGTCCGTCCTCTCCAAGGAGGCGTAGCTCCTCCCTGCTTCTTCTTCCTAAAATCCACCATCAGCTCCTTAAGTCTTGCTGATTTTCAGAAGCAGATTATCATCCTGACACCAGCGGATGCAGATGCTGCAGCATTATGTGTTTAAGTGTTGATTAGAGGTTGGAGCTTTCACTACAGACAAGATAATGAACTGTTTTACAGCATCTTCCTGTTGAAACGGCGTCGGTTACATCTTAAGTGGTTTCCAAGTCTCCGGATACATTACCATGTGTAAATGGAGACGAGTGTGAGACGTTTAGGACACAGGTAATCAATCTCAGTGTAGGAATCAGTCACTGGTATCTCTGACATGTAAAAGGAGCTTTGTAAACAACTGATGAGCCAGTTTATTTATGCAAAAGTAACATAAAACCTCTGCTAGTTGTAAAACTGGAATTCTGAAATGTTCTCTGGTCTTTTCACTTCTTTTTCTCTGGATGCAGATTTAATATGAGGATTTAAACTGGCTCCTATAACTTCCATTAGTACAGACACAAGAAGAAGCTATAATATTTTTATTGTTATAGACCAATGATTCTCAAACGTTTTAATATCAAGGACTAAAATTATGAAGTGAAGCTGCCATAATCAAGATTAAATAAACGACACAGAACATAAATAAACATACCAGATAATGTCCAGATGTATTTAATGTTCCATTTATTTAATTAATTAATGTATTTGTGTATGGAAATAAATACTACTAAATTAAATAATTTATTAATTTATTTAAATTATGGCAGTCCTCTATATAAATGGTTCTACATTCTGTCATTGCAGAAATTATAGTAAAAATAAATTATTCCTCTTTTCTATGGGGACCCCAGGCACCTCCTCAGGGACCTCTGGGGGTCCCTGAACCCTACTTTGAGAACCATTGTTCTAAACGTTTAGAAAAGACATAAACATGGCAGCATATCTGTGCAAATCAACACATAAGACAGAAGGTAGAGTTGTAGACATGCACATTTTCTGTAAAATACACATTTGACTTTTTTTTAACTTTTACCGAATTGAACGATGAAATTTCATCATTCTGATCTGTCTGATTATTTCTGCTGTTGCACAAATGCTTGGACATTGCAGAAACCTTTAAGCCTTTGTTTCGTTCCCAGACTAAAGTACACTCACATCCTAATTATGTAAGAGGGTTAGCAGCGATGGCGGGGGATGATAGCATTAAGGCCTTTGTGTTTCAAAGGGCAGGCTAGTTCAGGTTGTGCAGATTAGGCCGCCACCACACCAGATGTTAAAGAACAACTGCAGTCTAATAATAATAATAATAAAAAACACAGGCACAAACAAAATGTTATTGTTAGGTCGCATTACATCCGCCCACTCAATTTGCTAAATGTTGTCCATTGTGAGTGGGTTATAAAGAGGTAGTTTACAATTCATTTCCTACCATGAAAACAGGACGCAACAGCTTTGGCTGAGATTCAGTCAATTTGACCTTTTGGTCAAATTCAAAATCACTTTGTTTAAAACAGAACATCATTAAATGAAGTGAGCAGGAGCCTGAAGGTCAGTCAGTCATCTTCTATACCTGCTTATTCCTCATTAGGGTCACATGGTCTGCTGGAGCCAATCCCAGCGCATTACAGCGAGAGGCAGGGATACGCCAGCCAATCATGGGGCACACACACCATTCACTCACACACTCACACCTACGGGCAATTTAGAGTCTCCAATTAACCTCAGCATGTTTTTGGACTGTGGGAGGAAGCCGGAGTACCTGGTGAAAACCCACGCAGACACGGGGAGAACATGCAAACTCCACACAGAAAGGTCCTAGACCCAGGACCAAGGAGGTCTTGAACCTGTGACCTTCTTGCTGTGAGGCAACAGCACTAACCCCTGCGCCACTGTGTCGCCCACTTAAACTGGGAAAAAACTAGGTTCCCAACCAGTTGATGCATCTTTCCCCTTATCTCTCCTTTTCTATTCTTCTTGCTCTGTATTTTCTGCACCTTCACTTTTAACTACTGATAATTATCCTGAACTTCTTTATATTCCAATATTTTGCACTATTATGCAATCACATGCATATTATAGAGTTCCATATTTAAATCCACATTTTCCCTTCAGATCAGGGGATTGCTTTAGACGTCTCATCCCTGCATACTTTTCTTATATAAACTCGCAAATTCTTGCTGATAATGTGGAAAACAAGCAAAGACTGTGCTGACCGTGAGATTATTTGTGCAGAGGATGTGTTTTTATATAAATATATGAATAAGAAGTAAGTCATCAACATCCAACGGGGCACATGCTCAGCTGAAGGTGCAAAGAGTCTAAAGAGAAAAAAACAGCTTGAACAGTGCAGCATAAAAAATAAAATAAGTATTAGAAAAATATATGAATTAATTAGCACTAAGCATCAATAGCTATCTGTCTGATAGGGAGCAGCACTGTAACGTTACTCCTGTTTTTTCCTCTCATTCAAATATTGACAGTAACATCTGTGGATAACAGTGACCTGCTGCCACTTTGGATCAATCATTTACAAGCAGAGGAAAATATTGTAAATTCATGTGGAAACAGAAAGGCTGCTGCTATGACATTACAGGATGTGCAGTGACCTCTGCTGGGAAATGTCTGCAGTTACAACTAGTTGTAGTTGAGGCAAATTAAAGGTAGAATTAGGTAAATTAAGGTAATTGTAAGTAATAAAACTACAGTCATAATTCTCGGTAAACTCAAACCTTAAATCCCTGAATCAATATCATGAAAAAAGGTGCTTTATTTCAATAATTCCATTCCAAAAGTGAAACCTGTATATTCTATTCATTCATGGACACCATGGTCCTTAAAACCAGTTGTAGTTGTCACTTATTATCAATATTAAAAGAAACAAACATGTAAAATATGTCAGTTTGTGTGAAATTAATGCATACGTGATACAAGTTTCACTTTTTGAATGGAATTACTGAAATAAATCAACTTTTTCACAATATTCTAATAATGTAATCAGCATCTCCAGTACAGGACACACCTGTTTTCTTTAATTTCATGAATATTTCCTTTGTAGATTCTCACTGAAGGCATCAAAGCTATGAATGAACACATGTGGAGTTATGTATTTAACAAAAAAACTGATTGATAAAGCAAGAAATTCCACTAATTAACCCTGATAAGTGACACCTATGAAGTGAAAACCATTTCAGGTGACGACCTCTTGAAGCTCATCAAGAGAATGACGAGTGTGTAAAGCAGTAATAAGAGGGTGAAGAAACTAGAATATAAAACAAGTTTTCAGTTATTTCACCTTTTTGTTAAGTACATAACATCATAAACATGTTCATTCATAGTTTTGATGCCTTCAATGAGAATCTGCAATGGAAATAGTCATGAAAACACAAGGTTTGGCCTGAACTGTAGATATTCTGTATTATTTCCCTCTGCTGATTTAGCATTAATGCAGCATCTACCTTGATGAATTCTATTTATTTTAGATTAAGATGAAGCGGCGCCATTTAACCTATGACCCAATCAACAAAAACATAGATTTCTGTAATTACATTGACCACAAAAATGTTGGCACTGGTTCTAAATCTGTATTTAGTTATAGTGCATGAGCTTTGTTAATACCCATATCAAACACAGCCACCAGATGGCCTAAATAATATAAGCATATCTTTATTAACCTCTTCTGGTTTCATGCTGTAAAATCCTACTCAACCTGTATATATGTCTGAATCTTTTGCAAAGACTGGATTATAGATGTAAGAAGTGATTAAATAGGAAAACTGGTGTCTGTAGATCTAAATGTCCAGATATTAGGTTCGATAAGGAGAACGCTGCAGGTGCATCTACTCGTATTTTCGCCATCAGGCCACAAACCGCCACATTCGCCCCACCGGGACACGGAACTATGCCGCAGGTGTCTTCTAGCAGAGAGCGGTGTGAGTGTAGGAAGTGGTTTTTCAGAGTCTGCTGCAAGCATATCTCAACAGGAAGTGCAGCTTCGCACTGACAGGAAATTGTTCTCAACAGTCAACAGTCCATACACCCACAGGTAGCTGATAACAAATGGCTACTGTCACAGTTTTTACTGCTTTACTATTGATCACGGTTGGTATATATGTAGTTTCATGAGGAGAAACTACATGCAACGTCCATTATTCTTGCAGGACAGAAGAGATTTTGTCCATGTATGTACACATCTAAATAATAATCTCAGTTATTTGTAGATTAATTCACGGTTAAATGTCTTCATACAGAAACAAAAGCCAGAGTAAAGTTTAGAACAAAGTTGCGTGTATTCCAAACTCCATCAGCGGTTTTTGTCAAAAGTGCTTAGTAAACTCAAAACCACATTTCTCATTCTGATACTGTTGATACACTAAATGACTCAAGAACTGTCAGAGCAGAATGTGTTTTGAGGTGAAGGTGCTGACGGGATTTAACCGACAGCAGAGCTTCACGTCTGCGTTGGAAGGTGAAAAACCTTTGACATAAAAAGCAGGAAGTGAACGAGAAGGGAAGTATTGTTTGAAAACAGCGAGAGAAGAAAAAATTGTAACGAGATCGCTGAAAATAGGTGAACTTCTCTCTCTCTCTTTCTCTCTCTCTCTGGTTTCACCAGGAAGCAAACAGCCAGCGAGTAAGAGGGAGTCGGAGGCTGCAGCAAAGCGACCACAGACTGAGGCGTCTTTTTCACTCACTCTAGCATTTTGTGAGACAGGAAACGACACGAGCAGAGAGATAGAACTGGTGTTGGCACAAAACTAGAGTGTCATCCTTCACATGCAGCAATCTCTGACATAGGGGGGGGTAAATCAGGAGAGAACGGGGCGAGGTCTCGAAAGGTGGCACACAAAGGGCGAGTTCTGAACGTTTCTGTTTTTGTTTGATGCATCCTTGAGAGAAAGAGAGAAAAAAAAAAAAACTTTACACTTTGAAAAGTTAAAATGGGCATCGAGGAGAAAGACCCGGAGCCGGCAGCTCCAACTCAGCAGCCGCAGAAGGAACAAGGGTCGACAGAGAAGGAGAACGAGCCTCCTCCAGCGGAGCATCCTGACCCCGCCGACCCCCTCAACACCTACAAGTGGCACACGGACTCCAAGGGGACTCTGGAGAATGTGAAGGAGGAAGGAGAAGGAGGAGCGGCGGCCTCCTCCACCTCCACGCTCAACAAGCTGCAGAAGGCCTCCACCAACAAATGGAGCAAGATGCAGAACTGGCGCAAGGCCCTGAGCGAGGACCCCGGGGACAAAAACTCAACTGGGAAAAGCGGAGACGCAGGCAAGCCGGATAAAGCCGCCGGAACACCCCGAAAGAACCCCTTCAGGAGGGCCCAGTCCGAGCCTCCCGGGGCCCTGTTGGCGGCCCGGCCCCCGGCCCCCGGCACCTCCAGCTCGCCAAGCACAACTCCATCTTCAGCTGCTGCAGACGCCTCTGGGGTCTCCAGCCAGGACCCTTCTCAGCGGGGAGGTGGAGGGGCGCTCTTTAAAAAGTACATGAGGACGGTGTCCCAGAAGCTCAAAAGGCCCAAGCTGCAGACTCGGAACAGCACCCCTTCATTAATTGCAGGTGAGGTGGCCGAAAAGTGTTCACGAATCAGTTCAAACTAGGTAACATTTTGGAATTAGCAGCAGAGCAGGTCTTGCATTTTGATAGAAAACATTCGGTAGAATGGGTTTTTACTGCAAGTTGTGACATAAATGTCTGTTTTGGTGTAAAAGTACCTTAGGACCATAGGAATAAATTCATAATATATAGATATTTATCAGATATGCCACCAAGAACACACATTCACATTGAGATAAACATACATTGTTAATAGGAAATATTTGTCTTAGTAATAAACTCACAAATGTAAATATAGTTATGAATCACTCAATACCTTTGTGTCATATTGCACATTCAGCTGTTATTTCCTTTAAAAAATGTGACTAAAACATGCGTAATTTGCTGCTAAAACATGATACGGATAAAGAAATTGACTTTTTAGACTTCATACCTGTATTTAGGTATCAAGACCTAAAAATGTACCAAGTTTGTTATTATAGTTATGATAGAATAACCAAAGTTATAATCTATATCTGTGAAACAAAGGCTGAATTTATTCCTATGCTCCTAAAGTACTTTAACACCAAACTCCTCTACTAGTAATTTGGTTTGATTGATAGTTGTGTATAAACGATGATGTTTTACATATAAAATACACCCCCAGGTGTGTTTCATGCAGCTAAAACAGTGATGCAATGTGTTCCACAGCATGACCACTCAGTAACATTACAGTACAGCAGGTGGGGTATGTGTGACACTTTAAAACACTGCTGCACACTGGAATGTTATGTCACAATTAATGCGATATCAGACAAACCAATTACACAAAAAAGAGAACTGAAAGACAAAAGGTATCAAAGGTAAAAGAAACAGGAATTAAAACCAGACAAAATATGACAATCTCAATTGAAAATGTTCTGAATTTCAAGCTAAATGTGAAAATTACAAAAGTTTCAGCAGATAAATCCGAGCTCAGTTAACTTTGGTCAATATTTACCAGTGGAAAATCTTATTGAGTATAAGCTATATTCACCCAGCTCTAAAGAGCTTTATATAGACTCCATTTTCACACTTATGTTGTAAATCTGTGAGCGTGGGTTATTTTTTTATATCAGAGTATAAAAGGAAGTGTGATCAGTAGTCAGCACGGACATGTGTCACGTGTAAAGGACCTAAAGCACCTACATTTGAAAAGATATCAATGAAAATGTGACATTACTGGACCTACGATACTAACAATTATCTGTCTTGTGCATTTTTAATGCAGGTGATTTGATAAAAATCAAGTTCTTCATCAGTAGCGTCATCACAAACCTGCAGAGAAATTACCCCGAAATTTTACTGCAACGGAAACAAACCTCAAACCACACCCACAGGAAACTTCTGCCTCAAAGTGACACAATTCAAGCAAAAGCACTGAAGATTTGAAAGCTGAAAAAGAAAAGACAAAATGAGATGTGAAACAGGGACAAGAAGGTTCGAGGCCGATGGAACAAAAACCTATAAACGGTGTAAACGCTCACAGAGATTATACCCGATTTCCAACGTCTGATTTTAGATTCTATAAAAGGAAAAGAAGGATAAAACCTCATTTATCGTATGAAATAACATCCTGCGTTGATAATCAGAGGAAAAATCTAAAGAGTTCCAGTCAGTATTTTACCTCTATTTATATTGTACAGTCTCTTCAGTTTTTATTCTAGATTAATGAGCGTTTATCATTAAGTTATTCATATTATTAACATAAATCCTATACACTACCATTCAGAAGTTTGGGGTCACTCATAAATGTCTTTATTTTTGAAAGAAAAGCACAGTTTTAACTTTAAACTAATCAGAAATGACTATTCTAGCTGCAAACGTCTGGTTTTTGGTGCATCAATATCTACATCGGTGTATCGAGGCGCATTTCCATCCATTTCTAATGGATCAATGTGTTTGATCATTGCATCAGAAGGTTAATGGAATAAAATGTTCCATTCATGACTCATGGTGGTAAATAAAAGTGAGACTTTTATTTAGAAAACACTAAATTATCTGGGTGACCCCAAACTTTTGAGCAGTCACACATTATCGCCCTTTATAAAAACATTCAGCCGCAAAGGGGAAGAATCTAAGGTCCAAATAGACGCTGAAGGATGTGTACATAATGAAAAAGTAGAGAGAACACACAGGATGTGCGCAGCGCTGGTGTGACATGAAGAGACAGAGATAGAATCAGCAGCAGCACTAATGGGAGTGGCCAAGTGCTGCAGGAGATAAGTGCCATCACGCCATCATTACCAAAAATACCAAACAACCCAGGGGCCGGCGTGTGCCAGGAAAGATGGTCCTGCAACACTTTAATTAACTGTATAGTCACTTGTCAAAAGAGAGAGACTGTGTGTGTATTATTAGTTATATTAAAGGATTTATAATATTGGCTATCTGTGTGTGTGTAGATGTGGAGCAGGCTGCTCCTGTACATGCGACACTCGCTGAACTCCCAAGGCTACAATGGGTCCCAGCTCAGGAGGTTCCCTTATGGGACATTAGCAACTGTATACTTGAAGATGGACAAATTCTCATCTCGCCAGAGGAAGAGGTAGCAACACACACACACACGGTTCATCAAAATCTATGACACCCACAGATGTTGCAAATGTACAAATACACGACTATTTTTTGTGTTTTCACCAGCCAACAATGTGGACCCGGAACCGTGTCAGCAGCTGCCTGTCCAGCCACAGCATGCAGAACCTATTAGACGACACAGGTACACACACACACACGGGTACACACACGGGTACACACACACACACGGGTACACACACACACACGTACACACGTACACACACACACGTACACACACACACACACACACACACACACACACACACACACACACACACACACACACACACACACACACACACACACACACACACACACACACACACACACACACACACACACAAAGTGAAAATATCTTGTTTTTGGTACAAGTACTATCTTATTGAGTACATTATCTTATTGATAATTTCAAGATTTTTGTTCTGATTTGGGCCTGATTTGTTATAAGAAAACAAAGACTAACATTTTATTTTAAAAAATAAATAAATAAAAGATAAAATAATTGACTAAAATCAAGAAATAATATAATTTTACTCTATATTGAACTAACTGTACCAAAAACAGAATCTTGTCATTTACACAGATTTAAATTTTTGCAGCACACACACACACACACACACAAGGATGCAAAGTGTCGAACAGATTAGATAATTCTAACTATTTTGATAATCGTTTAATCAATTTGAGTCGTTTTTAAGTAGAAAATGTCCAAATTCTCTGGTTCCAGCTTCTCTTCTCTGATTATTTCCTGGTTTCTTTATTCTTCTATAATAATAAACTGATGATCTTTGGGTTGTGGACAAAAAAAAAAAAAAGAGATTTTAGGTTGAATCTTCTGCTTTGGGAAACATTTTACCTCATAAATTCAATAAACTACAGATTAATCGACTGGCGGAACACTCATTAGTTGCAGCCCTACAGATGAAGGTATTTTAAAAATGAAAAAGCCATCAGGAATGTGGAGGAGCATGATTAACATTAACATCAACAGCCACTGACACATCACATCAAGAAGAAGTCTGATCCGGCCGACGGTCACAGAGGAAATAGCTGGATGTTTATGCGTGCGAGTGGCTGTCAAATTGCTTCCCCCACGGTTTTGGGAGGAAGATAGCATCACGTCTGGGTGTTCTCGTAGCCCAATGACAGTGCATATAGAGAAACAGAGAGAGAGAGAGAGAGAGAGGAGAGAGAGAGTCGACATTCTGTCCAGAAGAAGCTCATTGAGGTAGTGGTGAATCCTCAGAACCAGCATCTTCCTGACGAAGGGAGGAGGGAGATGTTAAAGTGACAGAACCTAAGGAAACGAGACTTTCTTTCCTTCTGGACTAAATGATGGGATTTAGACGCTGGATTGTTTGTGGTGGGACTTTGGGTAAGCAAAGAGGAGTCAAACAGTGCTGTAAAGTTGTTCATTCCTATCTGGAATGTCTTAACTTATAAAGAAAGGTCTAACGGATGCTTCGCCAAAAGAGAAAATCCTTGGAAATAGAGTGTGATTTTACAATTTCATCCTCTGCGAAGCTTTGAATAGGCCTCAGTGATAAGAACGCCTGCAGGAGACGCGTTACAATAAGAAAACTTTACTTCGACAGCTCCAGCTGCAGCACCAGCTGAAACCCACATCCTGTGTGGCCTAATTTGTCTACAGCCTTGACTAATGCGACGTATTAAGTCTTTTATTCAGCGGCTGTGCTGAAATGAGAATCAGCGTAAGAGTACGGATGAAACTGAATCTGGGCTGGAAGTTTTGAGAAAAAGGTTTCATACAAAGCGGGAATGAATGAATTTGCTGAGAATCAATCAAACATTTGGTTGTTTAACCTGTGTTCAATACAAGAAGACTAGATATTTAATTTAGATTTGATTATTTAATTGGCTCCTTTATAATCTCCTTTATTTTACAGAATATATTCTTCATATTCTGTAATGATCCTCAGTGGGATTTATAGGATTTTATGGACAAATAATTGACCTTTGAACTCTTATCTCATTGAACTTTGCATTGCAGATAATTTTGATTATTTCAAATGTATCTTTCCTGATTTGAGCCTGATTGATCTTAGTATTTTTTATCTGTAACACCAACATAAATTGATTCTGACTCACCTCATATGCTGTAGATTGTGGTTGTAGTGATATTCAGATTTATTGTTATTTCGAGCAGGAAAACTGAAAAATAGGCCTCGGACCTAAGTGGTTAATGCCTGGATATTAGTTAAAAAAAACAGAACAGAAGAACAATAAGGAAAATTAGTGCCATTACACTAATATAATAAGACAAACAAGTAGTATTTACCACACATCATAAATAGGAAGGAAGTGTTTCAATGTGTTTCGTCAAGCTAACATCAGTTTCCAAATATATTATAAAACTCTTATTGTGACTCTTATTTCACATTTAGAATGTAGCCCTGATGTGGGCCCCGCCGGCCCCCGACCAAAGAACCAAGATGGCGGAGTGAGGGTGAGTGTTGTACACATCAGAGATAAGAATCTCTCTGTTAGCATTGTATTTCCTGTTGATGTCAGACATGACTGCTCTAATACGCCATGATGCTCGCTTCCTTTAACCTCAGGCGCTGATTAAACGACGCCTTGAGAACAAGGCCAAGAGGAACAGCAACACTCAGATGAACCCGATGACTATGGGCCTGAAAGGAAACAGGTAAAATATACTGTAATGTAATAAAAAAGTGCAGTCTGCATTACTTTACATTAGGCAGTAAAGCTGGTTACATCCATAATGGGTCAACAGTGTAGGAAATGCTGGGATATATTTAAGAATGCCTAAAATCAATGCAAATTTTTTACATTAATCAATATCAATAATTATTGTTGATTTTCTTTAAACCTATATTGATATAAATATATCAGTCGATAACAATTAACACTTTTAATAATGACCAAAAGAAAATGGCAGTTAATTATAACTACAAAGTACAAAACCACCAAATTTGCCTTTCACGGTCACCATAAAGTAACCAGAGGAAGAAAAGGAAAGCACTAAACAAACAAACAAATACATTTAAGAAAAGAATTTCAATTTCTTTTTCCTATTTTTCTGTCATTTTCCTTGCTCTCTCTCCACTAACTACTTATTATATAATATCTATAGTGTATTTCTACTAATTATCAATGGTAATAAATAAAATAAAAAGCTAAACATGTTCAAAAAGGATTGAGAAGAAGTAAAACACTTATAATAATAATGTATATAATTATGATTTCCTGCATATTTGTATGAAACTATCATCAAAGTTAGGACACTAAAATGCTAAAGGCATAAAGATCAAAAACAGCTATTGATATCATTTTAAACTACTAATATTTAGTTGTTACTTACTTAATTTTTTTTATCGATGACATGATGATATATATTGATATTGTTTTATTGCCCAGACATACTGTTGTCTGTTATAAAACTTAGCTGGATGATGTATAAATGGGTTCTGGTTCCTGAACTGGTAAATGTAAAGCTTAGAGTCAGTTCCTCCTGGGATCAAACATGGTTGATCAATGGTTTTAAAGTAAATTGTGTTGCCCTGAACAAATCCTGCAGTTTTCAGTGTTTGACACTTTACATATTTTTCAGATTGGCTTTTAACAGGGCGACACGGTGGTACAGGGGTTAGTGCTGTTGCCTCACAGCAAGAAGGTCGGTACCAGGTACTCCGGCTTCCTCCCACAGTCCAAAAACATGCTGAGGTTAATTGGTGACTCTAAATTGCCCGTAGGTGTGAGTGTGTGAGTGAATGGTGTGTGTGCCCCACGATTGGCTGGTCCCTGCCTCTCGCCGTAACACGCTGGGATTGGCTCCAGCAGACCATGTGACCCTAATGAGGAATAAGCAGGTATAGAAAATGACTGACTGGTTTTTAACAGACGTTTTTTTTCCTGCTCTGTTTAATTCAGGCACTATGGTTCCCGGGAGTCTGTGTCAATTCCTGTCAGTGCGGTAGGAACTCTGGATCTGAGTTCAGATACCAACACTGTCATCAGGCCGGTTCACAGCTCCATTCTTGGGGAGAAATACTGCTTTGAGGTACATTTTGACTCATGCATTTCATACCATTTTCGCAAATAACACTGAAAGAGGGGATCATACAGGCCATTGTCTCAAAAAAACAGAAACTGCAGATCCCAGGATGGTTAATACAGTTCTGCTGGTTTCAATTTGTAGGTGATAAACTCTGAGAACACACACTGCTTTGGCTGCTCCTCGGCTGCAGAACGTGACCGTTGGATTGAAGACCTGAGACGTGCTGCCCAGCCGAATAAGGTGAGCCAATTATTCTTGGGGAAAAAAATGTGTGTTGTTATATTGTGGTGCAAAAAAAAAAATCTGATAAAGTTATATTTGAATGCATCATTCAGGATAACATCGAGCGCACAGAGAACTCCTTAAGTCTGTGGGTAAATGAAGCGAAGGATCTGCCGCCCAAAAGGCGTTATTACTGCGAGCTACACCTGGACGGGACTCTGTTCGCACGCACCAGCAGCCGATCAGTTGGCAAAGCGTCCAACCGCTCCAGCCTGGCAGGGGACGGCTCTACTGGGTCTTCAGGAGGTCCGGGGGCCAGCGGAGGTGTGGGTGGAGGGTGTCAGCTCTTCTGGGGTGAGTTCTTTGAGCTGGATAACCTGCCCTGTGTCTCACAGATCACCCTGCACCTCTTCCGCGAAGACGACCCCAAGAAAAAGCGTCACTCCCGGGATGAATCAAGCCTGCATCCGCTGGGCAGCGTGGCCATACCCTTGGCCGAGATCCGAGGTCGGACCTATCAGGAGAAGTGGTATCCCATCAGTCCGTACAAGGGCACGGGCACAGCGGGGAAAGAACTTCTGGGGCAACAGGCTTCCCTTCGCATCAAGGCCCGTTTTCAGAATCTGCAGGTGTTGCCCATGGAGAAATACAAGGAGTTTGCAGAGTATGTGACGTTGAATTACGTGGAAATGTGCAGAGGTCTGGAGCCGCTCCTGAATGTGAAGGAGAAGGAAGAGCTGGCAGGAGCTCTGGTCCACGTACTGCAAAGTATCGGCAAGGCCAAGGTGAGGAGTAAGCTACAGAAAGTTCATTGTAGTTTTGAAATCCAAAAGCATAACTTAAATAAAATCTGATATAAAAAAAACACTTGTTCTTCAGGAGTTCCTCATCGATTTGGGCAGCGCAGAGGTGGAACGTCTCGGAGAGAAGGAGGCGCTGATCTTCAGAGAGAACACACTAGCCACTAAAGCCATAGATGAATATATGAAGCTCGTTGGACAGAAATACCTCATCGACACACTCGGTAGGGAAGTAAAAAGGTGGCATCTTCTGATTGGTATCATTTAGTGCTTGTATTTTCAATTAATTCTGTGCTATATTTTATTTTTTATTCGTAGGGGACTTCATTACACGTCTATATGCGCCAATGGAGAACTGTGAAGTTGACCCTCGTAAATGTCCTGCTTCTGAACTCTCAAACAACCAGAAGCACTTGAGGGAAGTCTGTGAGGAAGTAGTGCAGAAAATTGTCAAGATCCATGGGTGAGAGAAAGGAGCTCAGCTTAGAATAGACACAAAACAATGAATAAAATGTTTTGGCCAAGTTTCATCACAGCTTTGTTTGTTTCTTGACTTCAGACCCTTTCCTGAAGAGTTACACAAGATCTTCTCCAGCTGGGTGGAACTATGTGAAGACCAGGGCAGAGCAGAGATCGGCCAGCGTCTCATCTCCGCTTCCCTCTTCCTTCGCTTCTTGTGCCCGGCCGTCCTCAGTCCTTCTCTTTTTGGTCTGACGCAGCCTTATCCGGAGCCAAACACCCTGCGTACCCTCACCCTAACCGCCAAGGTCATTCAGAATCTGGCCAACTTTACCCTGTGAGTGATGCACCATGACTAAATATCACCATCTTTACTGAGAAACAAGGAACAAAGTGGCTTAAATAAACTAAATCTTTTGTTCCGTTTCAGGTTTGGTGAGAAAGAGGAATACATGCTCTTCATGAATGAATTCCTGGAGCAGCACTTGGATGGAATGAGAGGTTTTCTACAAACGGTGTCCACCCCAGACACCGAAATCCCAATGACTTCATTTGATGGCTATGTGGACCTGCCGCTTCGCTTGGCTGTGCTGCACGGCCTGCTGGTGGACATCATCTATAAGAAGGACCAGGTAGGACCAAAACCACTTAGTCCAGTTTGGTACCCAGATGTAGAGGTTTATATAACTGTGTGTGCTCATACTGTAAGCTTGAATCATTAGACCGTTGACAATATTGTATAGGAAATACTAGGGTTGCCCTGATACCGATGTCAGCAGTGTGGAACTACTTTACAGTGAATAAGAGTGACAAAAACAAAGCAGAATGCAATTTATATCCAGCAAAAATCTCAAGAGGAGGTACAAAATCCATTGCTTACAACACAAGAAACTTAAACAAACACTTGAAATCCCATTATGTGGCAAACTATAGGGAATTTACCTGTAACACCAACAAGAAACCAACTTTGCAGTAGGTGATGGTTAATCAGGAGAAAATGTCCAGAGACAACCCATGTACAGTCAAAATCACAGACGCTCTTGTCAAGTATATTGCCCTGGATGACCAGCCACTGTCTATGGTTGAAAATCTGGGGAGCCAAGGTATAAGATTCCCAAAATGAGCCATATCACAGACATGGTTCTACTGAAGCTGCACAACTGTATGAAAGACCACATCCACAAACTTGGTATTGGTATCGGTGAGTACTCCAATGCAAGGACTTGTACAGTACTTCTTTGGAAAAAAAAGTGGGATCAGTGCAGGAAATACTAGGAATATTAATAATTTGATTTATATGATGCATCAAACTGAACTGAAGTCCCCTACTGAGCCAAACACAAATAATTCTTCAGGACAAATAAATATAAACCCTTAAATGCCTCATTTAAATGCCTCATCTAGTTCTGGGTGTCTGCAAGTGGACATGTCCATTTCAGCCTTTGGATTTTATCAGGCTCATACATATCCATACAATTTATAAAGATACTGATCACTTGTTCACAGAATATACCAAATGGGGTCTAACATACAGATTGCTTCTTCTTTAGGATACAATAGACAAGCTGCACCCTCTGCCTTCAATTCTGAACCAGATAGCTGAGTCACTGGGCCCTGAAGCCCCTCGGATCATAGTCGGCAGGTATGTTCAAGGCCTTGTTGGACTTTCCAACAACTTGCTGTGTTACAAATCTGAACATGGTGTCGTCACATACCACTTAATCAGGCTTTTTCTTGCAGGGAAATCAAGCCGGACTACATTCCTCCTCGAGACTTAGCTAAATACAGCCCTCACCAACCATCCCTGCAGCAGCTTCCTGTGGACTCCAAAGGCCTACGAGATGGGTACGATGCATCTGTCTGTTAATAGGCTCACATCTTATGTACCAATGGATCCTTCCTGCATTTTCTGTAACTTACCAAATACATTTCTTGGTGGTATACCACCCGACATCCTTGGATGCTTAGATACAGTCTATTCTCCATATCCTTCAAATTAACGGATTCCATTTAAATGCCAAGGAGCCGCTGTTCTGGCTCTGCACCCTATCTCATTACAGCCTGATTCTTTTAGTCATTACCCAAAGCTAATGACCATACCAGGAAGTACTGGTAATTAATAATTAAGGCTGGTTCAGACAGGCTAGTATCACTTGCACACTTTAAGCACTTTAAATTTGACATCATGAACTGCACAAGCGGTTTCCTGGAGAATATTTTACATGACATGATTTGAAGCTTTGCGGACGGCATCATGTGATGTTCACGGCCTGAATAATGGATAATTCAATAAACAGGGATGGCAGAGCTCAAAGAAGAAGCACGAGAGAAAGGAAGCCAGTCACCAGGACTCAGAGCGCCCCACACAGACGCCCCGGCCACACAAAACATGCCCTGAAGAGGCAGATCAGCTCCGAAACTCTGCCGACGGCTGACAATGAACAAGAGATGGAGACAAACCAGCCAATTATCACATTACCAAAAACTGTGAGTACAACAGGAACCGTGAAATTTTCTTGGCTATTTTCACTACTGACCACAGCAAGTCATATGCTGCAATGTAACCTTGAAATATTGCATTTTTCTTTGTCTGGTTATGTTTTCAGAGTTTGACACGGTCTCTTATCTTGTTTCAGAGCGAGAGCATCAAACGTCAACCTGCACCGGTTCCCTGGATTAAAGACATTCACAAGAGGGAGCCCAGCGAGATGAAAACTGGGAATGAACAGTTCAACCTGCTAGACAGGGTACGTCACACCTGCCCCACGTCATTCTGTCTAGACCAGTGTTTCCCAACCAGGGGTATGTGTACCCCTAGAGGTACGCAAAGGTACTGCAGGGGGTACGTGGCTAAAAGAGTCGTCCCGATAACTCTGCTACCTCGTAATATGTGGACAACAGAATGTCTGCTGTGGAATTCGTTAATAGGCTAATTATTTAATACAATTTCCATAATGATAAATATTTTCAGCAACGTGTCGTTCTCTCGTTTCCCTGGGAAGAAAATGACCTGTGACACAAAATACAAAAAAAACACAGCTTAAACAATGACGTCTACAACACGTCTGGCTGCTATCTGCAGATGGATAAAACATCCAGTTCCTCTGGATCCAGGAGGAGACAGCAGAGAAACGTATTTTGAGAGGTTTTGTTTCAGATATTAACAATAATGGAGTCTACTGAGAAAACATACAGTACAGGCTAAAGGTTTGGACCCACCTTCTCATTCAGTTCAACTATTTTCATGACTATTTACATTGTAGATTCTCACTGAAGCCATCAAAACTATGGTTTTCACTTCATAGTTGTGCCTTATCAGGGTTAATTAGTGGAATTTTCAGTTATTTCACCTTTTTTTTGTTAAGTACATAACACCATAAACGTGTTTATTCATAGTTTTGATGCCTTCATTGAGAATCTACAATGGAAATAGTCATGAAAACACATTGAATGAGGTGTGTCCAAATTTGTCACCTGAGTTTTTACGTTCAAGTTAAGGAGATTAAATAAAATGATTTTCATGTAATAACCACTGTGTTATGCTCTACATGTGGAGAATCATCAATGCATGTGTGTGAGGGGGTTCTCATTGTGTGACAAGAAGGCTCAAAAAGGTTGGGAAACACTGGTCTAGACCAGGGGTGGCCAATCCTGGTCCAGAAGGGCTGGTGTGGGTGCAGCCCTGTTTCTACTAATCCACCTTGCTAAGGACCTTCATTAGTAGAATCAGGTGTGTTCCTGCTTGGTTGGAACAAAATCCTGCACCCACAGCGGCTCTCCAGGACCAGGATTGCCCACCCCTGGTCTAGAGTTGTATCATTTCACTGTCACTGTTCCATAAAATCTGTAAATCACACACCAGCATGCTCAAGAGCTGTCCGAGCTTCGCCTGGGGATCGAGCGGGTGACGGAGCGCGAGCTGGACATGGCGAAGCGGCTCGAGGACTTCATCATCCAGAGCCAGGACGACAACATGATCCTGCAGACCGAGGTGAACGAGCTCCGGTCTCTGCTGGCCGTGAGAGAAGAGCAGCTCGCCAGCGCCACCTTCAGGTAAGGTCGTGGGATTGGAGCAGTGGCGTCAGGTCATCCCTCCTAGAGGGATCCAGGGAGTTAGGGTTAGAAAAATTGGAAAATTTTCAATTTAAATACAGCAATCTGGTGCGATTTGAGAGCAAAGTCAAAACTATCAGTAATGCATCTTTGCATACTTTTTACATTTTTTCTACCTGATACTTTTCTTTCTTTGTGCTACTGTGTAATTAGGATTCAAGGATTTTTTACTGTCATTCAGCACATATCAAGAAAGAAATTTGGTTTCCTGGTCCCGGGGGCAGCCCAGTGTTCAGTAATAAATAATGATGACTATAATAAAGAGTAGAAATAGTATATGCAATAGTATAATTTTATTCTTTCTATCGGTTATCTATCTATCAGCATAATCTCAACCTTCATATTGAGCTACTCGCTGATCGCAAATTAATTGCATCTTTATTTGTTCTGAATGCATCTTAAAGGAATAAAATTTTAACACTAATATATGAATGGACAAATACACTTCAGACAAGTATCCGTTTATGATTATTAGCACAATGAGAATTAGTCTCAATAACCTGTTAAATTTAACATTTACACAGTAATACTCACACAGTGCTGTAAATGCAGCGATACACAGTGATGTTTTCTCATGTTTCCCCATGTTAGTGGCATTAAAAGTAATTTAACTTTAAAATCCCTTATTTTAATTAAAAATGTGTATTATTTACTCTGAAGTGGAGATTATTATAGCCCTTGATAGCTTTATTTAGATCGAGGGTGCTTTTATGTTCCATATTCTATTAATGGCTAATTATCAGTAATTATTTGAGATTCCTGTATAATTCAAGACTGATGTGTTTAGTTCTCGTCTATATAATCGTCTCTTCTGTCTGTGACAGGTTGGGTGTGATCGAGGAGGAGAGGGAGGAGGATGAGAGGAAACTGAATGTTGCCCTGGCAGCAGCTGAGCGAATGAACATACTGGTAAGACATTTGGAAAATTCCTACAAATATAAGAAGCAGAAGCTACAGTCGGTGCTGTAATGTCTCATTAAAGGCAGAGTTCTCCCTAAAACAACAATTTCCTCATTATTTACCCAATTAGTTAGAACTGCATCAAAAAATAATTATGGAATCTGAAGGAGTTAGTTTTACAGCTCCAAGATAAAAATAAAAAAAAACATTTCTGCCTAATGCACAAAGATTTTATACCTAATTAATTACACTTCAATTGACCTGTGATTGAATAGATAATATATATATATATATATATATATATTAACAGGTAATGAAAACCCAAAACGATTTTACGATATTCTAATTATGTGAGATGCACCTGTAATTAATTGTTATCCTTGTTTTGAAGACATTGTGGGAGAAAATCCCTTTTTTATTGAATCCTGCAGTTAAACTGCTACAACAGGGAGTTGATAAGGCATTCTTTTATATATATGTTCACAGGAGGAGCAGTTTGCAGGATTAATGAAAGACCTGCACCAGCTCAGCGAAGCCTGCAGCCGACAAAACAATATACAGCATCCTGAAAAGCCAGAAATCAGCACCAACTGAATCCTGATAGGAAAAAAGGGTTCAGACCTACAGTATCACCACAATAATGTATAAATAAATATATATGTAGTTCATTTATAGCTGAAGTCACAATTACTGTTTCCTAATTAAATGTAAGTTTACTTTATGAACATATTCTGAATGGATGTGACACTTATTGTAATGATGTGAATGTGAAACCTTCTGGATTTGTCGAAATTTCAGCCTTTTATTGTATCTCAGCTGTGTTTGACTTGTAAAATTTCAGATAAATAAAAGAATACTACCTTTCTGTTAATCTGTGTGCATTCTGCAATGTGTCATAAACATGCATGCAGCAGTGGAAAATATGCACTGAAAAAAATAGTTAAAATTAATTGAATTATTTCAATTGGAAACACAAATGAAGTAAGTTGATTGGAATTAAATTAAGTTGGAGTTGTAACTCCAAATTATTTAATTTTGAATAACTTCATTCATTCAGGTGTTACCAATTTAAATAATTAAATAAGTTGGTTATTTTTTTCAGTATGTTTACTCCACTACTGTGCATTTACATAAGGTTAAGAGGTTTTGACAATTTCTTTTCACAAATGACTATGTGTGATGTGAAAGTGAGAAACCTCAGCTCAACGGAGCTTTACCGATTTATTTAGCTCATTTGTTTGTTTGTTTTTCTTCAGCTTTGCAGTTTTTTTCCAGTGTTCTATTCACAGCTTCTTTCCATTGACCCAAAGTGCCCAAAAAGTAAATTATTGCAGGTTTATGTAAGATTTTGATGCAAAGAATATGCAAGACTGTTGTTTCCACAAGCTTTGACTGTGGCCACTATGTTCTTCATTGACAGAACAAACCAATATGTTCAATATTTAAAAAAATTTGCTAATTATTGAATCAGTATGAATCATAGCAATGGTAGAGTCAAACACTTTATATGGTGTGAGAGACTGCTGTGGAAGAATTTAAAATATATCACTGATAAATAGTTAAACAGCAACATATATTTGCCTATTTGCACTATAAGTTACTGTAATACTGCCTGACCACCAGGAGGCTCCTGTGGGGTGGTGTGTTTATCACAGAATAGATCAAATGGTACAAAATATATATTACTACTATTATACAGTAATTAATGTTAGGCCTTCACAGTAAGTACTAGTTTCAAAACTATCCAAAGTATAAACGTAAAGGTATTTAAGGATAAAATATTAATACAATGGGAATATATACATAAAAGAACATTTTATATATCGTCTTTTTTATTATTTTGTTTTTTTATCTTATATTTTGGAGTTTGACTAATAACTGACTTTTTGTAATATTTTTGAATAATACAAATATTGGATTAAGATTAAACTGATAAGATAAAGGAATAAAACTCGAAATAAGCAGATAATTCAAAGATAAATTTATTCAAATTTTAGTTAATTATGCCAAAAATGAGATATTTTCACATAATCTTTAATTTAGTCATCCAAAGAGTAAATATGAGTAAATCAGTAGTTATTAATAGTCGCTTATGGTAAACTTATATTTAGTTTAAGTCACTTTTTTCGTTTTAAGTCAAATTAATTGTATTTTATTTTGGTGGCTTTTCCGGTCCTGAGACAACGGCCTCTTAATCGCGCCGCCATATTGGAAGGGTCAACTCGGCATTTAATTCAATACGACGAGAGGAAGAAAGACACATGGGGCGGGTTGACGATGGAACGAGCGCAAGTAACACATTCCATGTTTGTTTGTTTAAATATATTAACATGGATCGTTTAGTTATTGACGTTTTCATCCTGAAAAAGTTGCAAGCGGCAGTTTTGACCCACTCAAGATGGCGGCCGCGCTGGGACGGTTCAATGACCTATACCGGAAGTCTCCGTTAGAGGCGGTAACTTAACTTTTCTTACCTTCAGACTGACTAGTCATATCCCGGTTTACCGGCAGAAGAGACAACTTGAAGCTGACTTATCCTCCGTTAACGGACTAACGGTAAACCAACATATGTTTTAATATACAACATCTAAATAACGCTACACAAATATCTGACTGCTAATTTAAATGTCAACCTGAACGTCGCGTTTTTTTATTATTAATAATTTACATCATTAATAGATTTGTTTAGACTCGCACCGCTAGTTCGTCGTTTTAATATTCTAAACAAAACAACATGTGAAATGACGTGTGAATATACATTTTTAGACGAATCCCTGCGCTTGGTTTCGTTTTCCTGCACTTGACGAATTAAGTTTCGTTTCTCCCTGATCGAAGCGTCATGGCGGAGTTGACGGACGCCGACCTGTCGCTGCTGGGTCTCGGGGAGGAGTTGACCTGCAGCATCTGCCTCAGCATATTCGACTCTCCGGTGACCATCCCGTGCGGACACAACTTCTGCCAGGGCTGCCTCCTCGCCACCTGGAAGGACACCTACAGCTGTCCCCAGTGCCGGAACCTGTTCGCCACCAGACCGGAGCTGAAGAAAAACACGGTCCTCACCACGGTAGTGGAGACGTTCAGGTTCCGGTCCGGAAAGAGCCAGGTGTCACCTGTGGAGGAGAAGAATGAGGAGAAGGAGGTGGTGGTGGAGCAGCTGGAGGAAGAGGTTCGAGTCATCCGCTGCGATACCTGCATGGAGGTGGAGGCGGCGCGCACCTGCCTCACGTGCATGGCGTCTTACTGCGACGAGCACCTGCGGCCGCACCTGGAGAACCCCATCTACCGCGTCCACCAGCTGAGCCAGCCCGTCGGGGACCTGATGGAGCGGATCTGCCCGGACCACCACAAGCTGATGGAGCTGTACTGCAGCCAACACCAGCGGCTGATCTGCAGCCTCTGTCTGCAGCAAAACCACCAGGGCTGCAGCTTCATTCCTCCTGAGGAGCAGAGGAAACTGAAGGAGGTTGGTGCAGCAATGCATGATGGACTCTGTACTTTACTTGAGTAGAAAAATAAAAAAAGTAAAGTAGAAAAACTTTCATCAAAAATACTCCGTATTAGTAAAACTCCTAACTTTGCAGGATTTCCCCAAAAACATCAGTATGTAATGTAATGATTAGCCAATTACTCGATTAGTTGTCATTTTAAGAGAAATAAGTCTAAATTCTCTGGTTCCATCTCCTCTTCTCTGATTATTTCCTGGTTTCTTTAGTCTTCTATAATAATAAACTGATGATCTTTGGGTTGTGAACTGTCAAAAAAGACATTTTAGATTAATCAACTGTCAGAATAGTCGTTAGTTGCAGCCCT
This sequence comes from Lepturacanthus savala, assembly GCA_030544235.1. Classification (NCBI taxonomy): domain Eukaryota; kingdom Metazoa; phylum Chordata; class Actinopteri; order Scombriformes; family Trichiuridae; genus Lepturacanthus; species Lepturacanthus savala. The sequence continues at coordinate 2,629,875 of CM060466.1, read as the reverse complement.
ATAGATTTAATGTGTGTCTCAGTAGTCATGAGGAGATTAAAGGGTTAATTCTAGCCTGAGCAATAAAACATCATAAATACAATTAGAATATAATTCAATATAATATCTTTGTTTGCATAAAAAAAACCTCCTTGGCTCATAAACATTTAATATAAAATGGTCACTGATATGAAATATTTTATTTAAATGTATGTTCTAGTTATAGATAGATGGATAGATATACTTCATTAATCCCAAAATGGGGAATTACACAACATAACGTTATATTATGATGACGGCATATAGAATAAGAATATAAAGAAATAACTCTACATAATAAAATAGCAAAAGCAAAAGCAGGCCATTAAGGATAAAACTCCCCACTATATTTAAAAGAAAATCAATAATTATTAATCAATATACATATTGTTATATATGTTTTATTTTAATATTGCCCAACCATAGCTAGTGTACTCAAAATAAGTAGAAACTAAGCCCCATTAATACAGATAAATTCACATTTTTTGTAACTTTTTTTTCCAATGTTCACAAATTCTGAATCAAAACTTCCAAGTTACTACTGACTGGAGGTTGTTACTCTTTAAAATATACAGCATTATTTATATTTATCTGGAAAACTGTCCCTGTTATTATAGACAAACCACAGAAAACACTTCGACAAGGTTTCATTGGAACTCATCACATTGAGAACCATCTCCTCCTCCTTCTCTTACCCAATAATATGTTAGTAAACCGAGCTCTGTTAATAGAACTGGATGAACTCCATGATTTTCTCTGTTTTAACGACCTGTATCACGTTTCTCTGTTTGCAGTTTGACCTGAAACGTAAACTGGGTTTACTGGACGGGAAGATTATGAAGAACAGGAGTGTTATAGTTCAGATGAGAGACATGCAGAAGTCACTTAAGGTAACTCTAAGCAGAGCTGTGTGATTCACTGATTTTTTTTTTTAAGATTAGATTTGTTGCTTTCCTACAGTTTGTGAAAAGGCTGAAGCACAAAAATCATTTTTATTTATTCACTGAAAGAATATAGAGGATTTTGTCCAGTTCTGGCCCTAAGGAGAATTTCCTTTTACCAATTTGACTTTTAAAGATAAATAAAGCCAGACTGTATAATTTATTTTGTGTTGATAAAGAAAACATTACTCAGAGCGACTCGTGCAGAGAATCTCCAGTAAATTCAGCCCCTGATGTGTTTTCTTCTCCTAGGACTCGGCGGCCATCAGGAAGAAAGCTTTGGCGGTCGAGTATCAGAAGATCCGGGACATGGTGACCCAGGAGGAGCTGGACGCTATAAACATGGTGGACCGAGAGGTGGAGACCGGCCAGACCAAACTCAAAGTTCTTACCAAAAAGTTCAGCGACAACGTCGTTATGATGAGCAAATCCAAAGAAGAAATCCACGGCCTGCTGCGTCAGTCCAAAACCACGGCCTTCCTACAGGTGAGACAATATATCACTAATTAACCAGCAGTCATCAGATATTCATGTAATTATGTATTTTAGTGCTTATAAATGACCCGAGTTCCATGATATAAATATTTACAGGGCTATAAATAAGAAAAACCTGTTATTTTCTAAGTAGTTTTGCTTGTGTTTCAGATGATGCCTGCAGAGTTTGTGTAATATCACCTTCTACAGGTTCTTTATCCTCTCAAATCATTTCCACATATTATTTACTTACCTGACACAGTAAATAACTGTTAAGTAACCTGTGTGTTTGTTTACAAGGTAAAGTTCACAACCAACTCCCCGTGTGTCTGTCATTTCAAATAAAACTAGTTTTGAAATCCTGTGATCAACGGACCAATGAAAAACAGGTCGACAAAAACTATAATATAATAGTTTGGTCGACTATTAAAGGACAGTAAGCGCAAATAAGAGTGTGTGAATAATATTAAATAGCCTGAATATGTCCAATAGAAGTCTGACATCTTAATTAGGAAGGACTAAAACATGCTAAACACTAGCGTCCGTGTTTAGTTTTGACTTTTGTATGAATTCTACATTATTTGCACCTCACATCCTGTATTATTTAGCTTTTTTATGTGGTTTGGGCTCTGTTTTCATATCAAGGATTCAATTTTAAGGTGTGAGATAAAATCCACCTAAAGCAGTGGTTCTCAAACTTTTTTTTTCCTTTAACTCATGAAAAACTAGACTATTGATCCAGATATGTTCTTTAAGATGTTTTATAAAAAGTCAGAAAATTATGGAGGACTGAAACTGCCATAATCAAGAATAAATAAATGACGACTCAGTACAGGAATAAATGTACCAGTAAATGTCCATATTTATTTATTTATGAATTTATTATTTACTCATTCACCCAATTCATTTTCACCTCAATATATAAAATGTTAAATTAAATAAATTTATATGCAAAAGGAAAATAATTCACTAATAATGGGAAATAAATATTACTAAATTTAATAAATGGTAGTTGTCCATACAAATGGTCCTAAATTTTGTCATTGTGGAATTCTAGTGAAAATTAATTCTCCTTTTTCCTGGGGACCCCCCCGGCACCACTTCAAGGACCCCTGGGGGTCCCTGGACCCCACTTTGAGAACCCCTGCCTTACAAATCAGATTTGTTGGAAGTAAACTGCTGTTTTTAGCTCGACTTTGACCCATTTATAGATAAAATGTATTTTTCGCTTAAGATTTTAAACCTGACCTTGTGTTTCTTTCGTCACAGGCTTCAAGTAACCTGCCCCAGGCCATAAACTTTGACCCCTACACCCCTCGAATCAACCTGGACTCCAAGAAGGTGATGGCGTCGGAGGCCTTTGCTGCTGCCCTGAAGGAACATCTGAGCGAGCTGTGTAAACAGCCCGTTGAGGCCCGGCTTCCAATAGTTAAAACAGGTGAATGGTTGGAGATTCTAGGTATTGATAGATATACTTTATTAATCCCAAAATGGGAAATTAAAGTGCAGCAGCATTACACACAATGACGATAAAAAAAATCCATTTTCATTGCAGACAATAGTGACATTGCTGCATCAGGTCAGTTTATGTGGTGTAGGGATTAATTGGTGGAAACCTCAGTTAAATCAAATATATATTTCAAAGTATTCCTTAAATTGATGGTGGTCGGGATGAAAAGTAATTACTCTCTGGTTTGTTCTCAGGTGGAAAAGCGGATTCTGCCTATTCTGGTCTTGGACTAAACCAGGAATCACGTATGTAAAAAAACAACAATAACAAGCAGACAGTGATTTTACAGACAGGAAATTTGACCGAGGTGAAAACGTCTTCTTCTCTCTCCGTGTTTCAGAGATGAAACCAACAGGATTTACAAAACTCCCCAACCCCCACAACCCGGGTCTGGCTGCTCAGCCCAAAGCAACAAAGAAGAAAACTAGTAAGATTATATCAAAAATAAATTTACAGCTTTTTATTAAGGTTGTAATGCTGAGTTTGTTGAGGCACCTGCTATCCGACGTGTACCATTTCAGAATTTTACAGTCACAAAAACATTTTCGTGTATTTATTTATTTTCTTTGAATCAGGGCAACCCAAAAAGCCTCCGCAGCCCACAGAAGGCAGTATGAAAAACGCCAATCTGGCCGGTTCCACGGAAAACCTGCTGGACTTGGGTGTAAATGACAAACTCACAGTCCGTCCAGTTTCAGCTGAGCCCAAAGGTAAATTAGGTAGACCCCATCTACTCAATGCAGCAGGATGCAAAGTAAATGTCAGACATCAAGGCAATATGTGATTTATTATAGAAGATGCTTTCTTTCTTAAATCTTTTATCAGTTTATTCTAGTTTGTTCGTCTTCCTCTGTTGTAGAAACCGTCGAGAGTCCACTAAACCTTACATCTGCTGAAAAAAGAAATGAGCTCCTGAAATGTAAGTGCATTTGCAAACGTAGCTGCCAGCCAACCTGCACAAACTGACTTTTATGCAGGTTGAGTATCTGGAGCATCACATTTGTGGGTTCACAATCATTATTTCAAACCTTGTCAATATCTCGACTATATTTTCTATTCATTTTACGACTCATTTTCATGGAGAACACTAAATTGTCTGGATGACCCTTGGAAGACTTGGAAATCTTTTTGCTTCAATCCTTTTGTCTACTAAGAAAGCTGTATGAGTAACATTTAATTTTTTTATTTTTAGTATAAAATGACAGTCATAGGCTTCAATGGGTTAATAGAGCAGGTTTCTTACCGTCATATGCAGCAGAGGTTATTTAAAACTTCCTTGTCTTTATTTCCTCTTCTCCCAGATGGCTCGGTGCTCACCATGGACCCGAAGACGGCCCACAAACGCATCATCCTGAGCGAGGGCTTCACCAAGGCGTCCGTGTCGGAGGAGCAAGCCAACTACTCCAACTGCCCCGACCGCTTCGCCGTGTGCTCCCAGGTGCTCGCCTCCAAGGGTTTCTCCAGGGGGCGCCACTACTGGGAGGTCCGGCTGAGCAGCAACAACTTCATCGGCGTGGGCCTGGCGTACGGCAGGATCGACCGCAAGGGCCCCGCCAGCCGGCTGGGCCGCAACGCCCAGTCCTGGTGCGTGGAGTGGTTCAACATCAAGCTGTCGGCGTGGCACGACAGCAGCGAGACCGTGCTGGTCAACCCCAACCCGAAGCGCGTGGGCGTGCTGCTGGATTGCGAGGGCGGCACCGCCACTTTCTACAACGTGGCGGACAGGGCCTACCCCTTCCACACCTTCGTGTTCCCCTTCACCGAAGCCGTGTATCCGGCTTTCTGGATTTTCTCCAGTGGCTCGTCCGTTTCTCTTTGTAAACTGCAGGCGTAAAGGAAAGCATGTGTATCAGTAGTACACTTGCATATACTAATATTAATAATACAATATTTTACAAGCTTTTTCCCCTGTTTTGTTTTCCTCAATCTCGCCTGCATGTTTGCAACAATAGCATTAACTCATTAAAGCCTATGAGCCTTTAAGTCAAGAACTGTCATTTTATACTTAAAATAAAAAAATCTACTGCTGTTTTTTTGACATGATAAACAACTTCGACAAAAAGGTTTTAAGCAAATAATTTAAGTTTCCTAGTGCTTCCTGTCACATGACGTCTTCTTCCTGAGAACATGGAGAAGTCAAATCTATTTAATCATTCAGGTCTCTAGAATAATCCCCCAAAAAGGGATTTTGTACATGAGAATATTTGTGCAAACAGCAACTTTAACAGCCATTAAAATGATATTTTCTGCAAAGAAAAGAGTACACCATGGAAAAAATATTGTCAGTGACTCAACTGATAGTTATATGCATGAAATCTTTGGGAAAAAAAGTGGGTTAAGTATAAAATGACAGTCATAGACCCAGCGACTCTGCGGCTTAAATGGGTTAATCTGTACGTAAATGTTCTTTCGGTACAGAAAATGAAAGAATAGGTGATGGTGCCTGGCCGACCTGAGAATAACGCAGCATCGGAGCATCACATGTAAAATGGGTTAGGGCCGTGGTTCTCAAAGTGGGGTCCGGGGACCCCCCAGGGGTCCTTGAAGAGGTGCCGGGGGTCCCCAGAAAAAAAAACAGAATAATTACGGAGTCATTATTTATTCTGGATTATGGCAGTCTCAGTCCTCCATAATTTTGGCCCTGGTTTTCTGACATTTTCTTTTATTTTACAGCACAAATCCTATAAGATGGGGTCTGTGGTCTAGTTTTGGTGAGTTGAGGGGTCCTTGATGTGAAAGAGTTTGAGAACCATCGGGTTAGGAAAGTTAACATTCTGTGGGACATCAAAGCTGAGATCATCAGCCATTGTCGTTAGTTTATTTGCTGTGATTTGCATCATTCCCATGATGTAAGTAGGATTCTCACAGCACAAACAGGCAATGCTCATGATGTTTTCAAGTCTCTAATCTGCATCTGAGGCGATTGAGACACACTTATGTGTTCCGATCACTTTTGAAAACATAGATAAACATCTATCATCATGTTGGTTTTATCTTAAATGCAGAAAAATAAAAAGAAAATGCTGTGTTTGATGGAAAAAAGATAAGATAAAGGCATCTTCCAGTAAATGTTATTGATACAATAACATACAATACAGCAGGAAAACAAACAATATAAAAAGCCAGATATGCTCCATCAGTTTGTTGCGTTGCACTTACTATACAACATGTTTGTGGGTTTTCTCTTTGTTTTTTTACTATGCAGAATCTTAATTGCATGCAGTATGATGGTGAATTTGCTGCCGGGTACATGCTGGTGCAGTGGTTCTGCATGTAAGAGTGTGGCTATTAGGGTCCTAGGGCTGGGCGATGGAAAACATGTTTTCATATCAGTCAATGTTAAAATATGTCAGTTTAATTTGTTTAAAACCACAACTATGGTCCGTTTGATGGTTGAGCATTCACTTCATCATCTGAAACTAAAGAAATAGCACGTGGCTAATGCCTAATAACCTGGATTGCTTTGTTTCTGTGATGTGATTGGATGCTCAGTTTAGAAAGAATAATACATCCACAGCAGTGTGTTTAAGTTGCTCTTTTTCATATTCTGGAAACGTTTTCATCAAGTCTACATGTTGGTATCGCTCATCCCAGTAAGGTCACCTCATCATCTCCATGACTGGTTCAGCTGATGAGAGCAGAAGTCGTATAGACTGTGTTCTCGTCCAAGTCTGTCCAGTCTTTTTTGTTTATTTCTCTGGCATTTTACCTTAATTGGTGTATCTAGCCAGGAAGTAATGATTTGCCTCATAGAATTACGCCGCTAGGCACTTGTAAATCTATGGAAGGCACATTAAAACAAGCCATCAGAAATCTCTGTTGGTGTCTCGTAAAACCGAAAAGAAGGTAGTAAGATGTACAGTTTCACAGGGGTAAGTTATTTGTGGAATAATGCAAAACTTACCCCAGACCTGAGAGATGTAGATCGCAGGCGGTTAGCGTTAGCTTCAGCAGCTGATTTCACCCTTTTCAGCTGATCATGTGCAGTCGAAACCGTCTCGCAGGCAGCAAAAGCTGTGAAATTATACTGTATTAAGATCCGGTTACCACCATGCAGCACATGTCTGTGAATTTATGCTGTTTCAACACAGTTTTCTTTATTTCTCGCCAAAAAAAAAAAAACTTGAGATATCAAAAAGGAGACTCTGTTGTCCAGTGTGATTAATTGATAAGATGGTAAAGGTTCAGACATGACGACTGTTGAGGTGAATAAACCGATCGGAGACTTTCGTGCTGTCTGTCACTGCAGGGAAAGTCTGGACCTGGATGGTAAAATCTACTGGTTTGGGATACATCTCATAGCTTTTAGAGACGAATGAGAGTTTTTCCCCATACCATGAGGAGTGTGTTCACCGGTTCAATCTTACTACCAACTTAAACAATAATCTATGTTTCACAGAATCAATGAAAAGTTATTTGATCATTTTGATTTTTGTTTAATTGTTCTTGGTTCCAGTGCTGACTGTGGTTTGTTGTTCTTTGCTTCAGATTATTCCAAGTGTACAGTAACAGAATCTGTGTGTAATTCTTCAGTGTGGAGGTTTGGTGATGGGAACAAATTCATTCAATTGTCTTAAAATTCACAAGCTTATGCATTAGTAGGTTAACTGTAATCAAAGTAAATTTGCTATAATTTAACCAGTGGTTGATCTCAATAAATGATTTCTTTGCTCACATGCTTCCTGAGCCTTTTCTATATTTATTTTGAAGAAGCCACAAGTGCTTAAAGGAGCAGTCCTTAAACCTTAGGAACTGTAGTTGTTGTATTACCCACAGAAGGAAGTCGTTAAGTGTAATGCAGTGAAATGTTTATTATTTCCACCACTGTAGCACCTCCAGAAAGTTCTATCCATGACACTGATATGTAGCCTGGAGTGAAGGTGACAGCCTTTAATTAGAACAGGTGATAAAGAAGGACTCCAGTAGAACTTATAAACCCACATGAACCTGTTAACACTATTATATAATGCTTCCTTATTTAAAACAGCATTTTACATAGTTATAGTTAATAGTTATAGTATAGTATTTAGTATATAGTTCTAGTTAGTTATAGTATAATAGTATATAGTTATAGTTACTAGTTATAGTATTTAGTATATAGTTATAGTTACAGTATATAGTATAGTAGTTAGTATATAGTTATAGTTACTAGTTATAGTATAGTATTTAATATATAGTTATAGTTAGCTATAGTATAATAGTATATAGTTATAGTTACTAGTTATAGTATAGTAGTTAGTATATAGTTATAGTTACTAGTTATAGTATAGTATTTAATATATAGTTATAGTATAATAGTATATAGTTATAGTTACAGTATATAGTATATGGTTACTAGTTATAGTATAGTATTTAGTATATAGTTATAGTTACTAGTTATAGTATAGTATTTAATATATAGTTATAGTATAATAGTATATAGTTATAGTTACAGTATATAGTATATGGTTACTAGTTATAGTATAGTATTTAGTATATAGTTATAGTTACTAGTTATAGTAGTTAGTATATAGTTAGTTATAGTATAGTAGTTAGTATATAGTTATTAGTTATAGTAACTAGTTATAGTAGTTAGTATATAGTTATAGTAACTAGTTATAGTAGTTAGTATATAGTTATAGTTACTAGTTATAGTAGTTAGTATATAGTTATAGTTACTAGTTATAGTATAGTAGTTAGTATATAGTTATAGTTACTAGTTATAGTATAGTAGTTAGTATATAGTTATAGTTACTAGTTATAGTATAGTAGTTAGTATATAGTTATAGTTACTAGTTATAATACAGTAGTTAGTATATAGTTATAGTTACTAGTTATATTATAGTAGTTAGTATATAGTTACAGTTACTAGTTATAGTAGTTAGTATATAGTTATAGTTACTAGTTATAGTAGTTAGTATATAGTTATAGTAACTAGTTATAGTATAGTAGTTAGTATATAGTTATAGTTACTAGTTATAGTGGTTAGTATATAGTTATAGTAACTTCGTTATAGTATAGTAGTTAGTATATAGTTATAGTTACTAGTTATATTATAGTAGTATATAGTTATAATATAGCAGTTAGTATATAGTTACAGTTACTAGTTATAGTATAGTAGTTAGTATATAGTTATAGTTACTAGTTATAGTAGTTAGTATATAGTTATAGCTACTAGTTATAGTAGTTAGTATATAGTTATAGTTACTAGTTATAGTATAGTAGTTAGTATATAGTTATAGTTACTAGTTATAGTAGTTAGTATATAGTTATAGTAGTTAGTATATAGTTATAGTTACTAGTTATAGTATAGTAGTTAGTATATAGTTATAGTAACTAGTTATAGTAGTATATAGTTATAGTTACTAGTTATAGTGGTTAGTATATAGTTATAGTATAGTAGTTAGTATATAGTTATAGTAGTTAGTATATAGTTATAGTTACTAGTTATAGTATAGTAGTTAGTATATAGTTATAGTTACTAGTTATAGTGGTTAGTATATAGTTATAGTATAGTAGTTAGTATATAGTTATAGTAGTTAGTATATAGTTATAGTTACTAGTTATAGTATAGTAGTTAGTATATAGTTATAGTAACTAGTTATAGTAGTTAGTATATAGTTATAGTTACTAGTTATAGTAGTTAGTATATAGTTATAGTTACTAGTTATAGTATAGTAGTTAGAATGTAGTTATAGTTACTAGTTATAGTGGTTAGTATATAGTTAGTTATAGTATAGTAGTTAGTATATAGTTATAGTTACTAGTTATAGTAGTTAGTATATAGTTAGTTATAGTATAGTAGTTAGTATATAGTTATAGTTACTAGTTATAGTGTAAATAATAGTTAATTTAAATTAGTTAATAATAAATAATTGTAAATTTTGTGTCTTCAATAATAAATTTCTCATTGGTTGCCATTAATGTCTATTGTTGCTAATTTTCATCAAACCTATTTTATGTGCTATAGATAAATTAACAACCCAATTAAAAACACAAATAATTTTTATACAATTGTAAATATATTCAGGCATCAAAGGGTTAAGTACAGAGGAGATGTAGTGGAGATGTCCCCACTAAGATAGGTAAGTGAAAACACACACACACTTACACACACACACACACACACACACACAGGGCGGTGGATGTGCGCAGTCATCGTCTTGAGGTGACGTCACGCTGCTCGAGTCCGGATCTGAAGTTACCTGCACGAGCGCAAAGGTGAGTTAATGAATGTGCCATTAGACAGACAGACGGTTTATTTGTGTTTATAATTGATAACTGTTGTAGTTAATCATTACGTATGAAGTCGCTTCATGGTGATAAGAATTAGGCTTTATTTCCTTTTTTTATTTCCAATTTCGTGATTTTTAACTTATTTCGTTGCATGGAAGTAGGTTAGAATCTATTGGATCCATTCAGTAACTGCGTAATAATGAAGTTTTGTGTTTTCCTGTTTTTCCTGAACTTCCCAAAAGTTAAGTTTCGTTTCTCAGCCTGAGCAGCAGCAGCAGACATGGAGGACGCCGACCTGTCGCTGCTGGGTCTCGGGGAGGAGTTGACCTGCAGCATCTGCCTCAGCATATTCGACTCTCCGGTGACCATCCCGTGCGGACACAACTTCTGCCAGGGCTGCCTCCTCGCCACCTGGAAGGACACCTACAGCTGTCCCCAGTGCCGGACCCTGTTCGCCACCAGACCGGAGCTGAAGAAAAACACGGTCCTCACCACGGTAGTGGAGACGTTCAGGTTCCGGTCCGGAAAGAGCCAGGTGTCACCTGTGGAGGAGAAGAATGAGGAGAAGGAGGTGGTGGTGGAGCAGCTGGAGGAAGAGGTTCGAGTCATCCGCTGCGATACCTGCATGGAGGTGGAGGCGGCGCGCACCTGCCTCACGTGCATGGCGTCTTTCTGCGACGAGCACCTGCGGCCGCACCTGGAGAACCCGAACCTGAGCCTCCACCAGCTGAGCGAGCCCGTCGCGGACCTGATGGAGCGGATCTGCCCGGACCACCACAAGCTGATGGAGCTGTACTGCAGCCAACACCAGCGGCTGATCTGCAGCCTCTGTCTGCAGATCAGCCACAAAGGCTGCAGCTTCATTCCTCCTGAGGAGCAGAGGAACCTGAAGGAGGTTGGTGCAGCAATGCATGATGGACTCTGTACTTTACTCGAGTAAAAGTCGAACAAATGTGGTTGAAAATACTCAATATCAGTGGAAGTGGTCGAATTTACAATGCTACTGTTACTGCAGGGTTTACCTAAAAAAACATATAGTATCACCCCATTATCACTAATGAACCACAATGATTAGTCAATTAATCCATTAATTGTCAACTATTAAGAAGAATGAAGAAGAAGGAAGGAAGGAAGGAAGGAAGGAAGGAAGGAAGGAAGGAAGGAAGGAAGGAAGGAAGGAAGGAAGGAAGGAAGTGGGGGAGGGATGAAAGGAAGAAATTAAAGAAGGGTGAAAAAGAAGTAAGGAAGGAAGAAAATAGAAAGAAAGGAATGGACAGAGTGAGGAAATGATTAAGGAAGGAAGGGAGGAAATGGGTGAGGAAGGAAGGAAGGAAGGAAGGAAGGAAGGAAGGAAGGAAGGAAAGGAATGGACAGAGTGAGGAAATGATTAATGAAGGAAGGAAGGAAATAGAAAGAAAGAAAGAAAGAAAGAAAGAAAGAAAGAAAGAAAGAAAGAAAGATTAAGGAAGGAAATGATTAAGGAAGGAAGGAAGGAAGGAAGGAAGGAAGGAAATAATGGACAGAGTGAGGAAATGATTAATGCAGGAAGGGAGAAAGGTAGGAAGGAAGGAAGGAAGGAAAGAAAGGATATTGAGGTCAGTTTGACCCTGGAGGACAACAGGAAGGTTAAAAGTAATAACAGCAGTTACAGCAGTGTTCCCTGTTTATTTATATTCATTCATAAAGCAAATGAGATCATAAATTAATATGAAAACCAACGTCCCCCATTTCCACCACCAATGTCTGGGCCCTGTATGCTCATAACATCAATGGCCCCATGGCAGGGCACTAACTGCATGACTGGACTAAACCATTTAGCTCCTCCAAGAGGGGGGGAGAGACTGGCAACAGAATTTCCAAATTGACCCTTTAATAGTATATCATTTTTTTATGATAAAGTTTTAGGCAAAAGTAATAGTAGTCTAATTTTATGTAAAATATTAAAAGTCATTGCAGCTGTTAGATGAATGTAATGGAGTAGAAAGTACAATAATCCAGTAAAATAAACTACAAGTACCTCAAAATTGTACTTAACTTTTTCCACCAATGTGTGTGTGTATGTGTGTGTGTGTGTATTCCTGACAGCTACCTCACTCATTTATATCAGTAGATATAAACCGTGTGACTTCTGTATGACTAAATAATGTGAAATTAATCATTAACCTTTGAATGAGTCACCCTCTCAGGAATAATAAATAGAACAGGTGTTATCCATATAAAAACATTATTTGCATAATGCTCCAGGGCTTTAGTTGACCCTTTGGCAACGTCCAAATATAACAATTATAATTCTCTGAGTGCTGCAGCTGTTTCATTCTCTCTGTTATAGTCTGACCTGAGAACCAAGCTGGGTTTGTTGGATGTGAAGATGGAGAAGACCGAAGCCGCGATGCTTCAAATAAGCAACATGCAGTTAACGCTGAAGGTGACATTTAACACATTATTAACACTAAAACTAATTAAACATTTATTTTTAACCATTTTAAATCACATCACTGGCCATATTGTTCACCTGTTTAATTATATTTACAAAAATAACACGCAGTTTCAAGAGATAAATAGATTTTAATATATATATTTTGTTTTCATGTTGGTTTCTTGATATTTAAAAGTCCATTTGTATAAGTTTTAGTACAAAATTTGGGACAATTTTTGGTTTAACAAGTAAAAAGAATGATAAATTCTAAACATAATCCACCTAGAATTGAAAACCTGTTGATAGTATGTATTTTTAATTTGTTAAAACCCTTATATATATATATATATATATATATATATATATATATATATATATATATATATATATATATATATATCTATATATGGGCCATTGTAGTATCTGTTGGTTTTATTACATTTTCTTCTTTGAAACTTCCTGAGTGCATTTCATAGAATTTGTAGTCTTTGTTATTGGTCAGTCATGTGTAAAACAACTTGGAATTACTTGATTTTACAGTGAAGCCATTCAAATCACATTATGTCCCTTATTTATCTATCAATTAGTGAGGTATTGTTAATAAAATGCACTGATAGTTCATTCCTCCTGCCAGAACGGGTTTGATACTATAAGTATAGGATGTCTATGGACCATAAACTGATCATTAGCCACTTCCTGATTCTTTCTGCAGATGTTAGGACACGCCCACTTTCTATGGTCCAATCAAATTCCTTCCATGTTTTTTGTTCCACCTCTATCTATCCTGTTCAAGACGTTAGAGCTAGATACTCTTGAAACTGGTAACTGATGAATTATTAACTCATTTCGTGTGTTTTCTTGCCTCCACTCCCCCTGATTCTCGTGGTCCTTGTCCTCCAGGACTCAGGGACCATCAAGAAGACAGCGTTGGCGGCCGTGTATCAGGAGATACGGGACATATTGGCCAAAGAGGAGCATGAAGCCCAGCATGAGGTGGACCGCGAGCTGGAGGCCAGTCTGGCCAAACACAGGGAATTCTTCAAGAAGTTCACGGACAACATTGAGCTGATGAGTGCGGCCAAAGACCGGATTAACAGTCTGCTGACAGGATCCCAGACCATGGCCTTTCTACAGGTGGGAGGACGACGGTCATAGATATAACATAGGGAGGTTGATGTTTAGCTTAACCCTCCTGTTATGTTCAGCAACAACAATGGCCGAAAAGACGTCTGAAACCCCAAAAATCCTAATAATTATTGTGAATATTTAATTATTAACTCCATTTTTGACTATTCTATCAGTATTTAGTAGAATGGTGTTCCTGACCTCTGACAGGTAGTGGTTTAATTAGGATAAGTCACTTGTTTTTCATAAAAACTTGATTACTTTTGAAAGACCAACATATAAAAGATAATTGTTGTGACTTGGTCTCGCCAAAAAAAAAAAACCTAGTGCTTTGTTTTCCCACTTTCTTCAGCAGGCATTGAACGCACCAGAGATTCATGAGTCATTTTAGCTTCTTCACACAAATTAACTATTGTCTTTTACATCGACACTTTTGCATAAGCTCTTGAGTTGCATTACGTAAATGTTTTATCTTGCATAATTTATCTTTTCTTAGATTTCAACCAGAGCTTTGCATGTTATTTTAATAAGCCTTTTACAGTTTACAGATTGTTTTTCATTATCGTTTTCCCATTCAACAGGTGCAGCAGCAGTCATATTCATCCATGTTTCCGACTTTCATCCAATAAAAAAACAACAGTTCAACTTAATGCGCAACTTAATCATCAGTGTTATTTAGCGACCAATGCACTGGAATTACGCTCTCAAGGTTGTGTGCACACATTTTAATATGGCCATAACGTTAGTAGCGCTAACCATACCTTTTACAGCGTAGCTGATGAATGAATCAGCTGATCCGCGCGTTTCCAGGGAAACAGAGGTCCTCCACGTGGTCTATCCAGCGAAATGATTCCGTATTTATTTTCCATTTGGCTCATTACACATCCTTACATATATCTATAACTTGCATGAAAAACAACAGGATCGTAGTATCAGCCACTAAACGTGTGCTTCCTCCCGGTAAGCAGCACACCTGCCCAGTGATTCCACCATTTATCAGGAATTCCCACAGCATCTGAACACAGCGCCACCTACTGTGGTCACCGGGGAATTGCACATTACACAGGGGATCCGCGACCCCTAGAGGTCCGTGGAGGTACTGCAGGGGGGTCCTCCAAATGAAAAATACATTTTTATTTTTTACAAAAATAATTTGTGAGTTAAATATATATATATTTATAATATATAAATTGAGAAAACTCCATTAACAGGCGATATATACTATTTTAGTTTATTAACACAGACATGATTCCCATCACGTCAGTCTTAACGCTAACGTCAACTTCAGAGCAAAAAACAAGCTAGTTAGCTACCAAGCTAGTTAGCTACCATAGTCGTTGTTGGCTAAAGACACAAAGAGTTGTTTTAAAGACCTGATGGATACATTCCTAATTACTAATTATAGTATTACTACTACATTTACTGCTACTACTAATAATTATAATAATAAAATAAGAATTTTAAGTGACTAACGTCAACTTCATAGCGAAAGACAAGCTAGTTAGCTACCAAGCTAGTTAGCCACGAAGCTAGTTAGCTACCATACTTGTTGGCTAAAGACACAAAGAGTTGTTTTAAAGACCTGATGGATAAATTCCTAATTACTAATCATACTATTACTACTACCTTTACTGCTACTATTACTAATTATAATAATAACTTTTAAATGTAGTTTGTATGTGTGCGTGTGTGTGTAATATGTCTCAAAGTTGAAATATTCTGACATTTTTTACACTCTTTACCTCCATTTTGATGCTGACAGAATTCACTTGTAATATTTAGATTAATTTAAGTTGTTAAAATACAAAAATACCCCTGATACAGGTTGAGTTTTATTGATAAATCCCAGTATTAAACCTCAGCTCCAACACTAAATATTTTTATCTGTAGTAAAACCCAATGTTACTGTAACAGGATCAATATATATCATCAATATCCAAATCATCAATAAATCCAATAGGTCTGTCACAATATTGACCTATTATACATTATATATATGACAAACCAACATGTTGTCCAACAATTACCTGTTACTGTGATGTAATATTTTGAGAACAAAGTCATAATTTGTGTATTTTCATGTTATTTTTAGTTATGGAATCAGTGAACATGCATTATTACCACATAAGTGGCATAAAATGATTCTAAAAGTTAGGCCTGGGCAATATTAAAAAACATCTAAACCTAATCTAATCTAAAAATATGTTTATATTGATTGATATTGATTAATTTGACCTGATACAGGTTCAACATTGAGTTTTATTAATAAATCTCAGTATTAAACCTCAGCTCCACTAAATAAAGTATTTTATCTGTAGTAAAACCCAATGTTACTGTAACAGCATCAGTATCATCAATATCCACATATAATAGTTTAATAGAATATCAGTTAATGTAGATTTGAGCTGTTTGTGTGATTATTTAATTGGCTCCTTTATAATAAACATCTTACAGAATATATTCTTCATGTTCTATAATGATCCTCAGTGGGATTTATATCATTTTATGGACAAATAATTGACCTTTGACCTCTGATCTTATTAATAATTGAACTTTGCATTGCAGATAATTTAGATTATTTCAAGTATTGATTCCTGATTTAATTAAATAAATTATCTGCAGTAAAACACAAATTTAGATTTGTTTTGCAATATTCTAACTATATTTGCTCTGTAATAATCCATAATCCTTGTGGGTATTCCATATTTATTGTCATTTTGAGCAGGAAAACTGAAAAATAAGTCCAGGCCTTAAGTGGAAGGACAACATTCCCACCTTTAATCCCTGCATGTTTCCATAAGGCCATATACCATAAATAATAGTTTTCTGTTCCCTTGTTCCTCACAGACTTCTTACGATCTACCTCGGGTTGTAAAGTTTGAGCCTCACGTTCCTCGAATCCACCTGGACTCCAAGAAGGTGATGGCGACCGAGGCCTTTGCTGCTGCCCTGAAGGAACATCTGGCCCAGCTGTTTAAACAGCCTGTTGAAGACAGGCTTCCTATAGTTAAAACAAGTCAACCTGCAGGTGTGGTGGCAGATTTTACAGTGGGATATGGACTGTGAAAGAACAGTGAAGTGGTGTTTGACCTTGTTTTTTATCTTCACAGTGGATAAAACTGATCCTGTTTCAGAAGCTGCAAGTCCTGAACCAAAACCTGAACCTGGTATGTTCAGACAGGACAGATGTAATAATTAATTAATCCCAAAGCATAATTGCAGGATTACAGCAGCAAAATATGCATAAGAATCACCAAAGAAACAGTAAAAGATACTCAAAAAGGTATAAATAAGTACTACAATAACTATAAACTTATAGACTGTTTGCTAAACCTTTATTGTACCAGAATTTAGAGATTTTTATGAAATTCCTTCACACATTTTAGTCCAACTCATTCTTTATGATGAGTATTTTATAAAACTATTTCTGCCTCTTCTTATTTCAGAGCAGCCACGACCTCCGACACCACAGAGACAGAGACCACCCCCCAGGTCCCACAGCCCGGGTCGTCCCCCCATCCAGCATCAGTTTGGTCCAGTAACTGGTTTTACTTTTATGGGACCACATCCAGGCTGGAACCGGCCCCGGTATCCACATGGCCAGCCACCACGCTTCTTCATGCAGAACCCATTCCACCAAGGACAAAGAAGTAAGTCGATCCAAGCTGTTTGCAGACAAAGCTGCTACTACTACTACATGGTTAATGGTATTTTTTGGTTTACACACTCCGGTAACTCCCAAACACGAGTTGTGAGCTGCACATTGACCACGCTATGAGTAGAGTGGCCCAAATATTCAGCACAGTCCCAAAATATAAGCCAATCTGGCCTAAAATGTCCCTAAACTTACACTCAAACATTAAAACCGGTTTGTAAAGAGGTTGATGACTGAACACAGATTTTAAAGCAGCCGAGACTCGGAGAGATCCGACTTCCGGGGTAAACGTGTGTCATTTTGCAAACTGGTAAAACATGGCCGACCACAGTAAGGTGATGTTTGTTTGGACGTCTTTTGAGAAGAAGAAAAATGAAGTACAATAACTTAAGCTCTTTAATGCAGCAGTGAGGGGAATCCTGCAGTTCTGTTGCACTTTTCAAATTCCCAGGTTGGATTTTTGAGTTCTTGGTGCATAATTGACTGCAATGGCTGCAATGTTTTGTTTAATCTTTGACATTCTATAATAAAGTGGGAATATTCGCATTCATTCGATCCGACATGGCTGCTGAACCAGTACCCCAACATGCTGTGACAGGTCTGATAAAATGTTGGACTATTCCTTTAAAAATCTGATTTAGAATCAGAATAATTCAAAGAAATAAACAGGAACTCCACTGCCTCCTCTGTCGTTCTCCAACATTTATGTCAATATGATGCAATCAGTCTTACAAATAAGGGAAATATTGCGCAAAATTGTACAAACAGATTTTTGTGGAGGCAAAACAACCACTTTGGTATTTTTCTGACCTTAAACACATGTTTTGTCTGTTTTATTTTGGTGTATGTTTGGCAGTTATTGTATTGTGGCTGTAGTTTGGTCTCAGGACGTCTACAGATCTGGAAAAAAATAAGAGACCACTGCAAAGTTATCAGATTTTCTGATTTTACTACTTATAGATATGTGTTTAGGCAAAAGACTAATAGACTACTGACAACATATCCCCCAAATTCCATATAAAATATATTGTTTAGAGCATTTATTTGCAGAAAATGACTCAAATTCATTTTAAAACAACATAACACTAATGTTTACACTTAAGAAGAGTTCATAAATCAATATTTGGTGCAATAAGCCTTATTTTTAATCCCATGCATCTTGACATGCTCTCTACAATGGAATGAAATGGCTGGAATACATGTAGAGATGCTGATTTCAGATAAAAAAATGCAGTGGATCTGTATGTGTGATGCAGCGGATTAATACATAACAACTAAAACAGGCACATATCAACATTAAGTGTAGTTAAAAGCAGGAAAGTCAGTAATTATATTAACGAGTGAGGGTGATGCATACGATATCAGCTGTTATGTGGAATTCTCATTTCTCTGAAATTCTCGTTTTTTTTCTGAATTTTAATGAACAAGGGCCTGAGTTATGTAGCAGAGCTGGTTTGAGGTGTGGTTGTTAATGTCTGATTAGTCACGTATGACATTAGCTGTCTTGAATTATCACGTCTTGGGTGTAACACTGAGTCGTCTGCAGCCCTTCTGGCCATGTTTTTTTGCTGTGTAAAGAAATATTGTGTCCAGATCAGCATTAAATTTAGATTTTAAATGACCTTCATGAATGATGTTTACATTTTAAGACCTGGTCGAAGCGTTTCCATGTGACATAATCCTGCCTGAGCTGTTCAGTAGAACTGGAATGGCTAGTTTGAGGTGTGGCCATTTTACTGGAAATGTTCTGACTTCCTCAGAATAAGACATCACATCTTACAGTGTTTCTATATATGGCTGCAGCTAATAACTATTGGTATTGATTATTGAAACGATTGATCGATTAGTTGTTTCCTCAAAGCTGAAGATTCAACGTAAAATGTCTTTTTTTGTCCAGACCAACAGTCCACAACCCAAAGATCATCAGTTTACTATTATAGAAGAACATGGCTGCAACTAATTTTGATGTTTGATTCATCTATCAATTATTAAAACGATTAATCGATTAGTCGTTTGGTTCCTAAAATGGTGTAAAATGTTGTCTAGTCCACAAAATGCATCTTAACAAGTACATATTATGTAACATATCATCAGTTTACTGTTATAAAAGACTAGAAACCAGAAAATAATCAGATTTAAGAAGCTGGAACCAGAGAATTTAGACATTTTCTTCTAAAAAAAAATACTCACCAACTAATTCATTAATTCACTAATCATTGCAGCTCTATTTCTACATTCTATATTATGGATGACACTCAAATATCACTCTGAATTTCACATTTTTGACATAAACTCTAAATGCAAACTGTGTCATAAACATTTGTGGCTTTGAACAGACAACGCCCTCATGTCTCATGTTGAAACTCAGCTGGAAAAACACTTTAATCATGTGTCAGAGCTGAAAGATTCATCAGGTGAACATGAAGCAGCACAAAGAACAAAAGAGCAGGAAGAGGAAAAAAACTCTTCTTTAATCAAAATGTCTTTTTCAGTTCAAAACAGCACTTTTTAAATGCACTGAACATGGTTCATCTGTCATAAAGTCACATGTTTGCCATTATATAACACTGGCATTTAAAATGACACTACATGAGCTAATTGGCCAGTAAATATAGCACCTGATTAAATAACTCAATCAGGAAGTGAGCGATAATATATTCTTTTCTTCTTCACTCCGATGTAAATGTGTTGCACGGACTGATCACGGTTTGATCATTAAAAATATATATATAGTAAATGTGTGTATCCAAATATTTCTGTGCATGTGAACAATCTGAAGAATGTTCTGCAGTTTGAGCTGTTTTAATATTATGGCAAAGCTATAATATCATAGCTGTGTGTGCCATTTGGTGCAAAGTTTGATTTAGATGCTTCATTTTGCAGAACATATGAGGTATTTTTGGAGTTTTGAAATTATCCATATAATACTGTGACAGAATAGAAAAACGAGTTTAATTAATGCACTAAAAGATGAATAAATATAGTTGTGTGACTTGTTTTGGTGGAAATAATCAGTTTTGAGAAGAGAGAAGATGGTTTTTAGTGCAGTTTTATTTTATAAGAGAATTGTAGAGTTTGTTTTCAGTGTTTAAACATTTGGGAGAAACTGTAATCTGCTGATTTTATCCCAGCAGTCGACATGTATCAGCGATACAGGACTGATGTGACCAGGAAATCACGGACCTGTGTGCTAAGATGTCACAGAACTGTCTGATTTTGTTGAATCGCAAGAAAAACCTCTTGAAATCGTTCATTATTAATAAAAGTACTCATTCTAATCAGTTTGGCCAATGAACTCTCAAGCTATCGGCGGCTAAAAGAAAGATTTTTTTGTGTATTTTCCTTCAGAACAATTTAGAATGCCTCTGAATCCCAGAGCCCACACGCCTTCAGAGAAATCAACGAAACCAAATCCACAAGGAAAACAGAAGTAAAAGGCAGCAGCAGATGTGTTTATCATCGTTCACCAACAGGAGGCGCTGTGAGACCTGAGCCTGATGACGTATGGGGATTTATCACATGAAGGAAACAGTAATATGACCTAATGCATGTATATTATTATTATATTAAGGAATATTCACACGTTTAACCTGAACATATTTAACAGTAAATAATTACAGGACTTTAATAGGAAGCAGTTCTGGACTTTTCTGTTTATAATAAAAATTATAATAAAATAATAGCAGTTAAAATAGTTTTTTTGTGTTGAAGTATTGTTTTCCCATGTTGTAATTAACATGATTGATGCTGTGTTGATTTGGATTCTTCTGTTTGAATTTAATGGTCTGATAATGTTCCACCTCAGCAGGTCTGTTTTTCAGGTTTTCTGCTATAAATGATAAAAAATAAATAAAATAAATATGGTATCAATAGAAATCTACATGAGGTGACTACAGGAGTGTCAGAACAATTTATGGTGCTGTGCAAATATAGTTAGAATATTGCAAAATTAAATTAAATTAGATGGAAAGCAAAGTTTAAAATCTCAAATACTCCTTAGCTGCAGCCTTATTACTGACATTATATTAAACTATTCTTTTATTATATTGATGATGTGGATATTGATGATAATTACAACACAGGCACAAAGTTTATATATGAAAATATTTATGGGAATGTCTTCAAATTCAAAAGATCACTTCATTACATTCAGTTCAATCAAAACCAGCTTTTGACACGTGTAGTAACAAATTCACCTCTTTACCACCATTTTTGTAAACAGCAACGTTTTATGATTGTTACCAATAAAATCCCATTTTCTTCCAGACAGTGTTTCTTTGTATTCTCATTTCTATTTAGAATAAATAGTCAAAACTAAATCAATGTTTTCTACACATTCTTAGCAGTTTTCTTTTGTATGTGTGCACATATCTGACAGCAACAAGCATTGGCAAATGTGTATTAATTAATAAAGCAGGTTGGTACAAACACAGTGAAATGTGAGCATTTCCTGCTTTTTTTTGTTGGAATCCTCTTGGCGTTAGCACAGGTTTGATGCAGTTTCTGACACTTTTATCACTCAAACTGAGTCTATATAAATACTGTGAAGATATAACAAATAACAAACCGACAGCCATGAATTTGGAACATTCAAAACAACCAGTAACATCCTATTACATTCCTCCACCCTCCCACAATAAAAGGTAGACGTCTATAGCCACGCTAGCAACTCTCAGATCATTGTTACAGGCCAGGAAACGCGGTGATTTCAATGCATGTGAAACATTTTGCAGGTCAGTTTATGGGATATATTGCAATGTCAGTTAATATCACTGCTACTAAAGCTGCTTAAATCACCACTTTTGATGACTTTGAGAGGTTTTCTGCTGAATCTGTTGAAGGCGTTTAGGGCAAACACAGAAAAGCCCTAACGCTCATTTGGAGAAGTAATAATAAAAATAAAAAGTCAGTAAATGAAAGCAATAAAACGTGCGCAGTTAGTCACGCTGCACTGAAGTGTTCGACCTGTCGGTGGCGCTACATAAACAACAGAATCGTTCAGATTCATCCTCCGCGTCACGATCCGTTCAAACAAACTCTTGCTGCTAACGTGGCTAAACACCTGCCGAGTAAACTCAGTGTTAACACAACACACACATACACACACGCCTCTGGTAAACATTGATAAGGTCAAAGGTCAAACGGGGGGGCCCTTGAGCATGAAGACATTCGCCAGACGAATCGATAGGGTAATGAAATAATTAGCCTTGGTTACCGGCCAAGAAGGTGCATATTGCAAAAACAAAGCGTAGGCATCACTCGGCTGTTAATGATCCCTGTTCAGCTTCTCTACTCTACAGACGCGGATGCTGTTGCCGCCGGCGACAGGCGACAACTCTGCGCAGCTAGATCGATGGCACCTGATCACTACACCATGCAATTTACTCTGATGGTTTTCCTATTGAAGGGTAGAGGTTAAACTCTACTGACCTTCTATAAAAACAAATACTGTCTGGAGTCTGACACCTAGTGGAAAAGCCTTGAGCAGAGTCTGGTGAAACAGTGAAGCAAGAGGATAAAATAAAATAACAGTGCATGGGACAGTACAATCTCATCAGCAGGTCACATCGATATCACCTATTTATCAGTTTAAGTGCCAAAACAGTGCAAGACAAGAGCAGTTGAAGAGGAGGAGGTATGTAAAGACAAAAAAAAAACATCACATGGAGGAAAAAACGGGTCAAAAAGACAAGTTACGAAGCCTCAACAAGTCAGGCTGCTTCCTGTAGCTCTGACAGGAAAGTTAAATATATAGTTTCATATGCTGTGATACAATCTGATGCAAACGAACATCACACGATAAAATAACTCGGCGTTAGTGACGAGGGACCTGAAACAGGATTTGACAGATATATTTCACCCTGACGGATCGCTGTAGAAAATCGACTTGAGGTTTGATTTGCTGTTCTGATTGTGCTCTTTGTGGAGAA